>JACCIE010000104.1:0-472975 GCA_018906755.1 Sycophaga agraensis | reverse complement strand
TCTCGCACTATCTCCGGTCCGGTCTCGCAAACGGAGGCAACCCCGCCGGTGGAGGCATACCACCTCGAGCCCTCCATTCCTCAGCTTCCGCGGACGAGGCGCCCGTGTTCCCTACAGCCGAGCGTCCTGAGGAAAGCTCCAACCCTTTTAAGGTTTCCCCGACCATACTAACGGAGGGTGATTCCACCGTAGCAACTGGGGGAACTCCTTCGTTTATACCGGCTATAACCCCCCGGGTCATACGAGAGGATAAGGCCGTCTCTCGGAGTCTCTGTTCTTCCGCTACATCATCCACAGAGTTTTCCTCCCTTATTAAGCGCTCCAGCTCTTCAACATAACCCGAAGAGGTGGATAGTGGGGTTATTTCTTCGTTTTCCTCCTCCACCCTTTGAGCAGCCTCAATTTTCAATTTTAAATTGGTACGAGCCATCTAAGAAATTTGTACATTATTTAATGATATAATACTACGATCGGACGTGACAACGCTATAACCACCATCCACCAACATTTACAAATCAACAATCACCTTCGCGGCGGTATAAACCGCTTTAAATCCCCAACATGAATCTTCTCGATACGCCGATCGTTCCCAGTTTCCAACACATATACGGTGGGAGACAACACTTTGGAAACAAGAAACGGTCCTTCATACTTCGGGGCCAATTTCGACGAGAATCCCTGTGCCGAATTCGATAGGACCTTCACCTTACGCATAACCTGATCACCGACATTAAACGTGATATGGCGCCTACCTCTATTATACCGCTTAGACTGAATTTGCCTACTTTCATCATTATGTCGCCGTACCAAGTCACGTAACGCATCTAACCTCTTCAACCTATCTAACCAAACCTCAGCATTTAATTCTTTTAGAGGTTCATTCGTTTCTAATTCTCGACGCAAACTCTTCGGTTGTGCTGGATGACGACCGAAATTCAGGAACGCGGGCGAAACCTTAGTGCTAGACTGAATGGCCGTATTAATTGCAAATCTCAATTCGTGCACATGTTTATCCCAATTTCTATGCTCATCCTTAGCAAACATTGAGATCATTGTCTTTAAAGTTCGATTACTTCGTTCCACCGGATTAGCCTGGGGATGATACGGGGGAGTCGTAACATGATTAATTCCATACTCTTTCAACATTTCATTCAAATGTTTATTCATAAATGCTTTACCATTATCAGTTAGGAAATAATCAGGAGTTCCCCATCTAAAAATTACCAGTTCTTCTAGTGCTGCCGCTACGCTCTTTCCATCCGCTGATCTCAAAGGCTTCATTTCTACCCAACGAGAGAATAGATCCTGGAATACAACCATATATTTACATTGTCCCTTGCTCTGTGGAAACTCCATTAAATCCGAAGCCACTACCCGTCCAAGGCTGCTCTATTACTCGTTGACCCATCAAACCTTGCGGAGCAGACTGCATTACTTTATATCTCTGACAATCTGGACACGAAGTAACGAACCGGCTGACATCATACCATAAACCAGGCCAGTAATATTCTCGAGCAATCCGGTCATAGGTCTTCTCTATTCCTAGATGACCTGCCGAGATATCTGTATGCGCATCCGTCAGAACCCTATCTCTTGTCTCGAGAGGAATAACTAATCTCCATCTCTCTTCTGGAAACAATATAGGATCTAATAACGGATCTGTCCGGTAACAATATAACATGCCATTTTCCACCTTCCAATTCTTAAAAACCTTTGGCGATGACAAAACTTGCTCCATCCTATTTAAATACCATTCATCTTGCGACTCTTCCAAAGCGGATATCTCTTCTTCGAACTCGAAACCCCTCGATAACGCGTCCGGTACATGATGCATAGCACCCTTACGGTGGAGTATCACAAAATCCCATTGTTGCATTTCTAAGGCCCAACGAGCAAGTCTTCCTGTAGGGTCTCGAAGGTTCTGCAACCACCGAAGAGCACTATGATCCGTGATGACCCGAAAAGAATACCCCTCTAAATAGGGCCGCATTTTCTTAATCGCCCATAATACCGCCAAACATTCCTTTTCAGTGGTAGAGTAATTCCTTTCTGATCTCGTTAAAACCCGGCTTACATACACGATTGGATGTTCTCCGTCTTCGAATTCTTGTGACAAAACGGCTCCTATAGCATAACTACTAGCATCGCATTGGACTGTAAACGTTCTGGAAAAATCTGGCCTAGCTAGAACCGGTGCCTGAGTTAGAGCAATCTTTAACTTTTCAAATGCCTCCTGTTGTTTGGGTCCCCAAATCCATTCTTGTTTATTCTTTAACAGCTTCAATAAAGGCAATTTGATGTCGGAATCCTTGTCTATGAACCTAGCGTACCAACCAACCATTCCAAGAAATCTCCTCAATTGCTTCTTGGTATGGGGCGCCGGATAATCGAGTACTGGCTGTATTCTCTCTCGGTCAGGACGTAACCCTTCACTATCTAATAAATACCCTAAATAACGCACCTGGCTACAGCCAAACTCACACTTCTCTCGATTAACCTGCAACCCTGCCTCACACACTCTTTTCAACACGAACTCAATCCATTTCAAATGATCCTCGAAACTGTCGGTGGCAATAATTATATCATCCAAATATCCAAAGATAAATGGTTGGAATTCCGGCCCAAACAATCCATCTATTAATCGCTGAAAGGTCATTGGCGCATTTGTCAAACCGAATGGCATTCTCGTGAACTCAAATAACCCAGATCCTGGCACCGCAAACGCCGTATATTTTCGACTCGAGGGTTCCATAGCCACCTGGAAATACGCTTGCTTCAAATCAATTTTTGAGATGTATCTAGCCTTCCGTAATTTATCTAAAATAGAGTCAATGCTGGGAAGAGGATAAGCATCCCGTTTAGTCCTTTTATTTAGGTCTCGGAAATCAATGCAAAACCGATAGCTTCCATCAGGTTTCTTCACAATTACCGGGGCGCTATTCCAATTACTAACAGACTCAATTATTATTTTATCTCGATACATCCTTTTGACCTCTTCCTGCGTGACCTCCCACATTTTCGGTGACATTCTACGAGGTCTATGTCTAACCGGCTCATTTCCTTCAACCTCGATTCGGTGTTCCACTAATTTAGTCAATCCGAACTCCTTGGGTTGATTCTCCAGTCCCTTTTTAACTACTCTATCCAACGCTGTTTTCTGATCTCCTTCTAACACTGAGATCCCTGCGCATTCAGCTATCAACACCATATCTTCTTTAGAACTATCATCAATAAACCTATGCCATTCATTATCTCGAACCCTCCAAAGATTTTCTACAGCGTTAAACTCGATATACCATTTTAAACAAAAATCCATCCCTAACAACAAATCATGATTTTTGAAATTAACAGCCCGAAACTTCAGTACTTTATTAATCCCATCAACATCTAAATTTACCTTCAAGATACCTATCACTTTAGTGCAGTTCCCGGTGACACCCTTTACCGTCACACATGTTGGTTCTAATCGATCAACAAACCTAGTATAAACCCTCGGACCTACTACAGAGATCATAGACCCAGGGTCAAACAAGGCTTTATATTCAATTCCAGCTGGATTTACTCGCATATACTTCCTATTCTCCATACATATTTCCTCCACGCATTCTTCAAAATCTATTTGGCTTACTCCTGGGAGCGGATCTAAACTATCTACGATAGTTCCACCTCCCCCCAGGTCATTACATGCCACTTTACTGGCCATGGACTGACCAACTAATGAACCCGTATCCTCAACGACACTCAAATCAGAAGAATGAGGTGGGGAATGTACATATGGCATATGCTTCTTTAAAATCCCTTTTAAATAATGTGTTTGGGTTTCTAAACTACTAGCTGTTTCCAACAGATTTTCACCCGCACTCTGACTCGATAAGATACTTGATTGTACATCTCGACCTAACCCATTATCATTAATTAAACTCGTATCTCGACTTAAAGGTACCCTACCAATTAACCTATTATCAACATCTAAACCTACATTTGACGATAAACGACAACCAGTACCAGTTGTTAATTCCTTCTCAACCGTCTGGTTCTCGTTGTTCTCACGATTTAACCTATCCTTCATGCCATTCTTTAAATTCATTATTGAATCATTTATTGTATTATTCAATCTGTCCATCCAAGTCGATGCCTGATAAATTGCTCTAGTGGCAGATTCTTCTGCCTGTGCTTTACTCCTTACCTTTCCAACAAAATTCTTCAACCTGGGTAACGCTGTCTTCACCCAAGTATTTATCTCGGGCAGATCGTTACTCCGTATAACCACCCTATTCTGCAAATTTTCCATTGAAGCGCTCTCAGCGACCTCCCTACCAGGTCCCGAACTCCCAGCTTCATTCTCTTTACCAGCTTGGTCATTCCGACTACTATGACTGTTTTCCTCGGTTCTGACCGGCTGGCCGCACGGAAAAGAGTATTTCCCGGCCGCATCTTCCTTTCTAGCTTGGTAATTTAACTCTATATTTCTATCCATCCCACACGCTATATCTTTAAATATCCCATTATTACGCTTCTCTATCCGCATCCCATCCGTTTTCCCCTTATCGGCTTGGGATTCATTGCTATTAACTTCTTCCCTAATTATATGCATCCCGGCCGTCTTCTGCGTATCAGCGCGGGATTTTTCCTTCAACTCATCTAAATCCACTAATTCATTCATCCCGGCCGTTTTCGACGTATCAGCGCGGGATTTTTCACTCAATAAACGCGCCCCTATTACTTTGCAGGAGGTTTGGGGCGAGGAATCGCTCCTGCGACATCGTTTCCCAAATTTCTTTCTATAAATTCTCGAACCGCCTTACAATTACTACAGGTTTTCAATTCCACTCCTAAGGCTCCACAACCCTGGCAGCTTAACTGGCGTTCTCTATTCGGGCAACGGCTAGACATATGGCCAAATGCCCTACACGAAAAACACTGCCTTCTAGGACAGGCAGACACCATATGGCCTTCTTCGCCACAACTGTAGCACGTGCTTGGTTTTCTGTTTGGCAACGGGTTGACCCTATTTCCAGTACTGCCTGTGGTTGTACTTCTATTTCCTCGATAAGGCGGCCACGAGGTATTATTCTCACTGTAATGGTTATTATTACTAGCTCTGAATATTGGCGCTTGAACCGACTCTTGTACATTAGCTATCTCCTGTCTTGCATTTTCATATGATAAGCCGGGTGCAACCTGACTAACTTTTCTTATGCTGGGACCAGGGTTTGAAAAATTTTTATATCGTGCTTTACGATTATTTGTTTCTGACGTTTCGCCACTCCTCTCCTCTACGGCGCTTACTCTGGCTTTAAAACTCTTATAAGCACCACCCGGAACTAATACCTTATCTTCTGGAGGTGGAGGAGCATAACGACAATCCAGGTCCTTAGCTTTCTCAAACCGCCGGCCCCATAACTCGAAGCTATCTACACTTACCAACGATTTATGTAACATAAAATGCCGATAATCGGGTAACAAATTTCTATAAATTATTTTCATTTGAGTCTTCAACGATGGAGGTTTCCTAAACAATCCTATTAGGTGCCGTATGCTCATCAGGAAATTATTTATAGTCTCCCCCCTAGCCTGTGTCCTCGCTCTCAACTCCGCCAAGAGATCTTCGCTATCCACATCCGGTATATATTGTCTTTTGAACTCTTGTACGAAGTCCTGCCACGAGTAAAAACTAACCCTTTTTGTTCTAAACCACAAATCGGCGCCTTCCGTGAGGACGCAGGGTAATGCCCGCAGCGCCTCATCATCACCAACATCTACACAATCCCTACAATCATTCAAACGGGCTAGGAAATTTGCTGCATCTTCCTTTGGCCGACCGGCAAATTTTAACCTCCAGTTTTGTAGCACTTTCATGAAAGCGACGATTGCCCTACTATTTCCTAATTGGGATCCTGTCGAACTTGGATTTCGTGATCCTGACTGCGTTCCCATAGTCTCCCCATATTCTTCATCATTATCCCTAAAATCTCGACGCAAATGTGGTCCATAGCTAAAGTCTAAATCTGTTTCGTCGTCATAGATATTTCCATCTCGAAAATCATTTACTAAAGAATTGGGGTTCCTCGACACTCTGGGAGCTACTGACGGTAACGAAATCGCCGGGTCACGCCACTCTGAAGGTACTGGAACTCGATATTGAGGTCTCTCTTCTTCCGTCCCACTGGACTGTCCTACCGGACTAGCAAAAGAAACGGCAGGTCGATTCGAACTGGCGAGATTTGTATTACCTCCAACCGTTGTATACGTAGACGAAATTTGATGGTTCATACCTGGCCCAAAAATTGGTACACTCATCAGAATTCTAGGAGGAGGATTCCTATGGCTAGTTTGTAAGGGCATATGCTGACTGGGCAATAACTCTCGATTAGTTCTACTAACGACAGATAAATCTAACGCTTGAGGATTCGGGTCCAATGTTGGTACCGAATCGCCAACGTTTCCTTCTGCAATTGATTGGTCTTCTATATTTCCTGACCAAATCGGCGGAGAATCTACCACTGACGCCTGATCCCCTAAATCATCCACCGAAGGATACCACGGGACATCTTCGTGTAAATCTGCGGCCCTAACATTCGCCCTAAATAGTCGCTCCGCCAAAACTCGATCGGATCCGACCGAACTCAAACCTAACAAGTTCAATTCATCCCGAATTTCCGATGCAGGACGTCTAACAATGTCCCTTAACAATGAACGTAATTCTCTCGAACTATCTAATAATCGGCTCATTAAAACGGCATAATCCTCCATGTTGTATCAGAATAACTAACGACCCAAGTAAAATAGCTCGATTCTAATATCCCAAATATCTCGATGCACAATTCTGAAACTAATAACAGAAAGGAAACCAAGTATTTTAATGTATTTATCTCGACTTTACAAAAAAAAAAACTGTTAAACAACACAAAAAAAATTTTGTGCCCAACACTAAAATAAAAAAAAAATTTTACCAACTTAAACCAACTTAATATAACTCTTAATATCTCGAATTAGAAATTTAACCACTAACTCTCGAATTGGGAAACTGTAGCAGTCAACAAAGTAAAAAAAAATACAATTTGTCGATAGTCGTTTAGAAAGGACCAGAAAAAGAAAATTAATTCTGTGGAGGAGTCGGCCTTCCCCCCCTATCCTTTTACACTTTTATTGCGCCTAGCCTATCAAATAACTAACCTCAATTCGCTTACTAAGGATTTTACCGACTAAATCCAATATCTTGCCTAATAAGAAATAAATCCACTGATAAAATTCTTCGTAAAATGATTTATGTTCCTATATTTTATGTCTCCATTGGTTAATCTTTATAATTCTTGAGTCTTGAAAAAAAATGGTATCTCAATTTTTCCGTAGCAAAACAGAACCTAGAAAATTATAATTATCTCGACACTCGCGAAGAAAAGAAAATTGGTTAATTTGAACGGTAAAATCTCGACACTCGCGTAAAAAGGAAAAAGACAAAAGATTTTCGGTTAATTCGAACAGCAAAATCTCGACACTCGCGTGAAAATCCTTATTATTCAGTAAATTGGTGATACTTCTGGTATGATGTTTCTGTAAACCCGAAATATCTCGACACACGAGAATATCTCGATAATGATAAAATTTCAACACTCGCGAATAAATTTAAAATATCGGATATCTTGAAAGAAGAAAAGAAAAAAAAAAAAATATTCTTGAAAGTGATGAAAGGAGGATCTTATGGTAGAGCTGAAAACGCGAAATATCTCGACACACGCGAATATCTCGATAATGGTAAAATTTCAACACTCGCGGATAAATTTCAAATATCGGATATCTCGAAAGAAGAAAAAAAAAAAAATTCTTGAAAGTGATGAAAGGAGGATCTTATGGTAGAGCTGAAAACGCGAAATATCTCGACACTCGCGAGCTGAAAAAAAAACTCGCGAAATATCTCGACAACGCTGCGAATGAGTCTTCTTAAATCTTCAAAATCTTCACATAATAGATCAAGAATAACTTCCGCTAAAAATTTAAATTCTATCTAAAATGGCCGACTTTCTACTAAAGGGAGGGAAAAAGGCTCCTCCAGAGAACAACAAAATGGCGGTTTTGCCGCCAAAACGTAAATCCGTCAAATAAGTTATAAACAATAACTTATACACCAATAATTCACAAGTTGTACATACCGCGATAATTATTGAGGAATTACAATAATAACACACAAAAAAAAAAAATTATTCTAACTACTCTCTCTCTCTTTCTCTCTGCCAAAATTCCTGGAACTGCTGCTCCTGCAAGAAAAATATATCTCGACCTACAAAAAACAGTCAATTCCCCACCAGGGATGCCATTTGTGACGTGGGATCACAAAAAAGTTTAAAAAATTTGAATATTAACAAATACAAATTTAAAATTTTATTTTCCCGATCACCTCTACCCTAGGCGCGTCGCGTGCAAATTGCGAATTCACCAATCGGAGGGGGGTTCATTTGAAATAACTTAACATTGCTAATTAAATTTAAATGATAACAACATTTATTAAATAATATAGGGATTCTACAAATTCTCCAATACAAATGTTTAACAAAAAAAAAAACGTTTAGCCGATATCTACGGAGATATCAAAATTTAACAATTTAACTCGACTCGACTAAATTGTTATACCCGGGAAATCACGAACATCTCGAAAAAAAAAATAAACAATTTATATAACATCTCGATTTAACTGCATCAACCTGAAAAGGAAATTCCGAGCTGAAAGAAAATATACACATCTCGAGAATATCACTGATTCAGGTCCACCGGCTATTAGAGAAGAGAGAGAGGACAATACAAAAATAACTAAAGAACTCACCAGCAATGCCAAATGAAAAAAATAATAATAATTTAAACAATAAAACAAAATCCAAGTTTCCGGCCCACGCACCTTCTTTAATTTATTTTGGAGTATAATCCTAATCTCCGAAAATAATAATAAATGGCTGAGCCTCGACTTTTGGTATGGCTCCTTTCCTTTTCGAGATCGGGCGACGAGTGAGTGTGTGTCCCGCTTTTCATCGGCTCGGAAACTCGATTTTCCCTCTAAAATCCATCTAGCATCCTTGTTATGCATTTTAGACAATAGTATTATCCTTGTCTCGTACATTTAGCAAGAATACACTATTGTTCCCGCCAATTTAAGAAAAGAGGGCGTTACCATCAATTATCCGGCCGCGCGACTATTTAAAGGCTTATTACTTTTTATATCATAAAAAGAAAGAAAACACCACCAAAATTCTCAAAAGATATAAAAAAAATCCCAAATAATTTAATAAAAATTTATCAATTATCGTAATAAATCAATCAATAGTTATCAATAAACTATCCTCCAAAAATCGTCTTTTATTCTCTCTCTCTCTCTCTATTCAATAGCTAACACTTGACTATACCAAAAATTCGGGTAAGGAAAATAATAAGTACGCACGGTATATATATACTCGAACTATATTTAGATTCACGATAAAGGAAGACAAAGACGGAACATCTCGATATTTCTATTAATTCTAATCCCTGGGGAGGATTACTATTTGCCTCCTGGTGAGCAAAAAGAGACTACTTGCTTGGTCCTCGACATATTTTCCTATAGTCGCATCCATGTACTCGCACCTTACTTGCAGCTATCTCTGTTTACTGTCACCAGCTGATTCTCCCCAATTGTTTTCCTCAACAAATCAAATAAATTTTGTTATTAGCTGGGGATTAAAGCTAATTGTTTTTAACCTGCAGCGATGCAATTTCCTATCTTGCTCGTCACCCGATTTCAAGTATGTATTAATGAAATCTATTAACAAATTATTTTATTTGTCCCAGGAGGACGACCACTCGTCATAACATATAGTCTTCCTCCTGGTTTTCATACCCTGTTTTTAATAATTCTGTAGGTTTCACCTTGGTCTTTTTCTACTTCCTCCAGCAATTTTTCCAGCTGTCTCTCCATAATTTCTCCCAAGACTTGTTATATTTTTGTCATCCCCTGTGCTACATCTGTTTGGTGTTGATTTCCTTTGTTTAGGTTTCTTAGTTTACCTCTCTACGGTTGTATCATGTATCTGATTTCGTACATTAGTTCTCTAAATTCTATTCATTTAGTGATGAGTCGATGACAGTTGGTTCAGCTGTTCACGACAGTGGACGTTGAATTCGAAGGCGCCGCTAGGGCAGCGCTGGTTGCTGGTGGTTATAATGTCACCTGTAGTAGTGACGCCCACTTAGGTGGCCGCCAAGGCGCGAGCGTTCGCAGGTGATCCCGGGGGTAACACTCTATACTAGTCGAAGCGTCGACTAGCCCGATTCTGTCGGGGAGGCTGCATGTCTCTGAGTGGCATTCACCGTGTTATCATGGGCTATTAGAGTAGCTGGTCCCGATAGATAGTCGCTGGGTGTAACCACTCAGAACTAGACATCCGTCAGGTAGCCGCGAGAGGAATGTAATGGATCCTTAAAAAGACACCGTAGGAAGAGGCGGATGGCTCAACTCTACCTTTGCGAGTGCTCGGTGCGTCTACTTCCACCTAATTCGGCGTGGCATCCTCGGGGGATCCGATTCGCTGCAAGTTGTCGCGACGGCGTATTGTCAGTCTAGCGGGTGCATAGGGAACTGCACGGTACCTTAGCCGGCAGCGGCAATAATTTTCACAGGAATACTCTTAATTCCTTTCGTTCATTTGTAGATATCTCTGACCATAATTCTTCTTATATCTCTGTCTCATTGAGCCTATTAGTTTGTCAAGAATTATTTCTTTCAAGACGTGAAAGCCTAGTTTTAAGTTATTTAATAGCTCCGTAGTGCTTGTTTTTGTGGACCTCAGGTAACAAGCCCGAAGTGTAACTGCTTGTTTTTTTCGTTATTTTAATTTTTCCATGGTCAAAGTTAATTTTGAGTAATTCCCTGTCTTCAGCGAGTGCTTTTGTTCCTTCGTCACACGGCTCTACATCCAAAGTTATAAAAGACATATAATTATCTTTTATCATTACTAGCTGATCTTTACAGTTTCCAAACGTGCTCCTATAGTTTCGCCTTTCACCTATGAAGCGATCCCTACACGGCCCTTCTATGTTGTCGTCTTCGTCTGTCAGACCGGTCAGATGATCTACCTCTTCCGTTTCGGCTGGTATTTCCTCATTTTCAGAGGCCTCCTCCCCGATACTATTCGTGGTTTTGATGTCGTTCCTGTTAGTGTTGACCTTAACGTCGGCCTTTCTCGAGCGCTTGACTCTGTAATTCAAGCGCTTCGCGCGGTCGATTTGATTTCGGGTTTGGACCACTAGTATCGGAGCTTCGATAGGATTTCTCGACAGTGTATGTGCATTTACATTGGTCTTCCCACTTTTGTATACTATACCGTAATCATAATCGTTTAATTTTTTCTCTATCTACTGGTGCGAGAGGTTGGATCGCTGGAGTTCTTGAATCATATTAGCGGCTTGTGACCTGTGACTACAGAGGATTTTCATTGTATTGAGTAAAGCTACCGGTCAGCTCGCTTCTTAGGTGGACTTTCGGCTCTTTGCGCTCTTGCCATATTTCGGTCTGTTTCTTTCTCGTCCCTTGTGCCTAACGCATCTCACGTAAGCATGTGGAGGTTTGTCAGCAACTGCGCGTTACATCTCGTGTCTTTCTTGTACTCACACTTTCTCTTCCTTTCTATCTCTCTGTCGGTAAGTATGACAGGTGTTCACCTGCGATCTCCCTAGTCAAATTGCATTTAGCAATACTAATATTTGATGGGGAGTTTATATATTTTATAGAGGCATGAGGACTCCTGCAGGCTCCATGCAAACAGAGCATTAACTGCGTGGCTTTAATTAGGAGTCGAGGAGTTCGATTTTTAAGTTTCGTTTCTTTCGTGCCTGGAGGACGACTTGGGTGAGCAGAGCAGACACAGGTACGTGACAGTGTAGTGCTTATATGAGCCTCATCGGTGGGAACGCGTGGTGCGAAATCTTCCGCCTACTTTGCACACAGACACACACTACTTCACATCCGTAGCGGTCGGCCTATCTATCTACATTCACTGCAGCTCCATCTGCACTTATGGAAGGCGCGACCCGCTGTGTCCCAAATGTAGGCTGTACGGTCACCCTGCATGCTCCACGACAGCGTCGCGCGTGGTACATGTATACACGTGTCACGCCTGTGTGTCGCCTAAGCGCGCACTACCTAGTGCCCCCTCCTTATCTGGCAGAAAAAAAAGAGAGAGAAAGAGAGAGACAACACTGGCGGAATGAGAGAGTCAACCGAGCCAGTCAACCGAGTGGGGCGAAGCCTGTCCCCCGCACCGCGGGACTAAGTCCGGTAAGCGCTCTCCCGTCTGCGCACACATCATCGCCTGTAGCACGGCAGACGGAGAGAGTCGTCCAGACGGATGCGGAGTGGGAGATTATGCGGCAGGCGCCGCTTAATAAAGCTGCAGCCACGCACAAGACTGCATCATCAGCTTCGTCATTGGACTCATCCTTGCAGGTCATATCACAAGCACTAAAGGCGAGATCGGACTTCTCAGTGTCCACCATTGATCTTTTCTGCAATAGATTTGATCTCATTGTTCGAGCGGTGGCCGATCTGAACTCAGTTCTGGCAAGGGTCTCGGCTCAGGCCACCTTGAATCGAATCGATCCGCACCAGCAGCGGAAGAGACGATGGTGACTCTTATGAGTCGGGTCTCCGAGCTGGAAAGTATCAATAAAACGCAGTTAGCTGATCTGGCTACCCTGCGCGAATATCGCTCACTGCTCCAGAGTGAGATCAGTAATCTAGAAAATTTAATGATTGGCGACTGAGATGTCCGATAGCCTATTAAAATTGAGTGCGCAATCGATGAATAATAATATTAATAAGAATAGTGTAAATAATAATGTAAATAATGTAAATATTGATAGTTCTGAATTCATCCGAATGAATAAAGATGATTTAACGCGGTCGTTAAATTAAGGGGCCGACGTATCGTCGAGGCTACGGACTACTGCCGGGAGCTCGGGAGCTGACAACAATCAAACGCGCAATAGTAAACCAGCTAAAATGAACAATAGTAAATTTACACACAATAATAACATTTAACACAGCAGAAAACACAACAAAAACAATCGTAACTGCAATAGTGATAGCCATCTTAACGAATCTGCTCTCGAGGTTCCCGAACATATTTCGAGCAATCATCGGGATAATGTGAGGGACGTCTCGACAGTGAGTGATGCGATTGAGCTAGTGGTTTCGAGAGTGGTGCTACCTTCATACTACCGTCGATCTCTCTTTCGGTCGATTGTTTTCTAATCTTGTGTTCGAGGCTGCTACAGTGAAATTGATATGAAGGCTACTATCCTTTTTAACAGTCGCTCTCTTGAATGTCTCCTAAGCGCTTATTTTCAGAGTCACTACCTTTATACTCAAATACATTTGAGATTTTTTCCTATTTTTTCCGTTTTGGATCGATTTTTAGTTGCTCAAGATATCTCTTTCTCTTTCTCGCTATAATCAAATAAATCAAAGTTAATCTTGATTTATACAGGCACCTTTATTGTCACTGGCAGAACTGTAAAGATGCACAGAGCGAGGATTTCGATTACCGACAATGGCGTGTAATAAATTTATTTTCTATTATATACTATATCTATTAATACTCAAGGGAGTTGAGGTGAGAGAAAACAAAAGGTCAACGAATACAAATAAAAGCGGTTAATTAATAATAACCAAAAGAAATATAATTTATTTGGTTCAGCGGATGCATCTGAAATCGCGTCTAAATTAATAAATTACAAACACTCGTCTCGCGCAATATAAATCTCGCTCGCACGTCTAACGATTTATAAAGATACAATACAATGAAAACGGCGCGACATCCGCAAATACTCGATAGCCCGACTAAGATCACCGGAGCCCGTGGGTTCTCCGACGGTCGGAAAGGTTTCACCTTTATATCCTTGTATCGCCGTGGAGATGTCCGTGGGGTCGTCCCAGGAAACAGGCAGCACCAGAAGTTCTTTCTCGTCGACTCGTGTGTTCAATTCGCTCCGTGTAGCTTCAGGTCCCGGTTGTTGCTCGTCTCGCTCCCGATCCAAGGCGCCAAAGGTAGCAGCACGTCTGCGGCTTCCAAAGATGTCGGCTTAAGCGTTGGGCTGGACGAGTTCAAGTCGTCAATTTGAGAGGTAGCGATGGCGGTTCGACACAATAAAAATACTGAGCACGGAGGGCTCAGGTCGGCTGGTCGATGAAACGATGGCAGCGGAGACTTGAAGACGGGCAGCAAGACCAAAAACAGCAACGGGCTTCGCTCTCTGCGTCGAGCAGCGACCCTGGTGCGATGCTATGATGGGCTTCGCTCTCTGCAGCGAGCAGCGACCCTACGTTCCCAGGCTCTCGGGCTGGGCTTCCGGACTCTGACCAAGTCGCAGCCAAGTCCGCGAGGCAAATGGCGATGCGAGCAGCGAACGCCGGTACACGCGTTTCGTCGCGAGGGAGCGCGGCCGAGTCCTAACTCTACCCATCGCGGCATAGCAACACACGCACTCCGCACACATATACGGTCCGTACTGACACGATTCGCTACAATTCATCCCCCTTTTTTTATTGAAGGACACATCATCCGAAGATAAAAAAAAACAAATTATACGCTAATTATCCCTATTGGTAAACACGGACATTCACTCACTTATACCTATATAGACTATAACGCAATTTACAGGACATTTTCGCATTGAACATTACATATAGAAACACAATAACACCAAGCATCCTCCTACGACGGGCACATTCCCGGAGTTTCATCAGTTTCACTCGCACAATAAATTATGTTTATCACATCGCAGTACAATTCTCCTTAAATACAACGCAATTAATTGATCTCAGACAAGAAAACATTATTAGTTAATGAAACATTTAAATATGGTAAACCTGACAAATCTCGACTACATCAAATCAATTCTGCAGGTTTGTGGTCTCAACAAAGTATTTACGCAAACTAAAACGATTATAAGTGCCTCGGATTTTCGTGGCATCTTCAGCCTCCACAAGTATAAACGCGTTTGCTCCAACTTTCTTCCGGATACGATACGGCCCCTCATATAATAAAAAGAACTTATGGGTTTTACGTTGCGAAGCATCAGACAGGTGCGGTACCCTAACAAGGATGAGATTTCCGACATTGAATACAGTGGAACGACATTTCTTTTGCCCACGACAACGCTGCGACAGAAGCTGGCAAAAGACGCGGAAACATCTCTAAAATTTTATCCTATAAATACTATAAAACTCGGGGACGATCATTCAAGAAGACGTTTTAAACCTTCGTCCCTTTCTTGCAATTCTCCTAAATTTCGCAATTCGCATAATAACTCCGGGCACACATTCAATGCAGCGATTAGACGATTAACGGGAGTATGAGTCGCGGAACTATTCGGATGTGCATCTTTTACAATTCGAGCTACAAGAATATTATCCTTTTGATTATCGGCTAAATATCCATCTATGTTGCGACTGAAGAAATCCGCCACCACATTGTCCGTCCTGCGACAATGTTCAATCGTAAAAGTATATTCTTGTAAGCAAAGCGTCCAACGCATGAGACGTGCAGTATGATACGGCGTGGAAATTAGATAAATTAAGGCTTGATGGTCAGTGATAATTTTAAACGGTGATCCTAACAAATACATTCGCAGTCGGATTATACCTTTGTTTACACCTTGTCAAGACTCTGCTTAGAAGTGAAATTATACGATGGTCGTTATTGTCATCAATCTGATATAATATGCCGCTTATGCCGACATCGCTCGCGTCAGTCTGCAATCGAAATTCTCGCTGTGGTTTGTAATGCGCAAGAGTAACCGACTGAGTAAAATTTCTTTTTAATTCGGCAAACGCAACGTCATGACGCTCGGTCCATTTCCACATACCCAATCCTAATAAATCACGAAATGGTTCAATGAAGTTAGCGTGGCGCACACTAAAACGTCGGTAATATCCACATACTCCCAAGAAACCTTGCAGCTGCCGTTTATCCTTAGGCACCGGAAAATTTTGAATTACCTCAATTTTCTTCGGGTCTACCGAAATACCTTGACTTGACAAAAGAACACCCACAAACGCTACAGATTCGCGAAAAAATTGAGTCTTTTCCAAACTAATCGTAAACCCAGCACATTTTAACCTTTCAAATAAACGAGAGAGATGATCCAAGTGTTCATCGAACGTTTTTGATCCGACGAGCAAATCATCTACATACCAAGCCATAAATTCTCCAACCTCACTACCTAAAGCTAGACTAAGCCCACGCAAAAATCCACTACCAACGGTTTTCAGGCCAAATGGAATCACTTTAAATTGATACAATGCACCATTGTGCAGAAAAGCAGTATACTTGCGCGATTCGGCTTTTAAGGGGATCTGCCAATATCCGCTCACCAAATCAGTGGATGTAAAGTATCGGGCCCCTGCAAACTTTTGCAATAACTCCTCTATTCGCGCAGGGCTCTCATTATCCGCCGCGATCAATTTATTTAACCATCGAGCATCGAGGCATATGCGCACCTCACCATTCTTTTTCAACACAGTTCTCACAGGGTTACAGTATGCACTATTCGATCGTTCAATGATATTTTGATCTAACATGCATTCAATTTCGGCGTCCACAGCCGCTCGATAATGAATAGGTATAGGGTATGAGCGCTTTACATAAATTTTATCAAAAAGAGGATTAATCTCGTGTTCATATACATGAGTTAATCCAGCTCGCGTCGAAAATATGCATTCATAGTGAATTAATAACGCCCGTATCTGTTCCCTTTGATTTGCGTTTAATTTACAAATATCTGCGATGACTTTATTAACTTGCGCGCTGAAATTGACTACGCTTTGTTCATGATTTGCAACTGCCTTTAAACTTTGGGCAACATGCCGATTGGACGGCCATGCATCCCCCAAACTTTTAGTACTTATACTTTTATCATTAATATTGTTTGTTATTGATTTTATGCGCTCATCCTCTATATCCACGCATTCGCCTAATTTACTGCACACCCTAACGATCTTACATGAACTCATGCCTTTCATACAAAAAACATAATGACTTTCAAGCAACTCTCTGCCTTGTACTGTAATTATCTTTCTCTCATAATCGACCACACATTGATGTTTATACATCCAATCGTTTCCTACAATAAGCTCCGCAGATAAATCCGGGACAATTAAAAACGGATATGTGACGGCTAAGTCTCTGATCATTGTTGTTATTTTTACTTGACGCCTGATGGTAACAGCTTTTTTTCCTATCGTGACATAAACGGATAAATTACTGACCGGCAATTCAACAAATGAGGCTTTCTTTTTTAATAAATTGTACCATTTTCCGATGCGCACGTTACGTCGCTAGCCGTGTCTACTAAGACTGACACTTCCTGATTTTCGACCATCGCGATTAATCGCGGACTTACTAGGTGTACCTCAGGCTCAACATACACTCCTTTTTCGCTTTCGTTTATATCCCATGATAATTCATTTAAAAAATCAGATCGCGTTAAAGCGCAGACATTCGCGGCCGCAGTTGAAGCCATGTCGGCCGTAACGCGTCTGTCCTGGCTATCTACAATTTGTTGACTTTCAGGTTGTACCTTATTGTCATTATCGCTGAAACGTAAATTCGACTGATGATTTTGAACTGGCTGGGTTCCCGAAAGAACGTCTGTCATTCGAGATGAATTATACGGGAAATCGCGAGTAATTCGTCGCACATGATTTGTATTATTCTTATATTGATTTTCTGAATAAGCATTATTTCGAGGCTTATCCCGAAATTCTACATGGTTGTCCCGCGAATAATCGCGACGATTATCCCGAATATTATCTCGAGGGATGTAATGCGATTTTTCATAACGTTGCTCCTGATTTGCAGCATCTAAACGATTTAAAGTTTGAATAATTCGCTCAGTGTCGTCCATATCTACTGTCGCTAAAATATCTTTCACACGCGCCGGTAACTGTTTTAGAATAGTGTAATTTCTCTCATATATGCCTATTTGTCTAAAATACTTTGCCGCTCGTAACTGATCAGAAAAATATTCACTTAACGAATGATCATTTGCTTTAAACCTTTTATTTCTCCATTCATTCTGCGCGTCTATATTCGCTTCAATTGTATCGTACCGTCTAAAAAATCCATTTTTAAATTCAGTGTAATTGCGAAATGGTTCAATCATGGCATCAAACCAATGCTTAGCCCTATCGTCCAAAGCATCTTCCACATAAGATAATTTTTGATTTTCATTTATACCCTTTCGATCAAAGTATTTCTCTAGATTTTTAATAAACTCTATCGCGTTACCTTTGTCACTTCTAAATATAGGCAAAGTCATATTAGATTGTAATGATTGTAATTGACTTATTATGCTCGTAACTATTTGATTCGACATACAAGACTGTGACCTTAAATTTTCAAAATTATTTTCATCGCGTTCCAATACAACCGTGTCTGACGCTTCGCTTGTACGAACAACCCGCAGATCATTTCGATTACCGAGATCGCTCTGTTTATTTACATTAGTAACGTTACTTGTGTCGACTGAAGTGCTGGCGACGGTTGGACTCGTATTTACAGCGCTGTCTGATGTTGTCGGTTTGTTGACTTTGACTTTATTGAGCAGCGACTTATTCTCTTCCTGCAGGCTTGATAGCTGTTGTCAAAATATGTCGTTTTCTCTCTCTTAGTTTTCTCTAACTCTTCTCTGAGGTCGATCAATTGTTGTTGAATAGTCTGAGCTGGAATGCTCTCGTCCGCATTTGACCCTTTTGTCCCTCGAGTCATCATGATTGGCGTTTTAAAATAAAATACCTTATTAGCTTTTACTCTCAATTTCGTTCGCTTTTAATTTTACTTTACTACTTATTCTTTTATTATTTTAAAAACAACTATATAAAATTAATAATCTATTTGTACTCGTATCTCTTTCGTATCGTCTCTCTTTTGCCTCTAGTCGGGCGCCATTTGTAATAAATTTATTTTCTATTATATACTATATCTATTAATACTCAAGGGAGTTGAGGTGAGAGAAAACAAAAGGTCAACGAATACAAATAAAAGCGGTTAATTAATAATAACCAAAAGAAATATAATTTATTTGGTTCAGCGGATGCATCTGAAATCGCGTCTAAATTAATAAATTACAAACACTCGTCTCGCGCAATATAAATCTCGCTCGCACGTCTAACGATTTATAAAGATACAATACAATGAAAACGGCGCGACATCCGCAAATACTCGATAGCCCGACTAAGATCACCGGAGCCCGTGGGTTCTCCGACGGTCGGAAAGGTTTCACCTTTATATCCTTGTATCGCCGTGGAGATGTCCGTGGGGTCGTCCCAGGAAACAGGCAGCACCAGAAGTTCTTTCTCGTCGACTCGTGTGTTCAATTCGCTCCGTGTAGCTTCAGGTCCCGGTTGTTGCTCGTCTCGCTCCCGATCCAAGGCGCCAAAGGTAGCAGCACGTCTGCGGCTTCCAAAGATGTCGGCTTAAGCGTTGGGCTGGACGAGTTCAAGTCGTCAATTTGAGAGGTAGCGATGGCGGTTCGACACAATAAAAATACTGAGCACGGAGGGCTCAGGTCGGCTGGTCGATGAAACGATGGCAGCGGAGACTTGAAGACGGGCAGCAAGTCCAAAAACAGCAACGGGCGTCGCTCTCTGCGTCGAGCAGCGACCCTGGTGCGAACTCTGACCAAGTCGCAGCCAAGTCCGCGAGGCAAATGGCGATGCGAGCAGCGAACGCCGGTACACGCGTTTCGTCGCGAGGGCGCGCGGCCCAGTCCTAACTCTACCCGTCGCGGCATAACAACACACGCACTCCGCACACATATACGGTTCGTACTGACACGATTCGCTACAGACGGTTATCACTCGGAGGTATTCGGCATCAGCATGTGAATGGATTATAACATCAACTTACACAACAATTACACTTGAGTCATCCGGTGCTTCTAATCGCAAGAGTCAAGTGCTGTCTTTCACAACCCCTGACACTTCTAGGTAGTTGGGATAACATTCCTTACAACTACTCCCATATTTTTCAAACCCTCGCTTCGCATGACTCTATATTTGTCTGATACTACCGGCCCACATCCACGAAATCCGGCCCATCCAAGTTCGAAAATAAGACATAAATTTGGTAATATTAGTCTCTAATGGCATAATAAATAATAATAAATTGTACAATGAAAATATATAATAAATAAATATGATACTATTTGCTTTTACAGAAGCTCATTGCCGTTGTATTGATTGGCATGGCTGCATAATGTCACAGTCAATTGTTGGTTTAGAAAATGTAAGACCGTATAAATTTTCAGAATGTAGTAAAGAAGATTATATAGTTGCATTAAGAAATGGAAAGGATGTATGTCTATTAAATAAACCCAATGAGGTGTGTTTGAATAAATCCAACGCTAGTCGATAACACTGATTTAATACTTATTATCGTGTGTTTATTTTAGTTAGAAGTAAGAAGACTATGTGGAAATAGAGTAATTGATGATGGAGAACAATGTGATTGTGGGACTATCGATGAGTGTGAAAATCTTGATCCGTGCTGTGATGCTATTACGTGTAAACTTACTAGAGAAGCCGAATGTGCTTCGGGTCCATGCTGCAGAAATTGCAAGGTAAAATGTACATGATTCAATGTTTTTTTAACTGTAATACGCAAATTTACTCTTTATAATACTACCCGAAATTAATCTAGAACTATAGTACTCGTATATGCTTAGAACCGCAAGCATGAATTGGCTTCACGTCCATCATTTACAGCCAGCCGGCTACATCGTAGCTTCTCTCTAGACCCCGCGGGTGCTCTCGGATTCAATGTCTTTCTTGTGTTAGAGTATTGCCTTTTGGAAGCAGTCGGTAGCCGTCAGCGATGGTTGGGTGTGAGCACAGAATGCAGTATGGCCCTGGCATGACGTGGCGCGAGCGGCGGCGAGTGACCGACCGCCGGCCGTGCGCTTCGTTAATTACTGTTGGATCTCCTATTGAGGGCGATCCGCGCATGGGGGTTCTGATCTCGGAGCGAACATTTTGCCCAGTGGCCACGGCTGCGTAGTTCTTCTGATAATTCCAATGAAAAGTCTTACTCCACCCTCCGTACTTTTCGGATATTGCTCCTTTCGACTATCATTTGTTCCGATGAATAGTATACAGTTGAGCAGCATTTCTACTCTTCTGAAGAAGTTAAAGAATGGATCTATTCATGGATCGCTTCAAAATACGTGTCGTTTTTTCGAAATAGTATCGGACAATTGCCCGAAAAATAACAGAAATTAGTGTTTAGTGATGGACACTACATTGAACTTAAACATATAATTACTTTTTAAAAATAAAGTCTCAAATTTTAGAAAAAAATCGGCGGAAGCAACATTGAACACTTTATAATGTTAAATAAGAAAACATACCTACTGAAATGATATTTAAGATTGTAGCAATGTCACTGAAAAAGAGAACTGCCTAGAGGCTCCTAATGCAGACTGAGACAATAAGAGCAGCAATCACCGCGCGCGTTCGGTTTTCCCGAAAATCTATTACGTATCAGTGTATATATTATGACGAGTGGTCGTCCTCCTGGGACAAATAAAATAATTCGTTAATAGATTTCATTAATACATACTTGAAATCGGGTGACGAGCAAGATAGGAAATTGCATCGCTGCAGGTTGAAAACAATTAACTTTAATCCCCAGTTAATAACAAAATTTATTTGATTTGTTGAGGAAAACGATTGGAGAGAATCAGCTGGTGACATTAAACAGAGATAGCTGCAAGTAAGGTGCGAGTATATGGAGGCGACTATAGGAAAAATATGTCGAGGACCAATCAAGTAGTCTCTTTTTGCTCACCAGGAGGCGAATAGTAATCCTCCCCAGGGATTAGAATTAATAGAAATATCGAGATGTCCCGCCTTTGTCTTCCTTTATCGTGATAATCTAAATATAGTTCGAGTATATATATACAGTGCGTACTTATTATTTTCCTTGCCCGAATTTTTGGTATAGTCAAGTGTTAGCTATTGAATAGAGAGAGAGAGAGAGAGAGAATAAAAGACGATTTTTGGAGGATAGTTTATTGATAACTATTGATTGACTTATTATAATAATTGATAAATTTTTATTAAATTATTTGGGATTTTTTTTATATTTTTTGAGAATTTTGGTGGTGTTTTCTTTCTTTTTATGATATAAAAATTAATAAGCCTTTAAATAGTCGCGCGGCCGGATAATTGATTGTAACGCCCTCTTTTCTTAAATTGGCGGGAACAATAGTGTATTCTTGCTAAATGTACGAGACAAGGATAATACTATTGCCTAATATGCATAACAAGGATGCTAGCTGGATTTTAGAGGGAAAATCGAGTTTCCGAGCCGATGAAAAGCGGGACACACACTCACTCGTCGCCCGATCTCGAAAAGGAAAGGAGACATACCGAAAAGTCGAGGCTCAGACCGTTTATTATTATTTTCGGAGATTAGTATTATACTCCAAAATAAATTAAAGAAGGTGCGTGGGCCGGGACCTTGGATTTTGTTTTATTGTTTAAATTATTATTATTTTTTTCATTTGGCATTGCTGGTGAGTTCTTTAGTTATTTTTGTATTGTCCTCTCTCTCTTCTCTAATAGCCGGTGGACCAGAATCAGTGATATTCTCGAGATTCGTATATTTTCTTTCAGCTCGGAATTTTCCTTTTTAGGTTGGTGCAGTTAAATCGAGATGTTATATAAATTGTTTATTTTTTTTCGAGATGTTCGTGATTTCCCGGGTTATATATAATTTAGTCGAGTCGAGTTAAATTGTTAAATTTTGATATCTCCGTAGATACCGGCTAAACGTCTTTTGTTAAACATTTGTATTGGAGAATTTGTAGAATCCCTATGTTATTTAATAAATGTTGTTATAGTTTAAATTTAATTAGCGATGTTAAGTTATTTCAACTGAACCCCCCTTCGATTGGTGAAATCGCAATTGGCACGCGACGCGCCTAGGGTAGAGGTGATCGGGGAAAATAAAATTTTAAATGTGTATTTGTTTTAAGATTCAAATTTTTAAACTTTTTGTGATCCCACGTCACAATATACACGAAGATTATTGCACCAACCACGGAGTTAACATGCGAGTCGAGATGACGGTAAGAGGAGCGGGGTGCAGCGTAGCCTTCCGCCGAGATAGCAGACTGCGCAGGGCTTGCACTGTACCTCCTAGAACAACGACTTGCCCTTGGGAGCGCGACCCGGAGCGGTACCCCCACGGACTAATTTAGCCCTTCGCCACAGCGCCTAAATGCAAGCCCAGGGCAAATACTAATTATTGTATTGAATTTTGCCGTTGCGCGTTATTGGCAGTGCGTGAGAAATGCAAGTTTTACGCGCGGCTGAGAGAGTGAGAAAGGTCCTCTCTCTCGCTCACACTTGCGTAAAGATGAGTCATGCAAGTGATAAAAGCGCAGCCCTTTAGTGCGTATAGGCCCTGATAATACGTTATTAATATCTTAAAATAATTCTCATGCGAATGAAACGTTGTGGCTGCACAATGACCTGCTAATAAATTATATCACATAGGCCGAGGAATTAAGGGAACTCCTCTTTTCTCTTGGACGGGGTTTCTTCCTCTTCCGCGTACTACTGACACTTCGTCGCCTCCTATCATACCACAAAAGTTTTTCGTCTATTTATTATATAACAGGGATAATTAACCTAATGTTCTGCGTGAACTCTCTCGTCCTATACTGCAAAGAGGATCCCCGAGGGATACTTAGCCTCCAGGTCAGTACAAGGCCTCTCGTCCTTTCAAGTTTGGCCGCTGCTACTCGCCGCTCCTCCTTCCTTTTTATGTTTCATGCAGCTCGGTGCTCCCTTAATGCTCCCTTATATTAGAGGTGTCGGCATAATTACAGGCCGTTTTTCTCATTTTTATTACAGTTTCGTTATTTACTTAAAGATTCGATTTCTTCGCAATAAAAAACAGACGCAGCGATGGCGAGCCTGAGTGCTCGCAGCTAAAAATCACGAATGGGTGCGAAAATATGTTTCCGGCGAGAAGGTAGTGCAAAAGAGTACTTGCATAATTGTTGTTTAAATGAAATATTTAATAACAAATATAAATACACAGTTTACCCGTAGAATAAAAATATTCGAACTTGTTTAATCTAATAGTCTCTCTCTCACTCACACAGCACTCTCGAATAAACTTTAGCGCAGCGCCCGCGAACTATACAAATTCGACTTACTCATCGTGGCAGCCGCTCTCGTTCGCGCTCCACAGGAAACTTTCTCCTTGACTGAATAGTGCTGTTGAAGATATTTTTTTGTTTCTTTTTGTGTTCGACCGGGTGATCGAAACAGTAGTCAGCCTCGAAGCAGTAGACTATATCAGTACCCACAGTAGGAGTCGAGACGGTATCTTGTCCAAAAGAATTTTCTGGAGCCGGGAGGATAATACAATAATCGGTCGCGCTCAACTACTGGAGACCTCCATGGCTTCTGAAAGGGTTATGGCCACGTGTACCATACCCTCAGCTACGGTCTTCACGTTTATCGAATCGGACAACGTAGCCGGCTTCATCGAAGCTACTGACATCGTCGCTGCATATTCCGCCATCTTCCGTTCCTAACGTCTCACAGCTTGGGTGAGCATCGCACACACAGGTAGGTGACTGTGTAGTTCTTATATGTGCCTCATCGGTGGGAACGCATGGCGCGAAGTCTCCCACATATTTTACGCACGGACATACACTACTTTACATTGGTAGCTGCCCGCCAATCTATCTACATTCATCTGCAGATCTATCCGCACTTATAGAAGGCGTCACCTGCTGCGTCTGTACGCAGGCGAGAAGAAGTGTTAGAGCACTGGTGAAATGCAGCAAATGTGGGCTGCATTGTCATCTAGCATGCTCCACAACAGCATCGCGTGTGGCACATATATATATACGTATCACGTTGTGTATCGCCGAAGCGCGCATCGTCTACTATCCCCTCCTTATCCGAGAGAGAGAAACAACATCGGCGGAGTGAAAGAGAGCGCTACTCTCTCGCTTCGCCGCTCCACCAGTAAACCGAGTGGGGCGAAGCGGCCTCCCCCCGCACCTCGGGACGGAGCTCAGCAAGTGCTCTCCTATCTTAGTACGCATCATCGCCTGTAGTAGCGCAGATGGAGAGAGACGTCCACACAGATAAGGAGCGAGACACAGTGCAGCAGACACCGTTTACTCAAATGGCTTTCACGTGCCTCGCTGCGACTTCCAAGATGAGCCAGAAGACCGCATCTACATCAGCGTCATTGGACTCTATGTTGCAGGTCATATTCGAAGCACTAAAGGCGAGATCAGACTTCTTAGTGTCTACTATTGACCTTTTTTGTAAGAGATTCGATCTCATTCATCGAGCGGTGACCGATCTGAACTCAGGTCTTGCAAGGAGTCTCGGCTCAGACCACTCTGAATAGAATCGATCTGCACGAGCAGCGGAAGAGATGATGGCGAAAGAGATGCAGTCACGAGGCTCAACTATAATTTAATGATGGCTATAGATGAACTAGTCCCAGCGAAAATTATGAAATTAAACAAAAATCGCCTGCCTTGGATTGGGTTGAGCTTCGTGACCTGCAGCGTAAATGTGGTGCATTATATAGAGAGTACAGATGAACAGGAGGAAGACAATTCCTTGAGAACATCCTTGATCTCCGCAAACACGTTCAGGAGAAGATAAATCAGGCGAGGACTGAATACGTTCATACGTTCGTATTTTTCGATTTATAGATATAAATATTAATCACATTGTACTGTCAATATCTAAGTTCACATCGCAGGCAGTTAGTGAGGACGGCATTCCATATAGTGTAGTCGTTAAGGCTCTTCCGGTTATAGGTGCGTTTTTAGTGTGCCTATACAATATCTCGCTTGAATGTGGACGCTTTCCTGAAGTGTGAAAGAATGCTCATTTAGTGTCATTAGTCAAATCAAAAATACCTTCTGGACCAGATGATTTTCGGCCGATTTCACTACTTTGCCTTTTTTCGAAAGTGCTTGAGAGAATTGTTTATGATCATTTTATGGAGTATTTGATGTATCATAACAACCTAGACCCACTCCAAACTGGTTATCGACGGCACAGTTCGACCGAGACTACTCTATTAAGGTTGACTGAAGACGTACGCACTGCTATGGATAAAAGACAGGTGACGTTACTATTACTGTTTGATTTTAGCAAGGCGTTCGACACTATATGCCCCACTCATTTATTGCACTGTGTGAAGCAAATGGGCTTCTTGCTAAGGCTGCTGATATGGATATGTGCAAACTTGTCTGGGAGAGAGCTACCTGTCATCTCGGATAGAACAATAATATCTTCTTGGCTCTCCACCACGCTTCGTGTTCGTCAAGGTTCTGTCTTAAGACCATTGCTGTTTTGCATTTACATCAATGACCTTGGTCTTGCCCTGGACTCTATGGGTGTAAGACATATTCTATATGCTAACGACCTCCAGGTTTACCATAGTTTTTCTAGGGATAACCTTGAGGGAGGAGCCAGACACGTAAAAGCCGCGGCCGGAGCAGTCTCGGACTGAGCCTTGTCTGCGTCCTTGAGACTCAATGTTGGAAAGACGTCTGCGATTCTTTTTGGAACTTAGTTGTAGACCACACATTGAATTTATCTGCAAAAGAATTAACCAGATTTTATATAGTTTACATTTTTCGGTCAGTACACCACGGAGGCTCTTGGTGCCAAACTGGTGCGTTCACTCGCCTTTCGGCATTTCAATTGTTGCTTTACTGTTTAATTAGATGCGTACCTCGAGTTAAGGACAAGGCTACAACGCTCACAGTATTTCTGTGTGCGGTATGTGACGGTTACTAAGTGGCACGATCATATCACTTCCTTCAGGATCCGATTGGGCTGGATGGGAGTAGATGGTTGGAGGGGGCGACGTGGTGCTTCCACTTCGAGGCGACTCTCCGGTTGCGCCCGACTGCCTGTCGCGCAGGTTCGTGGCCGCTCCGAGCGACTAGCCTCGCAGCGGTTGATGCGGTTGGGATCATGAAGAGAGGGAGGACTCAATAATTGCAATTACTCGGCGCACGGGGTAAAGTACTGTTTATTCGCGCTAACTCTCGACAGGCGCGCAGCGCTCACTATATCTGGGCAGTCGACACGGCCCGCGAGGCGTAACCGGGCCGCACTAGAGGCTCTCCACCTCGCCGCTCGCAGTAGGACGGCACTCGGGGAGGTCGGTACCGGGCCGCACTAGGGGGTCGTTGCCTCAACCCGGACGGATCACCGGAGTTCTCCGGCTGGCACGGCTCCGTGCTAGTCGGCTGCGCACAGGAAAGCCGCCGTTCTCGCGGGCCCGAGGCGGCGTTGGGGCCGCCGCACCGCGTCCGCCGCGTCGCAACCGCTCTCTCACACTCGCGCGCTGTGCTCCAAAATTCATCTGGCGGTGAGGCCTGCTGGCGCTTTCCTCTAGGCCTGGTCCGTCCAGCCCGGGGAAGCGATCGTAACTGAGGCGCCTAGCCGTCGTCCCCTGGTAGTGCTGGGGAAACTGGCTTTCTGCTGCTGTCGCCCGGACGCTTCGGGCGGCCTCGCCTCTGGCAGCCGACCCCGGGTATTATTGAGTGTCGGCTGTGGTGATCACCAGATGTTGTTGGTTGCTGGCGATGGGCGAACTCAAAGGCAGCGACGTACCGACAGTCGCACTTCTGCGCACGGAGGGCTTGGGGCTTGTGACGAACCGCGGGCTCCGGAGTGGCAACAGCCCGAGAGCGCTCGGGTCTGCGCGGAAAACCGAACTGCCCGGTCGATCACCCGATGATCGGCGCTAATCATTTGCGCCAAAACCGCCGGCTGATTCGCGCGCGCGCATCGCGCTGATGGAGCCTTGAGCACCTATTTACCAATACGCCGCCGTGTTACAGGTAACTCGAGGCCTCCGCCACAAGGAAATTTTTTATGTATTTGCAGATCTACAAGACCTTATAGTCGCATGATATCAGGGCAATGAAGGTGCACTCCCTGCCTGATGCGACTCATCTGACGTCCTATAATTAATGCGACTGATTGTTGTGCGCAAATGAGGGAGAAGGTCTCCGCTAATATTTATGTTTAAGTAGAATTTCCCATTAATACGCATACTCCCTATATTTACATATACTCCTCCATTTCTCTCTTTGCAATACTTCATAACTACTATAAATGAATCGGAACAACAGTACACAGATTGCGGTGAAGTGTAGCCCTTAGTGGTAGACCGCGATTCTTTCCGGTTTCAAAGTTTTGTTATTACTGGAAGCAATGCTACGTCGCTGAGGTAGCCATAACATTTGTAATCCGTCAACTATAAAATGTATCTTTCCAATCCATCAAATATGTATTGAAGTAAATTACAAAATAATAATTAAAATGTTAATTAATATTGCGTCACTTGCTTTATATTTCATATTAAGAAAAATGCAATTTTCTTTTATATGGGAAAGTCATCCACTTCCAGAATCCATAGAATAGCATGATAAATTCTTATCGCGGTAATCCTAAATAAATTTTCCGCTAGCATTAAGCCGGAAACTGTGGTATTTAATTTAAAATTCTCTAATTTTTTAACCAATGCAACATGGGATAATTTTCTAAAATTTCGTAGGGAACCCCTAAACTTTTAAGAATCTTGGGTGAATCGACATATCCTCTATATTTCTTCATCGTTTAGTCAAGTTCTTAAATATCTCAATGATACACATTGATTTAGTCGCTCCTCTACAAAAAACTAAAACAAAAATAAACTAAAAAACTATAGAAAATTTGGTACTCCGCGCTAACACATCTAAATTGTGTCGGATAAAATTCAAATACTCTATAATACTTATAAAAATATTATTTTCTTATTTAAGTAATTATTTCAGGAAAAGTAGTTTTTTAAAATGAAATTCATTACTAATATATAGATTTGCTTATTTACAGTTGGAAGTAAGAGGTTCGATTTGCCGAGAAGCAGTAAATGAGTGTGATTTACCAGAAGTATGTACAGGAGATATGGGTCATTGTCCAGTAGATGTCTACAAGAAGAATGGACATATATGCGCTAATGGAGATGGTTTTTGCTTTAATGGTTTCTGCCCAGCCTTAAATTTTCAATGTCAACAAATATGGGGCGTAGGCGGTATAGCAGCTGATAGAAAATGTTTTGAGCAATTTAACTCTAAAGGTTCTATTAATGGTCA
This sequence comes from Sycophaga agraensis, assembly GCA_018906755.1. NCBI lineage: Eukaryota > Metazoa > Arthropoda > Insecta > Hymenoptera > Pteromalidae > Sycophaga > Sycophaga agraensis. Next base: position 443,743 of record JACCIE010000104.1, on the reverse strand, counting down.
CTGTGGAACAGATATTTCAGGACATTTCATCAAATGTGAGCCAGAGTACGTAATTTAATATTTTCATTTATTTAAAAAATATTATATTTAAACATCGTTAAATAATAAATAATTTTTAATTTGATAGTATCTTTTTGACTGACATATATCTGTTACATCATTCGTGAATAATAAAATAAACTGGTACAGGTCTTTTCATTGATGTAAGAAATTCCCGCGATTGCCAACGGCCAGGACCTGCTGGAAAATCACCGCCTAACACACTCCCGAATATCCAGGGCCAATAATATCAGGGCCTTCCCGGATATCAGGGTCTTCCACGCCGGGGGCGAGCTTGGCCAACTGGGACATGCAGAACCGCGAGGGCCCTATGCCATTAGTCCTACAGCTTTACGTAGGAAAGTAGGGTGCTTACGCCAGAACTCCGTGATTGCTCTACTATCTCTGGGTGGTGATAGGCAATGGCTAGGTCTTCACCGCCGAAGAAGTCGGGTTGTGTATAGTGGTACTCGTCCTAGTGGCGGTAAGCAATCCGTATATAACATTTTTAATTTTTGTGCCAGGAAAACAGAGTCGGAAATCAGTGCATATATAGGTACGTGAGTATAGTGTGCTTTAATGTGTCTCATTAGAATGAGCGCAAAATTTCTTGCCTAATACGCACATAGGCCCATACTACTATAGTAGACATCGATGGCAGTTCACTAGTTTATTCGTTTTCGATTAATCCTTGTGCACATATAAATATAATAGTTCCAGTAATCGAAAGAAGGGGAAGGGGAGAGGTAATACCCGGATCACTGGCGGCCTGGATGGTTCAGGCGACCTCCGCAGATCAGTCGTATCGGGAGCTCACTTGTCGCGGCGACCTAGGCTGTTGAAGAGGGGATAGGGTGACCTGCGATCCGGTTGTAAAGTAGGAAGGAGCTTTCCAAGTTTCGAGCAGCCTTTGCGACCGAAGAGAGACGGACGATGTTTCTGGTAGCGATGAACAATCCAGAACTCAGGCGATTACGATGATCCTCAGGAAGCCTGAAAGAGACTGTTCAGTACTGAAACAGACTCGGTGGCTTAAAATGAAGAAGACAGCTTACTCGACTGGATGATTAATTGCCCTGGGACGGTGTGGTTTACCTTGCCGCGAGAACGCGTTCGCATGTGGGATTGCAGATCCGCTGAATACTCCTTCCAGATAGAGGGGCAGAAAGCCAAACGGCCTTTAACCTCAAAAAGAATTTTGGTAGGTGAAGAAGAAATATGGAAGGAAGCAGGGGGGCAATATCATTTAGGTAGGCTTGGATATTTTGAGAATAAAGATAAAACTCGAATGAGAAGTATAATAAATCCACGGCATGCGGCCTTAGGCTTTGTGTGCTGCCACGCAAATACATATTAAATTAAAATCAAAGAAATGCTCGTTGAAATTTTTATAGGTAGAAATATTAAATAAATAGAATATATTAAGACAAAGATAATATTTTTCATAAAAATCACGCAAGTATTTTAGGACACTTTAAAGTTAAAAGAACTTATAATAGAATTGCAAAACAGTTTTTAAAATTGCTTCAAGGTTGATATTTACAGTAGTATTAAAGCTTGTGATGATTGTCAAAATAAAATTCGAACGAATTGAATCTGAACAACGTATGATTCGGACGGCCACATGTGTGATGTGGTACTTCTGCTCCAAGACCGAGGTGCTTCGGAGGGGCCCAGAGCACCCGCTACTTCTCCAGTCACGTCTGCATGCTCGTCACACAGGTTCTTGGTCGCCGTGGAGGAGCGGTCACCAAAATAATACTTCAACAGCTTTGGGGCACAAAAATGGTACACAGCGCCCCGTCTACAATGCCTAGCCTTGAAGTAGAAGGCAGTTTATATTTGGCGCCGTTCGCCGCTGACCGTTGACCCGAGCGGCTACGAGCCTTTGTAAAGTCGTAAAAAGGCTGCGTCACACATTATACAGCATTTCTTAAAATAACAATGCTCATAGTAGAACTATGATCAAAAATAAGATCAAATATATATTAAGTATTTAAGATTCTTTATCTAAATTTCTTTTAATGACTCCATTAAAAGATCAAACAACAGATTCAGTTATTGACTCATTTGTAAAAAAATTTAATTCCAATTTGAATAGTCCTGAAACTGTTTGATCAAAAAGAGGTGCAAAATTACCAATATCTATACGACAGTATTATATTTTTAGTCAAATGTGTTTCTAGAAATGTTATTACGTTTTTTACCCGGTTAACTGAGTCAAGCATAAGCGCAATAAATTAAACAATCTGTATTGTATTGACTATTCGCGAAAATTTATTAATATTCGAGATCGTTTTTTTCATGCGCTTGACTCTTTTGAAACTTAAGTAGAACTATGACACTCATCCTACACACTCTGACGGAGGTTGGGACGCCAATATTACTTCGGAACGATCTTGGCGTGGTTGGAACTATTTCTGGCTGCGTCGATATGAAGAGACTACAATAAATAGGTGGGTGTGCCTCCTATGCTTGATCCATGGTTTAGGCCAACGATGTGGACAGTTACCTTATTAATAAGAACTATTATCAATCAAAAGCTTATCAGCTATTAGGCTTAATATCTGCAGTTCTTCTTAGTTGATTGTTTATTTGATTTTGCCCCGCGGCGCGAAAGGTAATAGGGAACCGACTCCAAAGCGTCCTGCTTTCTTCGTATAATCAGCGGCGCTCATTGTCATACCAAGCAACGGTATCATTCTGCTTCGTGTGAACATTTTAAAAATTTATGTATTAAAATATTCGAATGCGGTGGATTGTTAGAATCAACATAATTTAATTAAAAACAGCAGAAATTAGTTAATATTCGCTTTTTCTGGAAGACTAGGTTGCGAAACTCTTAAAAATGCCAAAAAACTTCGAAAATTTACTAAATATTCAGAAGATTTAGTGAATAACATTAAAGAAATGTTAAATATTGCAAGAGAATATTTAACCAGTTCCAAAAATCTAAGAAAAATAGAAATATAATATGGAAATCAACATTGATAATATAATAATAGAAAAATAATCTTCCTTTTTTAGAGAATTAGTTGTTCTAGTACGATGATTAGCTTGAAAGCCTCGGAAGAGTGTGGAGATAGTAGGGCACAATGAATATTCGAATGTATATGTATTGATAGATATTTTGCTAAAGGCAAGCGATGCTTTCTCGACAAAAGTCTAACAACAAGTGAATAAGTAGCGCGTTCGCGCCAGCGGTCAAAGCAGGTGCAATAATAACCAAAATTCGGCTCCCTCTAATCTCTTATGTTGTAAGCTATAAATACTTGATGTTTTGTATCCTTGCGGCATCGTGAAAACTCACACCCTTATAAAACCTTGTTCATCAAACAATGAATCGAATTAAAATTCTTATTGTGCATCACGCTCTCTATTGAAACTTTTTGTACTTACGACGGCTCTAACTGTATAAATAATACGCACATAACTCTATGCTCATAACCAGAGATGGTAAATTGCCTATATTAGTTCTCAAGAAGTTTTAGTAAGAAAAAGGTTCATCAAACATATTTTGAAACGTCTCTAATTGAGCTACATGAATATAATAAAAAATAACTGTTTTCAAGGAAGATTTCTATCGACGGAGCTTTTCAAGATCATTCAAAATTCTCAAATAATGTTATCAACTATCATTTTTCAAAAAAATCAATACTCTCCGAGATTTGGTTAATAGGCAGTCCAAATTTTATGTTTGACTGATTAACTCGATAACTATCCATTATGCAACTTTGTGAATGAATCATAAATAGAACGACGTTAAATAAAACAAAAAAGGCTATTTACTGTAATATTATACATAATTATACAAATGAACCATATTCTATTTTAACATCAACTTCAAAGAAAAGCTTTAAATCATTTTCTTATAATAATGTATATTTTTTTATCTGTTATCTATAGAAATGTTCGATGTGGCCTCCTACAATGTCAGGAAGGTAGTAAACAACCGGCTATTGAAGGCGATAGTGCACTCTACTCAAGGACAATAATATCGATAAGAGGCAATGAATATGAATGCAAGTAAGTTATTATTAAATAATATAATTATTGTACTAATTTATTATTTTTATATTAATATATGTCAATAAATTTTTAAACTTATTGTCATACTTTAATGTAATATATTAAATATATTTTATATTATTATACTATATGTAATAAGATGTTACCGTAATTGAATAATACAGGATATCCAATCCTAAACATAATTTCAGACTATCTATTCATAAAGGTAGCTTTTAACATAATCTTAATCCACTCGCAGCAACATGAAGAATGCGCTATAATCTTGTAATATGTGATATTAGATAATGTGGTATTAGAATAGCTTTTAGATGTTTTAGATTATGAAACGATTGTATTGCCATAATAAGACACATTTATTTACATCAGGCCTGCACTCGGAATATCATGGAATATATCTATATATTATGACGCGCTGTCTGGCTAGAGCCCGCCGCGGGATTTGGAAGCGCGAAGAGAGGTAATGTTTACACAGCGCGGGCCAGTTCGGAGGCCGAGCTGACCGCGGTTTTAACAAAATCTCGGCCGGATCAGTACCGCCGGAGAGGCCCGAGACGACGAGGCGCCACGCGATTTTCCCGCGAAACTACCGTCTTTTTCCTACCGTCTGTTGGTGGGGACGACGCCGCACCACGCAGCCACCAACTGCAGATCGTTGAGGGGTCAGGCAGCGAGACTCGCTGAGAGTACTCGTGAGGAAGAGCCCTCAGCGCAACAAGAGTAAGTGAACTCTGCCGACACACCGCGTCCCCTGAACTCCCATTTTCACGGAGTCTCTCTCTCCGCGCGACCTCCCTCGACACCCGCCTATAGTCAGTGGACTCAGAGCAGGCCCCGCTAGCCCTGTGTCCCTTCCTGTTGTGCCGAAGTGCGGGAGTCGGCTGGCGCGCGCACACGCACCTGACGGTGCCTTGCAGGTGCACCGAAGTGCAGAAATTGCTTCGCGATTGCACGCATCCGACGGCGGTCCGCGATTTGACAGCCGGACCGAAAGAGTCGAGCCCTGTGCGCCCCGCATGCCTACCACCCGTGCCGAGCCCCGCGCGTCCCGCGCGCCTACCGTCCGTGCCGCGAGATCGGCAGGGCAAGACGCCGCACCGACGGGTGAGCATCCGATGGCGATCTGCGGCCTAGGAGTCGGCGTGCGACAGCCGCTCCCCGCGCTCCACGCCCTGTGTACACTACCGCTTGTGCCATATATTTCCTGGGACCCGGCGGCCGCTCCGCGTGCCCGCGACCTGTACGGCGGGACCTTGCGTCGGCGTACGAAGAGATACACGCGTGCGCGTTCGACAGTACATCACCGCCCCGTATCCCACATCGCTGAATGTAAGGAGGACAGGCGACTCCATCGCGTTCCCGCTTGCGCCTGACAATATACTATTATCTCACAATATCGTGTTCTGCTTTTCCCACCTTTTGTCCAGTAGGTCGAGTCGGCCTGCGCCCATAAGCTGTTCGGTGCCGAATACCGCCGCCTCCGCGGGGACCAACCCAAATACGGTGGTCCAGCGAGCGCGTCCGGGTACAGCTGTGTCAGACCAGCAGAAGGGGAAGGAGACGAGCCTTCCCCCAACTATCACTTGATAAGCGAGCTGAGCTCGCGTTGTGACTCAATCGGTACTCTGCCCGTTTTCACCGTCACAATATATACGATACATAGATATATCTGCCATGCATTCCAATGCGACTTCACAACATTCGCGTCGCGTTTTCTCTCCCGTCACCGAATACAAGTGTTACTGCAGATGTCACGACTGATCCTATGTAATGGCAAACGGAAAATGATTGTATGGTTTATAGTTCAAAGCATATCGCAAAGATCATATGCGAATAAAAAAACCGTTAAATTGATTATGTAGGAGCCGTTCGCCGAGCAGTTACTTCGTCACTCATTAGTCGGGGGTAGTAAGACAAGGACTGTGCATAATAAAAAGTACATTGTTTACGTTGGAACCTTACATAATAATTATAAGTTTAATTTAACAGTACTTGATTAGCGCGTTATATGCAATGACGTTCTAATGATAAAATCTGGATCCTGGATAAGTGAAGTGGAAAAATTGGGTATTAATCTCATATACTTAGATGCGCGGAATGAAGCAATATCAATTTTCGTCAATCTCACAAATTATTTGCTTATGGGTTGTGACGGGCGGACTTTGCGCGCGTGGGTAAGGGAATCAGCTGGGCGCCGCGGCCGTGGGGTGGGAAGGGCGCGCGTGATTTGGAAAATACGCGATCGCGCCGCGCCGATTAGTTTTGCGCCGGACACCGAGCCATCGGTCCCGTTCGCGTGCGGTAGAGTATTCAGAAAATAAACAAAGATAAAGAGAGAGAGAGAAAGAGGTGCCCAGCTGAGCGCGGTCCCGAGACTACCTGGGGAAGCGAGGGGGAAAACTGCGATCTCTTGGCCGGATTGTGGCCGAGGTTATCACCGACCGTTCGACACCAGGTAGGGTTTTGTTTATATGCATGCCCGCGAATGAGAGAGAGAGAGAGGCACGGGCGCGGTCCCTTTCCCCAAATATCATGAATCAAGGGTGATCCGGAGAGGACCCGAGCAAGGCGAGATGTCTGGGTTCCGGGGTCCGCGACGCCGCGAGCCCGTGGGGGTTCGTCGGTCGGGTCGAGGTAGGCAGTGCTCGGTGCCAGAGGGAGGCGTGCGGGGCGAGCGGGCCAGCGGCACTTGTATATTCTAATGCAGCGGGGCGGGTTTTGTCCCCCCGTCGCCTTTTATATGTTTATATAATAAACACGATTTTTAATTGGAAAATGCCCCTCCAGTGTAATTATTTTGCCGGACCCTCCCTCCTCCCGACTTCATAACCGCCGCGACCGACGTAGGCCAGCCGCCCGGGCTGGCCCGGCCGGGTCCCCTCCGGGGCGACCGCAGGGACCTGCATCAGGGCAGGATGGCGCGACCGGAGGAAAAATGACGTGAGGCTCCGGGCCTAAAAGCACCACGTCACAAATGGCGACCGTGACAGGACGCCGGCATGCGTCTGTGTTAAAGCGGGAAGTCGCGGGTGGGGGGGAGTTGTCCCCAGGTGTTCCCCAGGAGTTGCGAGGTGAGAAGGCGAGGGGCGGCCGCCCGCGCTAGGAGGCGGGCCGCTCTCACGTATATGTGTGGCCGGGAAGGGTACCCGCAGAGGTGCCCGTGAATGGAGGTCGCGCGCGGACTTGGAGCGCGCCTTCGAGGCGTTCTTCAATTCGCGCGTGAGCAGTGTTGTTGTGTGGAGGTCGCAAGACCGCGCGCGGGCAACGTAAACTTTGCCGCGCGCGGTGACCTCCTCGTCGAGACGTAGGAGAGGCGCGTGCGGCCGAAAGTGCGTACGAGGGGGCCTCCGCGCGGCGCGGGGGGAGAGCCCGGTTGGGGATCTTTGCGGGACGCGGCGCGGAGGGAGTAGCGCCGGACGGGGAGAGCCCGGTTGGGGATCTTTGCGGGACGCGGCGCGGAGGGAGAGCCCGGTTGGGGATCCCCGCGGGCGCGGTCGGAGGGGAATGCTAGCTTACGGAGGTTAAGCAGCATTCGCCGCGTCCCGTACTTGGATGGGTGACCCACTCGTACGGGAGGTTAAGCAGCAATCGCCGCGTCCCGTACTTGGATGGGTGACCCACTCGTACGGGAGGTTAAGCAGCAATCGCCGCGTCCCGTACATGGATGGGTGACCCACTCGTGCGGGAGGTTAAGCAGCATTCGCCGCGTACGTTAACTGGATGGGTGACCCTCCCGAATGAAATTTTTATTTTTCCAATGATAATTTTTGGGGGATTTCTTTCGTTCTTTTTCAGTCAGAAAAATTTCGAGAAATCCCTCGCGAGCCAATGAGCCCGTGACGTGCGACGGCGAATTTTTTATCTTGGTTTGTTTAAACAAACTAACATAACTAATTCAATTGCGCACGTTACGGATGCCCGATCTCGTTGGTTTCTTTTTCCATTAATAGAGTGGGATTGGCGCACTAGTTGGGCTGCAGAAACAATGTCTAGAAGTCGTTTATTTAATTGTTATTAATAATTGAATGAACGAATTCGACAATGCCATTGCTTTTTGTATTCCCATAATCAAGATAATGGATTCAGCACTCCAGAGTTTCAATAGCCCGTGGACGCACCTAGTTCAGGTGTGATGGGCATGATCAAGCCCCAGGGAGTGTTACATGGAAAGCAAGTGAGGGGAGGGGAACCCAGTAGACGTGCTTTAGAGGTACTTTCGAGCGCCTGAGGCATCAATAGGCGCGTCTGGTGGGTCACTAGGAAACATCCAGGTATTTTCGCCCGGGATGGCCCTTTAGCAACAGGTTCTGTAGGGATAAATAATTTAAATTTAATAATAGAGTAGGTTGGTCTTTAGGTTAGGGGAATTGCTTGGAGACCAAACAAATGATTCTGGACCAGGTCAGAGTGACCAAGGAGGGATGATCCCGAGGGTGGGTTGTCTGCTGGGGGGAGGGGGGAGGATTACCTTTCCGATAGCGGTATGAAGCAACCCGATATTGGGATGTGACGTGAAACCTGCTCGAGAATTTCTCATCATTTCCCAATTTAGATAAGTCGGTGATTAGTACCGCAATTAGAATCGTCCCGAACCCCACTCTACTAGCAGAACAGCCTAGTTTAGCGGAAAATTCAGCGGTCAGCGACCTGTATGGTTCTAATTCATTTTAGATTAGATTTAGTGTGTGTGTGGAGAGTTTTGGAGACAGGGGAGGGATGGGGACGATCAGCCACGCCTACTGGTTCTGTATCAAAGCAGGCGCAGTGGGAGGTGGGATTGTTTCTTCCGGTCCCCTGGGCTCGGGGTTAGCGAAATCCGGATTCGCGCCCCGTGCTGATGTTATAAGTGTTTAGATATAATCAGGATCGAGTGTTGTCAGGGAATTTTTTTTAGGTTAGGAGGTCACTCTCAACCCCTCTGGAGGCTCAGCCGGGAGGGGCGTCGCGTAGCCGATTAATCAGGACAATCGGTACGACGACAGGAGTGTTAAGGGTCGGCCCATTTCTTTTCCGATGGCTTCGCCGGGAAAGCGCTATCGCCGAGGACTGCCGAGCAGTCGAGGCATGGCAAGGGGTGGGTGACCCCCGATGCGTCTGTTTCCGATGGCTCAGCCGGGAAACACCCCACATAGGAGCAACCTAGGATCCTGGGGTAAAGGGCGTAGTTTTGGCGGTCTAGGGTTCTCCGAGGGCTTCGCCGGGAGAGTGTCGCCTACTAAAATTGCCAAAGGCAAATGTAGGGGGCAGCGCTAGACTGCATTTAATATGTAGAACAGGGAATTAGATTTAGGATAGGGAAGAATGATTGTCGCTAAAGGGCCAGATTAAGGGAATGTTTAGATTGCTACCCGAGGGAACGCCCCTATCCCACAGTACCGATTTCGGGGAAATGCCTGCAGGCGTGGGGGGAAGTATCCTCTCTCTCCACCGTACCAATATTATATATCAATGTAAATATTTACTTGTGTTTTTGTATTTTCTTTAATTTGGGGGCCAGGAGATTGTAGGAGTGAATTCCTCCGCGTTTGTATTCAGGCGTCCCACCGAATCACAACAAGGTCGTTGGGATAGTTTTGGCAAAGCCAGGGCGGCAGCAAAGGAAAGGTGGACCCTGCGGGGTCAGGAAGGAGAAGGCTCAGGTTTGACGAGCCGGCTCGGGGGATGGAGCCACCACCCCGGGGCCCGTCCGTTAAGGGAGAGCAGCAGGGAAGATTGGGAGTCCAGGGTGAGGAGGGGCAGGCCCGTTTGGCTAACCCCTTTGCCCGAAACGTAGGCAGGTCCGAGGATGAGGATCAGGACATGCAGGCTTATGAGCTGCGAGTCCGAGCATTATTAGAGGACCGAACAGCCAGAAAGATCCGGCGAGAGGTATTGGCACTTTCGCTTACGGAGGTGGCCCTTAAATTGGTGACCGGTAACCTCCATTTTGGAGGAACGGAGCCAGAGTTGCGGGAGCGGCTTTGGCGCTCCCTGGTCAGGTCGGCAAGACCAGAGGCGGACGTGCCTTGGATTGTCGGCTATGATGACAACCCGGGGGTCGACCGACGCTCGATTCCGCTATGTTGCGATGCCCTGTGGGTGGGCCGCCAGAAGGTAGCCCGACCTGATAAACAAGTTGAACAGCCGGGCCAGTCAGGGTTGGAGAGTTCGGCAGAGAGCATCCGGGGCGTCATGTCCCAAAAACCTGGTCCAGAGGTGCTGGAAGGACGGGATTCAGGGCGGATTGTTCGATCAGCTCTACTCCCTAGCCTGCAGCCGGCACATGGTCGGGAAGAACCATTGGGACCGGTACTACAGTGGTCGGGGATTGACGCGCCCCGTTTGACCGCCAATCCAATCCCATTGGGAATCTCAGGAGTAGGCGTTCTCCCCTACATCAACCAGTACCATAGAGTACTGTCGGGGCTGGAGCCTCAGATTGAGAATTTGCGAGGGGCGGTTGGCAGAGTGCAAATTGCAGCAGGTATGACGCACACCGTAGGGGAGGCTCCGGAGTGGGATAGAGGAGCAGCGTCGTCATTTCCTCCTCGGTGCCCTCCTGCCGCATCTACTCCCGATCACAGGCGATCGGTACCTCCCGAGAGGGGAGCGAGGGGAAGGCAAGTTGAGAGATCCTCGGAGGAGTCCGATCCTTCGGAGGATTCAGATGGATCATTGGACGATCTATTCAGGAGTAGTGTGCGTAGGGATCGCGGAGGGCTGAGCAGGAGAGGGGAAGTGACTGGAGCACCAGCCCCCGTCAGGGAAGGTGGACGAGGCCCCGTGAGGCCCTCACAGTCCGGGGACGGGGCTGGTAGAAGGAGGGACAGATCGGGAGGACGTCCGAGCTACCCGGGAGCGTTGGGGCCAATGAGATCAGATGATGATCTTCTTTGCGCCCGAGTCTTGCGGGATGCCGCCCTAACCTTCTCCAATCATGAAAAGGAGGACGCGATGGATTTCCTACAGGGGGTTACACTGATCCGGAATAGGGATCGATTTACGGAGAGATGCCTAATAGCGGCACTCCACTCCGTGCTCGCGAAGGATGCCCGTTGGTGGTATCAGGACTTAGAGCGCACATTTGTGGATTGGTCAGCGTTCTCCAACGCTTTTCAGGCCAGATTCTGCCAACGAGTCTCGGACACAGATTTACGACAGGATTTGGAGGATATGCACCAGGGAAACAAGACAATTGGGCAGTTCGTGAGCGCGTTTAGAGCTCAGGCCAGTCGGCTTCGGCGCCCTCTATCCGAGCGTCGTCAGATCCGGATGATTTTGGAGAGAGTCCGATCCGAGTTCAGGGAATACCTGATGGATAAGGACATCGAGACCCTGGACAGACTAGTCCAATTAGGAGGACGAAGGGAGAGGATTAACCTCCTAAACGAACGATATGAGAGTCGGGAGGCCCGTTCGTCCAAGGGAGAGAGACCCTCTAGGAAGAAGGAAGGCAGACTTGATGCGGTGGAGGGTCGGGTTCGCTCGACAACCCAACCCGAGGGGCCCGGTGAAATCACGAAGGGTGTGAGGAAGGGGAGGAAAATCGGGGTCGATCGGGACTGGGAAGGAGAACTCTATGGGGAAAATGAGGTCGCCGCTATGTATGGCCAGGCAGGACAAGGGTGTGGCGGCGTGAATCCCCCCAGTCATAGGAATCCGGGATCCAAGGTCCCGATTCGGGATCAGGGTTGGCTGGGGTCAGAGGGCCAGCGCGTGTCCGGGCAACCCCAAATGAACTCGGGTTATCTCCCAAGGCCTCCGCGAGAATGGGGAGGAACGAATGCGCAACGAGGCCCGGAGCCTGAACCCAAGGCTGTTCCATCTTCTGCCGGGGTGATTTCCCCCGAGGATCAGGGTTTCGCTGGGGTCCTAGGTGCTGCCCAGAGTATATTGAAGGAAATACGTGAGGGCGTCACTGATCCCGAGGTGCGGCGGGTTTTGCAAATGGAGGTGTTTGCCTTTATGCGCAAACACCGGCTAGGAGCTCCACCCAAGAAGAGTGAGGAGACCGGAAGGGGCTACGCGCGCGCGGCAGCCACCCTCTAGGGTCAGACTGGACATCCACGGGGGATGTCAAGTCTGAGGGGGGGCTGTGACGGGCGGACTTTGCGCGCGTGGGTAAGGGAATCAGCTGGGCTGGGAAGGGCGCGCGTGATTTGGAAAATACGCGATCGCGCCGCGCCGATTAGTTTTGCGCCGGACACCGAGCCATCGGTCCCGTTCGCGTGCGGTAGAGTATTCAGAAAATAAACAAAGATAAAGAGAGAGAGAGAAAGAGGTGCCCAGCTGAGCGCGATCCCGAGACTACCTGGGGAAGCGAGGGGGAAAACTGCGATCTCTTGGCCGGATTGTGGCCGAGGTTATCACCGACCGTTCGACACCAGGTAGGGTTTTGTTTATATGCATGCCCGCGAATGAGAGAGAGAGAGAGGCACGGGCGCGGTCCCTTTCCCCAAATATCATGAATCAAGGGTGATCCGGAGAGGACCCGAGCAAGGCGAGATGTCTGGGTTCCGGGGTCCGCGACGCCGCGAGCCCGTGGGGGTTCGTCGGTCGGGTCGAGGTAGGCAGTGCTCGGTGCCAGAGGGAGGCGTGCGGGGCGAGCGGGCCAGCGGCACTTGTATATTCTAATGCAGCGGGGCGGGTTTTGTCCCCCCGTCGCCTTTTATATGTTTATATAATAAACACGATTTTTAATTGGAAAATGCCCCTCCAGTGTAATTATTTTGCCGGACCCTCCCTCCTCCCGACTTCATAACCGCCGCGACCGACGTAGGCCAGCCGCCCGGGCTGGCCCGGCCGGGTCCCCTCCGGGGCGACCGCAGGGACCTGCATCAGGGCAGGATGGCGCGACCGGAGGAAAAATGACGTGAGGCTCCGGGCCTAAAAGCACCACGTCACAGGGTAAAAGATACTTGATGTGTAGATTAGTGACGTATCTCGGTTAATCGGTGATGGGAGCTGTAGAAGATACGACGGCTCATAGTGACAACGTGTTATTTACCAGAACAATGATCGAAAATAGTTAGGTAATAAGCGATTTATGATCCTTGCACATTTTCGGTATTAGAAACCTGCTCAAGCATCAACTGCAGGTAGACTACAAAAGATCTGCAAAGGAAACTACTTAATAATATCGAGATTAACAATGTGGGTCGTTATGAAGTATACTTATACTGGCTAGAGAATCACTGACCATTCAGAGAGAATAAGGTAATGGCAATTAAGAGGCTGGAATCTACAGTTGCACATTAGCGGGTAACACAAAGTATATGACGCTGTATTTGACGAATCGCTGGCGGAAGGTATTTTTGAACGTGTACCTGATGAAGAAATTCTTAATAGGAACCATTATTTACTTATCGGTCCGTTATTAAGAAAAACTGCACGACTGTTATGTGGCTAATTTCTTATGTCCCCGCTTTCCTAAAATCCGATAGACAAGTCTCCGTTACTCAACCAATGCTTGGAGGAGAGTCCCAATCTCATCGATACGAAAAATAAAAGGCAAAATAGTTCTTGTATCCTATATTAGAAAAGTGTTTTTGCAAATAAGCGTGAATGTACAAAATAACGGACCTATATAACCTATTCAAAGGCGAGTTATAAATTTAAATTTACAAAAAAAAATGTTGTCAAACTTTGAATAGTTTTTATGTCGATAACTGCGTAATGAGTGTGAATTGTGTGAATGATTTACATAGTTTCAATGGTTATGCAAAGGCCTCGATGGAGATGGAAAAATTGGATCTAAGAAGTTGTACATTCTATGGGACAAACGCGATGATACCTTGTCATTGAACATGTCTTCTGTAGACAAATTAGAATTGAACAAGTAACGAAAACGTCCATTTTATCTATATATGATCCGTTCGGATTTATTGGTCCAGCAGTACTTTGTTCACAGACCTTAGGCGAGTATTCGCTCGCATATTGTCGAACTTTTTATGACCACTTCATGGAGTATTTCGGGTCTAATAATATCCTCGACCCACTCCAAACTGGGTATCGAAGGCACAGTTCGACTGAGACTGCTCTGCTGAGATTGACTGCAAACGTACGCAATCCTATTTATAAAAGACAGGTGATATTACTGTTACTGTTTGACTTCAGTCAAACTATATGTTACACTATTCGTCTTATTCGTCCCACTCGTGGGTATGGGTATACTTGTCTGGGAGAGAGCATCTTGTCATCTTGCATGAAACAAAATCTTTTTGACTCTCCAGCGCGTTTGGTGTTCTTCAAGGTTTTGTTTTAGGACCATTGCTATTTTGCTTTTACATTAATGACTCTATAGGTGTAAGACATATTCTATATGCTGACGATTTCCAGGTTTACCATAGCTGTTCTAGGGTTAACTTTGAGGCAGAAGGCAGAGAAGCTACAGCTGCGTAGCGGGGAATCTTGGACTGGGCCTCGTCTGCGTCCTTGAAGCTCAATGTTGGAAACACGTCTTCTCACACGCGATTCTTTTTAGAATTTGCATTTATATTTACAATATAAAAGGCGTCAAGCGAGAGGCCCTAGCCAGCCAGTTGAGACTCTCGTTTCCTAGGCAGATCTCGCTGGCCTCGACGGTTGGCACCGGCGTGAGTTCTATTCGTCTGCTAAATTAAACATGAAAATAAAAACAGGAAAAGAAAACAAATAACAATTTCAAGTTGACTCACTAGTCGAATTTATTGCCCGATTACTAATATTCATGGCCCGAATGATAATAATATTCCTAGGTGTCGTCTATCGGCGGATCGTCTGCCGCTTTTAAAAACATTGGCGTACCTTAACACTTTTATGTACAATGGGGCAGTATTACCAACACTCGTCCCTCGGCTGCGAACACTTTGTAGCACGACGGCTGGCCTGCTACTTAGCTAATGAATTATAATGTTCAATTCGCGCGGAAGCGGCGTGGTCCTTTGAACCGCTTTGATCGAAGTAACTCGGTGGGATCGATCTCCGTGATTCCATGTTAAGGGACCTAGTCGGGAGGAAGGTACGCGCGTCTTTCGCTGTAGTACAGTTCGTGCTCGTATCAACTGTAGTGAAAAAGAGACGTGTTTTCTCTCTCTTACTCGTCCGCGCGCTGCCGCCTGTATATACTGTTATGAGAGAGAGAGGTGTTTTCTCTCTCTCTCACTCGCCCGCGCACTGCCGCTTGTTCTTCGGTACCCAGTGAATCAATATGCAGCCGGCTTTGTTGCATACAGCTGCACTTTTTCTATCCGTGTGAATAAACTACAGTGATGCCCCACTTGGGCTAAAATTTGGGTGTAGTGAACTCCTGAACTTCCTTGGGGTAACTGGCCCGGTCTCGCTCTCGAAGATGAGGTGCGGTAGACTCGTTCGGGTTGGCGCCGACTACTACAAGTTTCGAATAGGGCAGCGCAGTCTACCCTAAGTATCTCTACCTCTAAGTGATTTGGTGGGAACCTGCGTGGGACGCGTCCTCACGATCTCTCTCGATATGCTTTCTTGGACGCCGAAAGCATACTGACTTTCTCCCTCCAAACTTTCCCACGCGCGCCTTTCCTATTTCCCGCGTTGCAAAAGTAGCAGTACATCAACAAATGAGTCAAATAAATCGAGCATTTATTTATTTAGTATCTTCTTTATATAATTTTGTATATATGAACAATTTAATTCATTTGAGAACCAAACCAATTCTCTCACACTCGACTAATGCGATAAATTCCGATTCCATGGTGCTTAAGGCTATGCATTTTTACTTTATTGATTTCCATATAAGCGGAATATTATTTAGAAAAATAATATATCCGCTAGTCGAGTATCTTTGCATTAAATTAGATCCCCAGTTTGCATGTGAGTACGAAATTAAACCAGTGTTTTTAACGTTTGATAAATTCAATTTATATTCTTTGGTATGAAATACATAGTTTATAATATCTACAACAATTCAATGTTCGTAATTGTATGCGTTACAAAATTGTGACATAAGATTGACTGCAAACGAAATATCTAGCCTACTCCTATCAGATAAGAATAATAAACGTCCAATTAAAGTTCTATACGGGAACTTTTTCATAATAGCGTTTTCAATAATCTGTCCTGTTTCTCTCAGTGGAACAATCGCTGTCCGATTGAATCTTTCAGCTACATCATTCTGCTCCGGTGTGTACGTTGACGTTCTCTCTGATTTTATTTCTTTCTTCTCCAGGAATTTCTTAAATTCATCATTGTAAAACTCCAAACCATTATCTGTACGAACTTCCGTACTTATGCTACCCTTCAAAGCATTTAAAAACTTCAAACTTCCTTTTTATAACATAAACAAAAGCTTTCCTAGAATAGTCATCAATAATGGATAGGAAATAGTTACCACCACCGATTGTTAGTTACCACTACATCACTGGAGATGGTCCCCATACATCCATGTACACTCTCTATAATACATTATTTTACATTATACTAGGTATAGGTTTGAAAGATGAACGAGTAGCTTTACTGACTTGAAATATATTACACTTAACGTTATTGTTGTTAAGTTTTTCCATGCCTTTGACTACTTTATTCCTTTCATGGCATCACTAATTTCACTTCTATTATAAACTTCATTTTCATTGTTCTCATAATATGCTTTCAGTACGTAGAATCTTTTTTATCTATGTGCTGTAAAAAAATATTTGCCTAAATCATGATAAACTTCCATTGTATTTTTCCACTTTACTTCAAATCCTGCAATGTCCATACAAGCTCCGCTTGTCAAGTTTTTTCTCAAGTTTGGTGCATATAACACATTTTTCAGTTTAACTGTGATTATTTTTCTATTTTCTCTTAAGTATAGAATAATGTCTCCTTTTTCAGTTACATTTGGTTCAGAGTTTTTATTACTTATTAAAATTTCTTTGCTTGGCAATTTAATAAAATTTTAAAACGAGGATTTGTCTTTGCAAAAATGAGATGGTGCTCCACCGTCTATAAACCACTCATTAAAATCGTAAACACTGTTCAAATATACTTCTTGATTTTCACTAGAAATATTGATGTTATCCTCAGTATAAAATTACTTATTATTATTGTAATTATTGTTCTTATGATTAGTACTTCTCTTGTATTCTACTTTACGTTTCAATATAAGACAATCTCTCTTTATATGACCACTTTATTTACAATAGTTGCACGTAAAATTTCTTTGATTATTTTGAGCATTTTTATTTCTATCATAAGTATCCTTATTTCTATTGTTATCTCTATTTTTCATATCTGAATTACAGTTTTTATCAGCAATGTGATATGTATTTATAACATTATCTAGCCCTTCGTATTTTCTTTTCTGCTTGATTCTTCCTTCTTCTGCGATTAACTGTCTTTCAATATTTTTAAACTTAAAATCATTATCTTCTTGTCTGTTCAAAATTTGAAGAATATTTTCATAATCACTTGGTAGTTTTCTTATTAGTTGAAAGCATTGTGGCATATCTGCTATTTCAAAACCTGCATCTTTTATTAACAGAGCTTATTCTCTCATCTTTTTACAATAAATTCCAATAGTTTCTTCTTCTTGGTTGAATTTCAAATCGTAAAATTTACGTACAAGACCAGCAATTCTTGTCAAAATTTTTTATTAATATTTCTCAAGCTTTTTTTCCATCCAAAGTATTGCAATTAATGTATGGAATTGTTTCTCAGTACCTCAGTATAGTATACGCTCTTTGTTTCCTTCTCTTAAAATCTACTTTAATAGCAGTTGTTGCAACGGTTGCTAATTCTTCCATTTTGTCATTGACGAACTCTCATGACCCTCTCTCAATCAAAAAAACTTTAATGTCTGATTTCCAACTATTGTATTTTTCTAAATTCAACTTTGTGAAATTTGCGAATGGTGAAAAATTATTCGTATCCATCTTAATTCTTATTTAGAAAATTTTTATTTATTATTTATTTCGACACTTCACACGATTCACATATAATTAGCTGCTCAATTATATTCAGCACATGGTTCTGGACCCATAACCATTTGTAGGTTATAGTAGAATTTACGGAGGGTTATGTTCACTGGCACTAAAGAATATTATTTAACGAATCCTCTTAATGTATTTGGATTTATTAATTTCTATTTAGTTACGCTGAATTTACGCAGATTGATTCCATATTATTGGATTATAATACGTGAGATTTTGCCGGAGCAAGCACATGGCTGACGGCCTCAGCTTCTATCCAAAAAGTAGTGCTCACTCGCTTTGTAGAATATAAATATATAGAAGTATACTAAAGATACATGAAAAATAATGTAAAGTGGGGTAAGCATAGCAATAGTCTCTACAGGATACAAGTCACATACAATCACATTGTATACTTCTTACGCAGTGTATATTACAGAAGTATTCGACAGATGTTTGCACATCTTGTTGAAATTCAGACACTCTGTCTTGTAAAAGAGACAGGACGTCTTACTATATTTTTTTTTTCAATTTTGAAAAAGTTTTAGTACAATTTAAACAACACGCAGAAGATAATTCTTACTTATAAAAGAGTCGTATTGTAAAAATTCGCTGTAGAACGTCTCATTCAAGCTAAACTTAACTTGGCAAATAAATTGGTAAAGTTGTTTTGTCAATAAATGATTCGTTCATTATAAGAAAATGAAGTATTAACAATCCGATAACCTGGGACCTCTACTTAAGGAGTACATAAACTTAAGAAGTAAATAGTGGTTATCTTATATAGGATTGAACAAAGTAGGATAATTAAATAGAAAGTCATAACTCTGAATTTTTAGTTTTATCTTCTGTACTTTAGGCAGTTACCCCAATCTTCGAAGATAATATAATTAATATTAATTTTTTTAAGGGAAAGGCATATTTGATATACGTAATTATAGTATTTATGAAACTTTCATTAAATTCGTTTTTTGCAGGGCAACTACAGGAGAGGTGGAAGTTGAAGGATCAGCTCCAAGTTTAGGTCTAGTTCGTGATGGGACACCTTGTGGAGATAATTTGGTAATTTCGATTTTATTATTTGATTATCAGTATAATCTCACTTATATCATTTTAATTAAATATATATATAATTTGTGTATATGTATAAAAAACAAGTTGTTTATCATGTATTTAAAACTGTAAAAAAACATGTGAAACAGTATAGACGGTTATGATGTATAATAGGCTTACACTTAGAATTTACGTCTTTTACAAACACAATTATTGCTGGGTAAAAGAGGGGTACCTTTCTCGACTGAGTCGGACTTAGTGTTTTGCAAATTCCCGCAATGGAAGTATTTAAAATGAGCTCTGATTCGTTAACACGTGGATGGTGCAAAGTTACCACATTCGAGTGCTGATATCTTGCAACTATGCAAAATATCTTTTTATAGGGTTATGCAAACTTCCCGATCTGTGTTTTTTTGTTTGTAAATGATCGGCATTTAATTGTTTAGGTTTATTTAGTTATTTTAATTTATTTAGTTTATTTAGTTTGTTGATTTTTTCTTTTTGCTTGGTGGGTGTTTGATGCAATATGGCAGATTTTTAATCCGTTAGCTTTTACGATTTTTGACCGTTTCTTTTCTTCTACTTTTACATTATTTTTACTAATAACTTCTAGTATCTTATGAGGACTAGTATCTTATCTAGTACTTAAGGAATTCTCCGAAAACGTTATGTAACCTTTCCAATGAATCATTAGATTGAGGTCGAAACGACATAGTTCTGATTTAATCTTAAATCATTTAGCTACTCTTTCTAACAATTCTCAAGAAATGTCTAAATTCGTCAGTCAAAATCGTTCTTGGAGTAAGAAAGATGCAAATAAATCTCTTCGCGAATGCGTCAACGATAATTGTAGCCAAAGCATTGGATAGTGGGATGGTTAAGCAAGATTAGCTGTTTCGTTTTTAACCTTACTAACTTTTACTGACAGTTTAGGCGCTGATATATACGCTTTTGAATATCTTTCATTTTGTACCAATAATAATATCTGCCTCTATATAATATCTGCCTCTATAATATCTGCCTCTAATATACGCCTCTATTTCCATCAATGGGAGTGTTATATAACTCGTAGAATAGGCCGTCTTTTTCGGACTCTGGTACGTATTTAAGTGTGCCATTACATATCGCAATTTTGATTTTGGCATCTTCAAGATTAGAAATTAGCAAGATGAGAATTTCGGACCATCGCAAATTATCTACGGTTTTACCTTTTGCGATACTAACATCCCTTATACATTTTTGCGACTCAAATTCGCGCAGTTCTATTAGTGAGTGTATGTTTTATTTCGTAACGGCTTGTGATTTGGAATTTTCTCATCCTACACATATGCCAATTAAGAATTTACAATTGGTTCTCTGGCATAAGCAGATTTCGGTAAGCTCGGTAAATGACAACAAAAACACTCTTCGACACAAATTGAGACTTATTTTAAATCGTCAAATGTACGATTTTGCATCACGAGATGTGATGTTTAGCTCAGCTAGTTTTTGTACTTTAGAGTTTTTGTATTTTCGTAGAGAACATTTTTCTTAAATAAAATTTCCAGAACGTCGATTATTATTTCTTCAGGAATCTCTCAGCTTCCAAACTTTCTGTAGTCAAAGTATAATAAAGTTTCATAAAAATGATTTTGAATGATTGTTGATGCAAAATAATTTAATAAAATTTATTTTGTATACTGATTGTTCAATAATTGAGTTCATGGTGTAAAATATTTTGATATATTATCATGCAACAATCCGACAATAATTTTTTTCGATCCAGAATTATTGAGAGAGTATGTTGTTGAAAGCATGTAGAAGTTTGAAATCCGTTCATCGTTAGTATATTCCACCTGTTATAATTTTCTTAATACCAATGTTGCTTTCATCTGCTTCATTGATTGATTAATCTTTTCATTTTAATGTTACCTGAAAAGTGGGAGTATTGAGGGCAGTGGGGGTTGTCACGTGGCAGTTACCGCGTGGCTAATCCCGCCCCGGGACCCAGATACCAAGCGACATCAGGACTTTCCGTCCCTATCTGCTCACGAATCATCGCACGGAAAACCCGTGGACACAGCGGAACAAGCCTGGACGCTTGCTGCTAAGGGGCGCAAAAATGTGGGGAAAAGGCAGCAAAATAAAAATACGCGCGAATATTTAAATATTTAAAATTTATTATAATACAATATAATTTTAATATCCCACAATAAATATAACGCGCGCGCAATCTAACGGTATCTCTCTCTCAGTAAGTATGATAGGTTAACAGCGTGGCTTCAATTAGGAGCCGAGGAGTTCAATTTTAAAATTTAATTTCTGTCGTGCTTGGAGGACGGCTTGAGTGAGCAACACACACACAGGTAAGTGACTGCGTAGTACTTATATGTGGCTTATCGGTGGGAACGCGTGACGCGAAATCTCCCGCCTATTTTGTGCACAGACACACACCACTTAATATTCATAGCGCTCCATTCAGATTTATGGAAGGCGCGACCTGCTGTGTCTGTGCGCAGGTGAGGAGAAGTGTTAGAGCGCTGATGAAATGTAGCAAATGTGGGCTGCACTGTCACACTGCTTGCTCCATGGCAACGTCGCACGCGGCATATGTATTCACGTGTCAGGCCTCTGTGTCACCTAAGCGCGCTTCGACTAGTGCCCCCTCCTTATCCCAGAGAGAGAGAGAGAGAGAGAGAGAGAGAGAGAGAGAGAGAATACCGGCAGAGTGAAAGAGAGCGCTACTCTTCCGCTTCGCAGCTCCTCCAGTCAACCGAGTAGGGCGAAGCGGCCTGCCCCCCGCACCACAGGACTGATTCCGGCAAGGCTCTTCCGTCTGTGCACTCATCATCGCCTGCAGCACGGCAGACGGAGAGAGTTGCCCAGACGGATGCGGAGCGGGACATCGTGCGGCAGGCGCCGCTCAATCAAACTGCAGCCACGCGCCTTGAAGCGACTTGCAAGATGAGCCACAAGACTGCATCATCAGTAGCGTCATTGGACTCATCCTTGCAGGTCATACCACATGCACTAAACGCAAAATCGGACTTCTCCGTATCCACCATCTTTTCTACAATAAATTTGATCTCATTGCTCAAGCGGTGGCCGATCTGAACTCAGTTCTGGCAAGGAGTCTCGGCCCAGACTACCTTGAGTCGAATCGATCCGCATCAGCAGCGGAAGAGACGATGGTGGCTCTTATGAATTGGGACTTTGAGCTGGCAAGTATCAATAAAACGCAGTTAGCCGAGCTAGTAGCCCTGCGCGAAAGTCGCTCACTGCGTCTCAGTGAGATCAGTAATCTAGAAAATTTTATGAAAGAAATGGGGGGCGCAATCAAGGTAAAAGTCGATGGACTGACCACTGAGATGTCCGATAATCTATTAAAATTAAGTGCACAATTTAGTAATAAGTACAATGTAAATAATGTAAATATAGAAAGCTCTGAATTTATCCGAATGGATAAATTTAGAGGTAGACTTATCAACCAGGCTGCGGACTACTACGAGCAATGGTAAACTTATACATAATAATAACATAAAACAAAGCAGAAAACAACAAAAACAATAGTAACCGCAATAGAGATAGTCATCTTAACAAATCTGCTCTCGTGGTTCCCGGACATATTTCGAGCAATCATCGGAATAATGTGAGGGACGTCTCGGCAGCGGGTGATGCGGTTGAGCTAGTCGTTACGGGGGTGGTTAACTGTGCTAGCATGGGAGTCTTGCCCTCTGATGTCGCGCTCGACTTCATCACTTCTGTCTTCGCGGTGCAGCTCGGGGCGTGAACGGCGAGTTCACATGGAGGAGTTGGTGAAAAAGTCCAACCACCAATCCCATCAATTAGGATGCAGCTTAGAACAATGGAAGTTGCTAATCTGGTCTTGGAAGCGAGGCAATCCTTTACTGCCTTCTCTACTCAGGATGTTGTATTTTCTCGCTTGCATGTGGCGATGTCTGATGCCAAACAATATACTATTTTTATAAATTTGTGGTTAAGTCGATGTCAATATGGTGCGTTTATGCAGTGCAAAGACTGCATAATTTCTTTATTACATGGAGAGAGGGCAGTAGGGTTCATGTTGTTGCCTCTGAGAATGCGATTATAAATTTATTTATGAGCATGTACTCGTCGGAAGCTTCTCGTAGCGGCTCCGTGGCCAGGACTTCACTAAGTCGTAGCTCTCTCCCTACGTCGGAGTTGACTCAGGGTTGTGAGGACGGACGATCAAATAGTGGGAAAATAGCCGATCACATTTGACTAGATCGGACAAATGCTCCGTTACCGGTCGTAGGGAGTAGAAGGGCTAACAATAATAATAACAATAATGATAAGGCTGTGGATTCCAGTATAGGTGGCAGATTCCTAAGGGCGGGCTTCATGAATGTGAACTCCCTTAGAGGCACTAAAGGTGCTCACATTGGGGGACTCTGTCAGCATCTACATGATCATCCTACCTACGATCTGTTCGGTGTAGCGGAAACCTGGTTGGGTTATAGAATCATAGATGAAGTCATTGGGATTGATGGATTCTCTGTGGTTCGGCAATATCGCCAAACGTTGGGGGAGTTGCGCTTTATGTTGACAAGTAATTTCGTGTAAGTATGCTCTCTGCCTCAAACACTGAGGGGCCGGGAAGGCCAAGGGTGCTCGAGTATTTAATCTGCTCTGTGCAGTATCGTACCTCTGAGCCTACATTAATTTGTGTTAGCTCTCAGCTCGGCGGGAAAAGATTTACCCGCTCAGCTATACACACTCTTGGCAATAATCTCCTCGACTGTAATCGGGACGAGGTCTGCCGCCACCAACGAACTCAACCTCCGATGCACTGCCGTGCACTCAACTTTATTTCAAGGAACTATTTAGCTTTCTCTCACTTCTTTCTATCTCTCATTCTTTCTCTCTAAATATAACTAAAAAAAATGCGTTTCGCGCTCCGGCTCTGTTTAAGTCTCGGGCCCTTACGCGTCCCGAGACACACTGATGAATTTGTGTAATCGAGCAAGGATCGAGGGCTGATCGCGCGCCTAATTGCTCTCTCTCCTTGATCACGACGAGAGACTCATCGCAGGGTGAAATAGGTATATCGAACTCAAGCCCTTAAAAGAAAATCAGTTTGTCTTTACACTCTCGACGCATCGAATTTTTCGCGTTTGTTTTTTTCTAATTTATTATGTTACTGGTGCGGTGCAGTGTATATTTAGCTATGCAATGTTAGATCAATTGAGCGACATCGAATCAGGTGCGTAAAAACTAGCATTCACATACTCGCACACATACTCTTGATTTGCCAGCGAATTAAAAAGATAAGGGAAAAAGCCTTCTTCACTTCTGCGGGAAACAAAATATTTTTGGTAAAGATGCCAATTTCACAGGTAAGTAATTTAAACTATCTATGAAAATAGTAAAGTTTACTAGTAATTTAACGATTTTTCTATCGTTCAAATTACATTTAGTAACTCTTGTTTATTTTCATGAATAACAAAATTTAAAAAGTTTTTTTAAACTAGATTCATCTCTATATACCAAAATCATACTGACATACACTAAATATACGCTGACGTACAAATTTGCCCGCATGGGTACCGCTCCGGATAGCGGTCCTAGGGGAGAGCAGTTGCTCTAGGAGGTGGATCACAAATTCTGCGCAGTCTGCTATCTTAGCGGAAGGCTACACTACAACCCGCTCCTGGTGCCGTCAACTCGACTTGCAGCTTAACTTCGTGGCCGGTGCAATAATCTCCGCGTATCCGTACACTGATGCGCGGGAGATTTTTGTGAAACTGAATGCGTCCATCGGCTTCACGGCGATCGCTTCTCTCGGGCGCCGAGAGCACACTAATGTTTAATTGATTCACGCCCAAAAGATTCGTGGATTCCCCGCCTTTTCTCTGTTTACCTTTGTAGGTAAACTTAGTTCGGCTCGCGTTGGCCATGACGGGCCAAGCACCTGGTGCCCGTTACAACTTTAGTGTATTGTATTATAATATAATTTAATATTGTATTATGCTTTTTAATACATAATATTAATATTATACTTAAATTTAATATTATTATTACGACTAGTACCGTTAAACAAGGGGGGAGCCCCTGTGCCAAATGATTCCGAGTCGTACAAACGAATACCTATATTCTTTAACCTAAAATATTCTTGAAATTTTCGCACTTTATTACAGCCATGGTTATCTTCGGGATTTAGCATTACTTTAAATTCTCTAAAGCTCTAGGCAAACATTAGTTATTCGAATTTATAATTTTTAAAACGATTTTCTTTGTTTCCGCTATTGCCCTATTCTCTATCAAATTATCTCTATCGTTGTAGGTTTCTATATACTTAAGAGACCAAATGTAGTTTCCTGCTACAGTATGCCGAATCGGCGTCATATTGCAAAGCGACCCGGCCGCTCGGTCCTCAGCTAGGTTTTGGCTCTCCGCGCTTTTGCCAAATTTCGATCGATTGCCTTCGCATCTCTTGCCTACGCTTATTCTTTCGTTACACTGTCTGTCTCCCGCCGGACCTAAATGACTCAGCTTGAACGCATCTATGCCCTTCATTTCACGCGGTGACGACCTCTCGCTCAGTTTGACATGTCCTTACTTTTTCGTTACTGACCATCGGTTGCATCATCGGTCATGTCGCTATGCGTCTCTGTCAGTTTCGGTCTCTTCCTCTTATTTTTATTTTATGGTATCTTTTTTTTCCCCCTTTAATTGTTTCATATGATCTAACTGCTGCAACTATCTCTTCCATCCTGGTACTTTTCTTCTGGGTAATGACTGGGTTTGTTTTAAGCAAACGTATCTGCATTGGTGATGCAACATCGTTGTAGGCAGCGCCCAAATCGTTAACTGCTAGCTTATCGTCATGTAATACGTCCGTCTCACTCTCGCTACATTCGCTCCACCGACTGTACTCGCAACGTTGTTCCCGACTGTCTCGCCGATAGGATATACCATTTGCAACAATAGCTCAGCTCATCTCCGCTATACTGCGATCTAAACATTATCCAACTGTCTTGTTTTCCTCCCTAGATCGTCCAATATCTCATCGGCGGTGATACCGCTGTGATAACTCAGCGTGCTCTCGTAGTTCTTCCTGATATCTAACATCACGTCCGGTATTTCGTATGTCAAAAACGGACTATTACAATCTATTGCGTTACGTAAGCGATCGCTGCCTCGTTCTCTCCCATTGGTTCGACCATTCACCTCTAAATCAGCGTATTTCATCATTGTTGCCACTGGCTCATCTATGTAACGTCAATATATCGTATGCAGTATTTAGCTTGAGTCGTCGCTCGTCTATATCTTGATTAACGTCTGCAGTAGCAAATCTCTGGGTTTCCTTGGACGATTAGGCGAGCTTGCCCTTTGAGGAGATTTATATTTCCCACATTCGGTCAAGGTAACTGTCCCGTCCTTGTTACAATCAGAGAACCAAGGAATATCGCTAATTGAACGATTGGTTGCTTGACGTTGCGCTCTCCTGTCGTATCGCCATATCTTCTCCCATAGCACGTCTACTTCGCCTCGCTTACTTAGTTTCTTTGGCGTCAACTCGCAACAAGTATTTTACTCACGGCTCTCACATAACTCCCGCTGAATGCTGTTTTATATTGTCCGAGCACTCATGGTTTAACAGCCATCTCGATTTTCCTTACGAGGTATATTTAAGGTAAACCGGAAAGTAGAGTTCGTCGATTTTTGTAGTCTCGCGAGTCGTATATCCCGACCCTGAGAGTATTTGTATTCGACTCAACATTACACAATAATTAAATACAAGGGATCATTATGTTTATAATCAACAAAATTAATTTAAATCTGCTCAAGGTTATTGAGCAGTCAAACCTAATAGTGTTGTCGTATGTCTCTGCTTCTCAGCAACACTACTCTCGACTAACTTCTTAATTGCACTTGCGATTACGCACTCTATCAAAAGGCAATTAAAATCTAAGAACTTAGTATTCGCTCGTCTTGTTGCGCTCGCTTTCGCCGAACAATGTTTTCTCTCGCTTGCTCGCTGCATTTCGTCTCGTCACTACATATTATTCGTCCACTGCGCAAAATCGAGACGTCCCGATCGCGGTCATATCTGGAAAATTGTATTTATAATTATTAAAGTGCGCCTAACAAGCGGCCGCCGACTAGCTGGTGAAGATGCTCTTTTTCCTGGGTAGCTCCTGCTGGCCTTAAAGGGAAGGCACTGGCACGAGCTTATTTCGTCTGCTTCAAAGTGTGAATCGTAAAGAAGGTAGAAAGGGGGAAGGGTAGAAATAACAAATAAAGTCCACTGATTTAATTACATATTACGCTGTTTATTTCCTATTCTTGATACAATCGTGATTTCTTATGCTAAATGTCTCCGGTCTTGACAGTAAGTCGCGTACTGATCCGCATGGTCGGTATGCGTATTTACCGGTCGTGGGGGTCGCATTTAACCACTGCTCGCGCGATCACGGTTTGATCTTCGCTGCATAGTTCTCGTCTGGCACGGTTGCTACTTTGTCGGCTCGTCGGCGCCAAGCCCCATCCGCGCCCAAGCACTCCTACCTAGTGCACAATAATATTATTTTGGTACAAAATGTTATTAGGTGTATTGCGACCTATCACGTATCATACAATGAGACCAAAGTTTGTGCCATAGTTTTGAAAAATACTTATTCTTTTGATTTGATAAATGAAAACTTAAATTATTAAATATTTTTATACAAGATTCATCCAATACCTACGCTCATTTCTGTGTCAGTGTCAAACGCATTTTATTGCATGCCGCCATAAAAAATCTATCGCTAGAGTTAAAATATAAATGACACGATGCCGTCCTATTAACTTATTTAAAATATCAATATATAATGCGCAATATGTAGAATATTATAATTATATGATGCAGTTTGTCAACCTAGTCAAATGTGGCAATATAGTAATTAAAAAAGTATGTCTAGCCAGTGCTATTCGATTGTTAATATGTAATTGTTATATGAGTGCGAGAAAGAAATTTATGAAAAAAGATGTTCTGGTTGTAATTCCAAAGTTATAAAATATAAATTTGATGTAAGGGATTATCATGATTTTTTATTTTAGATATTATAAACGCGATAGAAGAGCATCACAAATAAAAGTATTGCATGTACGCGTGTATGTGTTTGTGTGTGTTAATTTAAATAAAAACACTACATATATTTTTAAATTGTATTACGTAAATAAATTTTATAAAAAGTATTACTTTTTTATTGTTGCATGTTATCCTGTTACGTCCGGATATTTTGCAATTGTTTCCTCAGAAACTTTCCCGAATCATAAAGCACTTACTATTTAATTTCCGTCAGCAGAATTTGTGCAACGGCATATTGTAAATCTTATCGGCAACGGCAGAAGGCCCTCTGTACAAGGCCGTTTCCGATGAATATGAAGAAGCAATATCTTTGCTTCCTCTAGATATGGTGGCATATTTAGACTACCGATACCTCAAGTAAGCAGAGCCTTAAAAGGATTAGGCAGACCAGACGGAGACACGTTCACACTAAGTCGAGAAGGTCCATTGCGCTGGAATGGGCCCGTATCAAGAAAATCTTCGACCCTGCAACTGTGCAAAGCTCCAAAAGTTTTTTTTTCCCAACCATAACTCGGGCTTGGAAGACGCCAATTTGACCCCGGAAGAACTAGGAGGCCCAATAAGCAAAAAGACCACCGCTCTTTCGAGATGACCTACCAAAGTAAGCAACCCTCTACCAACATTTCTTCGCCAAACTTCAGATCCTCGGGACTAACCAGCAAATCCGCTGCCATCCAAACCTCACATCACCTAGAAAGAGAGAGAAAAAGAGAGATAGATAGATAAAAGTTTATTTATAAAATTTTAACAAAATTATTGCACAAATTAACACTAAAACGAAAACGCAATCATCTTCAATTAACTTAAATATAAATTATATCACATATACGTCATTATCATAGATGTAGCGCAGTATATGACAATAAATAAATAAATAAATGATTGATACATAGAATTCTACAAATAAGTCACAGTTTTCTCATAAAATATTATCAATTAGTTAGTACACACTCATACACTTTTATATAAAATGAATGAGATGAATGTATGTATTATATAAAATAAAGGATGATACACACATTCTCAAGATACATACACACAACTAATTTAGGGCGAAAATCAAAACAAGATTATGGTAACAACTGACTAGAATCCATTGTGATCTCCCGACCCCCCCCCCCCCTGAAGCGAACAACAGAGGACGCATTCCTTATGCAGGATGGCAGTCTGCTCGACAGATGAGCACCTTGAACAGAGAAAGATCTAATTCCCGTTCTGATGCGCATCCGAGGAACAAAAATCTCTTTAGGTTCACCTGGTTATGCAGTTGTTGGCGGACTGTGATTGGGGGCCGTTGTTGCCGGAGGATTTCGATTATGAGTCAGTAGTCGTGAGGATCAACTACAATTTAATGATGACGACAGATGAACTAGCCCCGGTGAAAATTATGAAACTAAATAAAAATCGCCTCCCTTGGATTGGAGTTGAGCTTCGTGACCTACAGTGCAAGAGTGAGGCACTGAATAGACGGTACAGACGAACAGGACGAAGGCAATTCCTTGAGAACTACCTCGATCTCCGCAAACACGTTCAGCAGAAAATCGATCAGGCGAGAACTGAATACATTCATAATCGCCAGTTCGATTCTCAAAATTCCAGCGCAATCTGACGTGAGTTACGGAACCTAGGTTTGCTACCACGATTAAGTCGGTCTTTACATGGGCTCAGCCGGATGAGCTTAGCACTCACTTTGCGCGGGTGTCTGTGTTAAATACCATCGACGACAATCGGATACATGCAAAGCTTAACTCTGCTGCTGATGGTATTTTTTTGCTCAAAGATGTAAGTATTAATGATATTGTACTGTCAATATCTAAGGTCACATCGCAGGCAGTCGATGAGGATGGCATTCCGCATAATGTAGTCGTTAAGGCTCTTCCGGTTATAGGTCCGTTCGTAGTGCGCCTGTACAACGGCGGAAAAAAATTATATATTTATTTATTTATTGCTTATGCTGTGCTACATCTGTGATAATTTGTGATAATGACGTATATGAAATACAATTTATATTTAAGCTGACTTAAGATGATTACGTTTTCAAGTGTTATTTGTGCAATAATTTTGTAAAAATTTTACAAATAAACTTCTATATATATATATATATATATATATATATATATATATATATATATATCGGGAGTTCCACCGAGACTGCAGACAGAAATTCTATAACTAGTGGCTCTTGTGTTTCTTCCATTTCAACAATGTATGACCAAGATGGTGAGGATGATCGCGCTAGAAATGGGAGAAGGGCCGATCAGATCTGCAAAAGTGGATTGCTCCAACGGAAGTCTCTGTGAGTGAACGGGGAGGTAAGGATACGGGCTGCAAAAGAGATGGAAAATTTTGGGGTGGCGTTCATTGTGACTTCTCTCAGAGACACAAAGGGATATCACATTTGGAGACGTTATTTGCATGATCGTCCCAGTTGCCATCTGTTGCGGACTGAAGCGTAGAAAATATTATATTATGTCTAGTTTGTAATTATATGCGCAATGTTGTAATTATAAGTTAAATTGTATTGCGAGCGCTAAGTTAAGGATATGTTAAAGAGTAAACGGACAAACGGTTCGGAGAAAGACCTGTGTTGTGTCTAGACAGCGAAGGGCATTTCGACCCCAAAAACTCTCCCTAGAGCGGCGCGCGCCATGCAGTCATATTACTCGTAGGTGATAATTGCCAATAAAATTCAGAAATTTGCCAATAAAAGGTGGCCAGATCCTCGCGATCCGTGATTCGCGTGAATGCATCGTCGTATCGCCGATAGCGTCGTGCCCTCCGCGGAGTATTCGAACACGTAGCCGAGGAAGCGCCAGCGTGACAGCGCCCGCGAAGATACGCGGCAATGTTGCGCGGGGGCCGCGGAGCGAAGTCTCCGAGCGTCGCGAGACTGGACGGCGAGGCGAGCGTGCCACTTGCTTGTAAGCGCTCACCGAGCACACAACGAGCAGACTCCTATGATAACCACATTGTCAACCATCGAATAAACGAAGAATTTTGCCATCTACTCGTACTTGCTTGGTGACTAACTCTCTAATACCTCTCCTCTCCCAGTTCACAACACCGTCTGTTTGGTGTAGCGGAAACGTGGTTGGACTCTAACATCGCGTATGCGATTATTGGAATTGATGGATTTTCTGCAATTCAGGGAGATGCGCTTTATGTAAATAAACAATTCAAGGCTAACGTACTCTCATCCTCTGATAGGCAGGGGGTCGGATAGCCGGGGGTCTGCTCTGTGCATGGTCGTACCTCTGAGATGACATTAGTTTGTGTTGCGTATAGGCCTCCTTATATCTGTTTCACGGGAAACTAAAAATTTATGGATGGATTGTAACGATTATCTCCGGCTTATGGTGATAAAATCATTCTCGATGATCTAAACGCTGATCTCTACACTGACTCTGATGATGCTGTGTTTGTTCGCAGACATGCAGAGGACCTGTCTTTGCAGATCGTCCAGCACGGTTCTATGCATATTGCACCCATATTCTGCACCTCGATTAACGTCATTCTCACTGCAAACAATGATGCGTTGATATCAATCAGCCGTTAATGAGCCTGCTCCTTTTCACAGCAAGCACAACATAATTGAAGTAATATTAGAGACACCTATTCTAGAGCCTCTGAATACAGAAACTATAAGAGCATCGATGGTAATAGGCTGATACAAGTGCTTCGGGCTGTGATTGGGCGCCACTGCTGGCCAATATTACTCCGAACTATTTATAGACGTAATAGCTCTACCGAAATTGCTTTGCTAAGACAGACAGAAGACGTACGTGCTGTTGCCAAAAGCAAGTGTCACTACTGTTACTATTTGACTTTAGCAAGGTATTTGATACTATTTGTCCTACCCGGCTCTTAGAATCTGTGAAGAGAATGGGCAGAGAGTACTCGGATGGGTTCGGGCTTATTTATCCATTGTAAGAGAGTAACTGGTCATAGCTGTCAGACCAAATAAATATTCCTGACTTTCCACTACGCTTGATTGTCCCTCGGTGTTCCGTATTTGGACCATTATTATTATTATTATTATTATTTATAGTTGAGGCTTAAGCAGACCTTGATATCTCTCGTGTACGTTTATCAACCTTAATGAATCAGCCTAGTTGCCTCCCAGAAAGGCAGTATGTTGGGGGCGTGCCTTGCACCTTTCGCTTCAGCCTCCAGAAAGGGCACACCATAGGATAGTTGCCTTTTCCCAGATAAGACGGGCAGCTATAAAGTATATACCCAGCGATTTCAATGTCCTCGTAGCAGAACCTATAACTCTTCCATTTTTTGGAACTGCTGCCATCAGAATCAGTTTGAATGGTATGATATCTAGAAGTAAACCCAGCACCGCAGTAGGAGTTGTTCTAATCGCGCCCGAGATGCTTCTTAAGATAACGCCTCTTAGCCTTTCTGAAAGCACATTGGTCGTGGAGAGGATTATCCTTGGTCACCATACTACCGACCCGTAGGTCAGTCTAGGTTTAAGTATAGCCTCGTAAATCCATTTCATGGTCTCCAGTCTCAGTCCCTAGTTCCAATAAACTAAAAGAGGGGGTAGTTGTCCCTTTGTCAAGTACAGTAAAGAGTCTTCATTTTTTACAAGTCGCGGGTCTTACCTTGGGGCTGCATATTGAGTTAGTCTGTAAAAGAATCAACCAGGTTTTATATAGCTTCTGCTTTTTCTGTCAGTACACAACGGAAACTCTTTGGGCTAAGCTGGTGCGTTCTCTGCGTGCTTGTGTGCTGTATGTGACATCGATTGGGTTGGATGGGAGTAGACAGCTCGAAGGAATATATCATTCACTTACACGTCTAGAAGTTATTGGAGCTGCATAAGCCGGAGTACCTCATGGATCTATTCTCTTCGAACGTATCGGATTGACCTGTCAGGGGTGACCATAAAGAAGTTTCTGTTCCACGTATGCGAACTGAGACAGCAATTTGATCATTTTCTGTACAAGGTGCTCATCTGTGAAATAATCTGCTCTCGTGCATAAGGAATGCGTCCTTCCTTTGTTGCTTCAGGGGGCTAGAATGGCATTTGAGGAAACGGGACGTTGTAATTACGAATAATCCTAAAAATTGTAATAACACCAGTCTGACGTTTTCACAATTGGGGTTTTAATTTGCATCCTAAATGTTTTATATGTGTGTATTGTGAGTATATGTGTGTGATTCATCTCATCTCTCACCTCATTTATTATATATATCCATTTTACTCATTGTATGTTTGTGTGTATGATTGTGACTTGACTGATAGATATTAGGTTGGCAAATATCTCTCTTCCACCTTTGTGTATTTATTATACATCATTTGACATAACTTACAAAACGACGCTATGCATGATTAGTTTAAATATTGCATTCAACAGTTATAGATATGTAAACATGGAGTTCACTAACGCCCAAATTCGCGCTATTTTAAAGTTTTCCTTCATTAAAAGCAAATCCGCTAGAGGAACGTTCCGTAAGATTAATAGTATTTTGGCGAATGGTACACTATCACTTCGAACCGCGGAAGAATGATTTCGACGATTCAGAGCCGGTGAAAACGGTCGTGGTTGAAGGCCAGTGAATCATCGCAAATAGTGATCAAGCCGGGATTGACGACCAAGAAGGTTTTGCTGTGTGTTTGGTGGGATTTGAAAAGGAATCATCCACTATAAGCTACTCTGATATGACCAGATGCTTGATTCTACCATCTACTGCGAATAACTGGACTGCTCGTAGCAAGTGATCGACCACAAACGTCCAGAATTGGCCAACAAAAAGGATGTAGTGTTCCACCAGGACAATGCCAGATCACACACTTCATTGCTGACTCGTCAGACGGCACGGGAGGTCAGATGGGTGGTGTCAAGTTAAACTCAAAAGAGGCTTGTGAAAAGTGGCTGCCCGAGTTCTTCGAAAATAAGGAGGGAGGTTTCTACGAGGGGGGTATTGTCAAGTTGCCGCCTAGATGGAAACAGATTATCGAACAAAACGGCGCATATTTGAACTAAATCCGATCACTGTAACACTTTTTATAAAGCATTAAATACAGAGCAAAAAATCAGAAGGGAGATATTTGCCAACCTTGTAATAAGAAAAATATGATTGATTTGTGAAATATTAAGTATTACTTCTTTATTACGAAAACTGCGTTACATCTATGATATTGACGAGTATGTGATAAAATGTGATAATATTTCGGTTTAAGTTGATTAAGTTGTTGCGATTTAGATTTTACTGTAAAATATTTTTGTAAAAGTATACAAATAAGTTATCTATCTATCTATCTCTCTCGCGCCATCCATCGATGGTCTTTGGAGATAGAACGCGTAGATTTCTTTTTGACATTGATCTTCGGAATTCAATTCGGTACCTGACGGGTTTAGGTGCGATAATCACATCATATCCCCTTCAGGAGTCGATTGTGTTAGATAGGAGTGGATAGTTGGAGGGAATATTTTATGTACTTGCAGGTTTACAAGATCTGACTTTTATGATTTTTAAACAAATAAATGTTTTACTTCGTACTATATTTGTTTCGAGGAGGAAACGTGGTTAATTGAGCAATACGTACTTAATATATCAATTGTGTGCGACCAAGCACTTAGGCTTACAGATATTTCTCTCGCAATGGTTCGCGACGCAGCGCAAGTATGATGCTCGGTTCCGAACGCTCTCGCAAAGGACGCGGGTTTCGCAATAAGGTATCGTTCACGGCAGCCACAGACGCCTCAGGCTTGCTTCCACGGAATCGGACACTTTCCCCTCCTTTTTGCTCGTGAGGCGTGATACGCCGTGAGCGAGGTGGTAGGTCAAGCGAGGAATCTCGCGACTGACGGGACGGTTAACTTCTTGCGGAGGCGCCGTAGGAGGGGGAAGTCTACGTTCGGTGGGCCCATAGTTGCCGGTGGCTTCTCCTCACGTCCCTCATAATTGCTTTTTTTCTTTTTTTTTCAGCAGCTTTGATAATCTCTCTTTGGGCTGCTTTGTTGATGCAAGTTACACAAGCCGTTTGACAACCAAGAACAGCAGCTATATTCAAATTTAAGTCACTCTTCGTATCAAGAAAATTGCTTACTTTAGCAAGTTTTGCACACATATCACATTTAAAGTGTAATATTTTATTTTAGCCAAGCGATGTTGCGGCAATAATTTTATGTTTCGAATATGAAGCACCAAGTATAGCATATTCCTTACGTACTGGACTCCATATCCAACCAAAGTTAGAAAATATATTTTCGTTAGATAATGGAAGATTTTGCACAACCTCAGTTAATCGTCCATTGCTATATAGTAATTAGTCAGCCTCGCTGTATCCCGTACTAGGCGGTGCAACCAGTCTCCGGCGATTACCAACCTCAGGGGCAGGGTGATAGGAGTCTTTTTTTTATCTTAATTCAAAAGAATTTAACTGTTCTTTATTTACCAGTGATTGGTAGCCATTAGAAAAATATATTGGAACTTAAATTTTGTATCTGACATTTTCCTAATCATAATAATACGGCGATAATATAATTTAATAGTTAATATATGCATTACAAAACTTATTCGAAAAGTATATTCCATTAAAAATTTAAAATAACCTTTTTCTAGATTTGCATTAATCAAACTTGCTTAAACCAATTTCCTCAAATGGATTTGACGAAATGCCCCAGTAATCACAATAATATTGAATGTTCAGGACATGGAGTAAGTATTTCCAAAGAAATATTAATATTTTAGATTTAATTTTATATATATATATATATATACGGATGTCTTTTAGGACATCCCTTAATGGATTTTGCAGCTCTAAAACATAATTAAAATACCCCTATAGTAATTTATAACTCTAAGAACCTGCGCAGGTTGATAATTATTTTGGGATGTGGCAGATCTTTAGTTGCAATCTTTTTGGCAAGCCTTGCAAATAGTCGAGAAAAACGTTGTTTGTAGTACTGAAACCATACAAAATTGTAAGATTCTTAGCCAAAGACACATTTTATTTGGTTAAATTTAAATTTATGCCGGGACAAAATTCTACAAATACTCTTACAATGATTTTGAAACAATTTTAATATTATCTGTATAGATCCTTACTTGTTAAGTCCTAGAAGTATACTTATGAACTCGTAGAACTTGAACAGAGTCGGCACGAATTGCGAACATGACGTATCGATGTGCTTTAATTGGAGACCCATTGAATTAAGATATTTACGGCTCTAACTCAACTGATTATCCTTAGGGAAGTCACCAATAAGAAGTAGGTTATTGAGAAGATTAGATAATAATATCATGGTCTCCAAGATTGCATGATGTTGCAAGGGCCTCAATAACGACTGCAGCCTCACTATCTATGCTGACAGTCTCATGACTATATGAGGAGTGTCAGTGAAGCTGAGGAAATCGTGGCTGCATAATTCATCATCTTTCGCTCAGATTTTATGGCCACATTACGTCTGACGATCTCCTAAACCCTCCAAGAGCTCCTTAAATTAGGGCAGCAGTTAATTCGGGATTCGTATTACCTACTATCTTCACTTTATTTACTGTGCATCTATTTAAAACGGCGGATCCGGAAGACTTCATTCCCTTGCAAAACTCGCTTGTTTATGCTCCCTGGCTTATAATCATCCACGCATCGCTCAACTCTATCATCCCGGCCGCTCTACCGGCCATACCAATCTGCTAGTTATATTGTGCGTTCTTCACTACAACATAGGCAGTTGAAAAGGGTTGTTGCTCACCACGCACAGTGGTTGCAAGACAGGTTGTATCGGGTACGAAAATAATTATAATTATTGCGACCCCGATGTCAATAATAATGGTAGGAGTGAACCCTGTGATTTTTCCGTAAGTTTCCGTAACGTCCGTACTCGACAGTTGAAATAGTATGTGTTCGAGGGTTAATACGAACATTGATAAAGATTACTATTAAGCTATCGATTAGCAGCATAAATATTGTCTCCGGTAGTCATTCGAAAAGTGTATCAAGGAAAAATCATACTGCTTATACTATGATAGGTTTACCTATGTATCTTGTCTACTTGCGTCCCGTCCTATTATAAGTACAGTTAGTGGTTGTGCTTGTTTTAATGTAAATGGATTCACGTAGAAGTACTGTTGTCCCTTTTGCTTGCACTTTTTATCATTACTTTTAGTATTGTCTTGTAGTATTTCTTTAACTCTGTGCAGATTTCGGATTATGTCTGAATTGTTTTAGAAGACGGCGCACAATGGCTCCTTTTGGGAATGAAAAATTGAAAAAATTCTCGTTTCCCTCGAATTTTCCACCGATTTGGACGATTAAAAGTCGAAAATCTTTCTCTCGAGCTAAGCTAAAGGGATCCGTTTTTCTCATAATGATAATTCATATCTTACTTGGCCATAAAATTCGTCAAAATTGGCAAGTTCGAAAAAAATAAACTGATTTTGGCTTATAGTTTTTGATACGGAATGTATACCAAGGAGGTGGAACATGTTTATTATGTATTTTGGCCTGCTGAATTCGAATATAACGGTTACTTTTCTGAAAAGTTTATATGACGAGTTTTTTGATTGAAAAATTTTATTTTATATTTTTGGTACAATTATCAACAAAAGATAATATCATATACCGTTTTAAGAAATTAATAGTATCAGAGTTAAAAATCGACAGTTTCAAAAATTGTGATTTTTGTAATTTTCAAAAATCGCCTAACACCATCCAGGGGCCAACAGCGAGGCGTCAAGGTGACCGCTGCGTGCCGGGCCCGGACGGGGCTGGGTCTCTGAAATAAAGGCCAGCAAGCCTCACCGCCAGGTGGCAATAGGGATGACGCACATGCAACGCGGAGCACAGCAGGCCCTCGACATCTCGGGGTCTGCGAAAGCAGCGGCTCTCCGGCCGGAGGCGGGTGGCAGCCAAGGATCCTGGGGCCCTACCTGCGACTCCAGTGATTCTACGGGGTCGAAGCGAGGGCCCCAAGTGTAGACCGGTGATAGCCGGCTTTACTCGCGAGTTGTAGTGGGCATTGCGCGTCCATCGTGAGAATGTGTTCGGGCGGGAACTGTCCGGGGTGCGAATAAATATGTGTTCCCCCAAAGCCCCGAGTTATGTCAGTCTCAGAGCGCATGTATTACATCATAAATGGCGATAATCACAGGACGCCGGCGCGCGGGTGGTATACGCGAGCGATCTCTTGGGGAGAGGGACGGCCTAGGTGACCCTTCTGGTGACCTCGGCGAAAATTTGCTCTTTTGTGCTATGAGTCGGTGGTGCGCGCATGTTGATTCCGCGGCCGTCGGTCGCATCGAGAAGCATGTGCGTACGATGGAGGGCCCTGGGCGCACCTGGGTACCCGGTGCGCGGGCCATGGTCCTTAGGGTCCGTCGAGCACGCGCGATCGTTGGTGCCTGCTCTGCGGTCCATAGACTGCGTGATATAGGTTCACACGTG
The DNA here is from genome assembly GCA_018906755.1 of Sycophaga agraensis. Lineage (NCBI taxonomy): Eukaryota > Metazoa > Arthropoda > Insecta > Hymenoptera > Pteromalidae > Sycophaga > Sycophaga agraensis. The sequence continues at coordinate 405,240 of JACCIE010000104.1, read as the reverse complement.
GGTGAAGCCGCGGTCCCAGGCGCAACGAAGGCCAAGCTGCAGCGGCTGCCGGTCGACCGCTGCCGGCAGAACGCGGAGAGGGGTGGGCGAGGTCGGCAGGGGAGAGAACCTACGAGCTGAATCGGGCTCGGGATGCCGAAAACGCCAGGAATTGGTGGGCCGCGGTGGGAGATATCTCCCCACGGAAGATGCGACCGATTGTTTTCCCTAAATCCCCCACACCCCCTCATTCCAAACTGGAATGGCAAGGGACCTCGAGGCACTAAGGGCTATGATTCAATTGTTGCGTACAATTGTTGCGGCTTAGGACCATTACGGACGTAGCAAGTAGCAATTAGATTCCTTTAAATCTTCATTTTTTGGTTTGAAAATGAATATTAATTGAGAATTCAAATTTTCTGTAGGGCTGGGACCCGAGTTTTGCGGAATGCAGATTTCCGTTTTGGGGATTTTTCTTTAAATTTTATTCGAAAAACTACAATACTTGTATATTTGTATATATATTTCAATATTGTCATCTATTCGAGATGAGTATTTCACGCTATGGTAGCAAATGGTCGAGTTGAAGGCGCGTGTGAGTACTTGCAGGAATCTTGGCGTCAGGGAAGGCAGAAAATGAATATTCGACAAAGATATATTCGTCTGATCTTTATTGCAATATAGTGACAGAGCTCCTGAGAGATGTACTTACACGGTGAATTGAACTATATTACTGAACCGCTGGTCCCTTATAGGCTCACGTATTTATAGGCATCGCAGCTCTTATTATCTAGTGCTATCTGTATGCTGTTTTATCTTTCTATATAAGATTAGTTTGCAAGAAGTAACTTAGATATCTGTGTGACAGACCGAAATTCTATGCGTTATGTATGTGTATAAGAGTCGCTGGCATGACCTATCCTGGGAGATAACTCACATATCGGCGTGAGAAACAGCTCCTAATGAGAATATTTTACTTGACATTATCTTGGGAGATGACTTACATGCCTACGTGAGAAACGGCTACAAATAAGATTATTCTACTTGACAATATAGTGATGATTATTTTGGGATTACATATTAATTTAATTATATGTTGATTATAGTTTTTTATTAATTAATATTATATGTATAAATATTATATATAAAAATTAAGAGTTTCTTTTTCGTTTTGTAAACTCCAATTGGGAGGGGGATATAGGTTGTAAGACCCGCGTACCAGACCTTTCCCAAGTCTACTGATGTTATACAACAGTTGGGGGAAAACTGACCTGGCTGGTCCTCGGGTTTTAGACCGCGTTAAAAGGCACGTGCAAAATCACAGGTCTTATAAGACCTACGATTTTGTTTTGTCTCCCCGCTCCCTTTGCGTACGAGACTGGTAAAAGTGGCCTTCGGGGCGTATGAAGGCACACTCGCGGTGACACTCTCTAAAGACAGGAATCTTATGAAAAATAGAGGTTGGTGAGTACGAGGGAAAAGGAGCAGTAGGGTAGATTAGGAGGGGATTCACCCACAGTTGCAAATCAGCCTCACAGCCCAGCAAGCGATCGGACAAAGGGTACCGAGGGGCGAACAGCGATGGGGAACAGTTTCTACGTGATGCGAATATGAAATGATTTATATAGTTATGTTAAATTTATTATATATAGCTATCGAGTTTAAATACATTCGAAGGGGGAAATACTTGCTCCGTGAATATCCCGTCTCGATCACCAGGGCTGATCGCTATTGTTGGGATATTGTTGTTTAAGGGGGACGAAGGTAGACTCTGTCTGCGAGAAGGAGATCCGACTTTGACGAGCAGGCCCGGAAAATTAATGTTCCGTCCATGGGTCACTAAGTCAAAGTAGAGTAACCTCTAGGGGCGAGGCCCAAGGTGAGCCAGCGAGTTTTTGCTCCTAGGCCGGTTCTTTAGAGCCGCCTCTATCAGAGCAACAGCTAATTGGAATGCTGCTGGAACGCATCAGATTCGACAACCGGAAGGAGGTGATACACCAAGAGATCCGAAATGTGCAGGACCTGTTACGTTGCGGGAAGGCTCACGAGAGGGCTCTAACGATGAATGAGCGTTACGAAGCTCGGTGCGGCAATAGAGGGCCTATGGCTGACAAACCCGATCGAAAGGAGAGTTAGTAAGGAGGGCCAAGTCACAAATATCGACCTCGAGGACATCAGGAGCCGCTTCCGGCGGCAACCGTATGAAGGTTCCGAAGGACAAGGTCCTAGGGGACGCGGTGGACGATAGGGGGAGGAGAGAGAAATGGTCGCGTTATGCAGCCCCTCTCAGCCGCCCGCCCTGCTTCCACGAACATCAGTCCCGAGCACAAGCCGCGGTCCTTATGAGGACCTACCTATGCCACACCCTAAGTAGCAAGAACCCGCGTTGCCATTTGGTCGGGGAATCACATTCGATCGGGCCCGAGTTTCTTCAGGAGGCACTCGGGAGGTGAAGGGGCACAATCACTACGTTCTGCCCGGATGGAGAGGGTCGACCTTGAGACAGACTCGCTTCGGCTGGCTCTGGCCGACGGCAGTCGCGGAACTGTCGCGGCCCTTCATTCGCCTCGCTGGACAGCCTTCCCTGAGTAGGAGGCTTTGCGTACCTAGAGTGCAGTTTGCACCCGGACAGTGTCATATCACGTGCTACCAGAGATGAATAGAGAGATAGCTGGTGCTATACGCCCAAGCCGGGCCAAATTCGATGCGCTATAGCAATACGCACCCTCGCGGAGAAAATTGTAATCTGTCGCACTTGAGGGGAAATGAGGGGAAATAAGGGAGAGGGAAGAAGTAAGCGCGAGCCGCGAGTCGTGTCCATGTGACCGGCCGCAGGTATGTGTTGCTGCGCCCGATTGGGGCCGAAGCTGGCTCGGCTCTGAACGGCGGGGGAAGGAGCGCGAATGACGAGCCACGTCCACGTGCCCGGCACTCTTTTTGTGTGCGACTGTGCATAACTGGATCGTTAGCATGTGTCCATGACTCGCGGCCGCATCGGAGGAGCCAGCGCGAGCAGCGAGTCAAGTCAAGCCCAGTCGGACCCGCGTGGCCAGCACTGTTTCTGTGTGCGTAATATAATTTTGACGATTACGTACAATAAATCAACTTTATTTGCATAAAAGTTTCAAATCATATATATGCACACGAAAGAGCATAAGATAGAAGCTTGTGTATATAATTTAATTAATAATTTTTTAGCGTATTTTTTTAAAAACCATGTTATATTTAATTGTCCCTAAAACGGGATACGATTATAAACTTTTGTATAAAGGACTTCTTCGTTCGACAAATAACAAATTACTCAATAGTCGTTTAGAATTTTTACGACTTTACCTGATTAATTGCAAAAAGCATTCAAAATAGAATCGAAACGCGATTGTTCAGATAGAAAAAAATGTAGCTATGTACTTTCGTGATCTTCACTGTACGCATCAATGTCAATTGAGTAGAGCTGAGAATCAAGACTTGTGTATCACTGTTCTACACCAATTGATATTTGATTTTAAAACGCACAAATATTAATTTTCTTTTATTATAAAAAATTCTTTTGATTTAAAAAATAACGCAAACAATATTGTTCTTTCATATATTTCATATATTGTTTGCAACTAGAATAAATTTCTTCAATATACAAGATTATAAATACAGTGTACGATGTAAATCATGTAAAAAGTTATTTAATATAAATTAATTTATTTTGGTGCAAATAATATCATATTATACTGTGATAAAATTAATTTCTACTTAATAATCTTTGTATACATAGCACAATTTGTATACAACATTATATTTCAAGATAACCAATCATTGAATGAAATGCATTGATTAATAGCATTTTAATCAAGGAGCCTTCATTTTTTATAATTAATATAATTTAAATTTTTATTATTATATAAAATGCTCTTCATAATATTTTTATACTAAAATTACATTACGTGCTTTATAGCTGTTTAATTAAATAAGAATTTTGTAAGTATATTTAATATTATTTGATGATACGAGTATAGTATGTATAGTACGTAAGTATAGCATTTGTTATTCATATAAGCTTTTTTTTATACAGTACATTTTGTCGATTATTTATATTTATAAACTATACTTTCGCGTCTATAAAAAATAGTAAGATTTCTACCAATCATTAATTGCAAGAGATCGTGATGTCGTGCTTGCGGAAGATCGGGAGTACCTGATGAATCCCTCCCGCCATTTTTACGCAATCCGAAGCTTGCGATGGCTTAGAATCATATTCTACAAAGATCTACGCCCAATGCGTTTAATCAAATAATTTTATTAATTAGTTGTGATACTAAATGGTGATATTGTAGCAATCTTCAGAACATAAAATTTTGTCTAAAAACTGAAAAACACATTAGATAATTTTAAATATAGTAAAATAATATTTAAGCTTTTTATTTGTATTAGTTGTTATTGTTATGTTTATTAGTATTATTTATTTTTATTTTGAATCACTAAATAATAAAAATTTAGAAATTATAAATAATAATTACTTTCATATTGGTTGTTTAGCCGAACGTATTCGTTATACAAAATTAATAAGAAGTAGTTATACTGAATACACAGATTTATACTGTAAATTGTATTATGATTTTTTCATTCAATATTTTATTACTAATGAATACATTCGTTTTCAGGGGGCACCACGGGAAGGCAACCAATATCACCCCCTATTTGAAACATTAAAATCTGCAGAAAAACGTATTAAATATTAGTAATTTAACATTATAACAACTTTTATAAATTTTATTCGTACCTTTTTGAGTATTTATAATAATATATAAAATATATCCATTATGTACCCATTAAATATAAATTTTTATATACAATTTTATAAAATTTTATATTAACATTATTAATTAAATTATCTACATTATTTTGCAATCGGAACTTTTATTTACATGAGTATAGATAATTTACATATTTTTGATTATTTTTAATTTCTTATTTTTTGAACAAACTTCTACTTTATTAGCAATTTTTCTATTATGATTATGTTCCCTAGTTTTAGTAAAGATTTTAACTAATAATAAAAATTTTAAAGCATTTAATCTATGTTCATAGCAGTGGTTTTCTTGATGAAACCATTCAGAGAATTGACTTCGCGTATAAGCTTTAACGATTTCTACTAATTGTGATAAAAGATTTCTATTTTGCCATATATTTTTATACCAAGGATCGAACCCTTCTAATTGACAATTTAAAATCCGTACAAAATTATCCGTTGGCCTAGTCAAATACTGAATAGTAGGAGCTGTTTGATCAAAATGTACATATTTTCTTAAATTTAAATATTTTTCATGAGCGCTAATAAGATCATCGGCTTTTTTATAAAATCATTTTTATAGTTAATTCAATTACTTTTTTTTAAACATTTTTGCGCAACGTATCCAGCAAAGTACGTAATTGTATTGGCTTCATACAAATCTTTCTCTTCTATATCGACCAGTGGTTCATTATATTCGAAATTGAACTGAATTAAACATGACGCTTCTACAAGTTCATTGAGCTCTTCATTTTCCTCGAAACTATATTCCATTAATTGTACGTCAGGTATAGACAGATTCTATGAGCTTTCATTTGGAAATGAAATAGTTTCACTATTAGAATTATCATCAGTAGAATTGGTATTACCTCGTTTACTTGAATGAATGAAATCGGTTGATAAAATGTGTCTAAAAGATAAGCGGTACATACGGCAAGTAGGATTCGAATTGTATCCTTCGCGACCGCGAAGTTTAGAATGGACATGCTCCACAGAATCTTGATTGCACAGTCCTGTTGCTAGTTGAAAATTGGGAGAACCTAATTTGATGTCCTGATATAACTGTACTAAAGACTGTGCAGTTATGATCAGTCCATCGAAGCAAGGTGGTCGTTTAGAACCGTTTTTGGTCTTCATGGACCATTGTTTTGACCAATTAATAAATTTTTGTACTCGCTGTAAAATCTGTGGATTGCGATCTGAAAATGGACGCTTTTGTTCATGTTTAGTTAGTAAATTATAAGCATTACAAGCATCAATTACAGCATCCATTTTCCTTACGAATTCAGCAGATTTTTTCCACGATTTACTTTTCAGACTGGTTGCGCTAGCCCCAGCTGTTTCAATTGCACTAGCCATGCGTCGGCTTAATAACTGAAATGCTAATTTTACTCGCATAGCTTCAAAGGTGTTTGGATTGAAATGGCTTTCGGTTATGTGAGCTAATACATTTGAAGTATGAAGGCTTTTATCAAGTTCCCACGCTAGTCACAAATCATTTAACGAAACTAATATATCGTCATTTATATAAATGCTATCGTATGATCTTAATTGTGCAACCAACCTTTTTATAAGGTGTGACCAATGAAAAACTGCATAAATCTTTTGACTTTTGTCAGTTTGAAACTTAATTTCGAAATAAGGTTTATTTGTAAAAACGTTTAAATTTTTGAATAATTTTTGTTAGTACCTTGATTGCAAACAATTTTCTTACATCGGCTCCTATTTTTATAAGTTTGATTATAATTTCGTGAATAATGTCAAAAAGTTCTTCGGCTGACGCACCGTTTTCATTAAAACCGAATGAAATTAATTGTGAATCTTTTTTGTGTGAAGCTGCAAATTTATCATTGTGCGTGAAATTTTAGTGATGTCTAAAGCATCAAGTAAAGTATTGATATTAGGTTTTTTATGCGCATTCTTTTGTAAACGGATTCTTAATCGTCGAATTTTTCCCTGTTGACTTTTTATAACTTTTTGAAAGGATTGGATACGTTTATTTAAAGTTTCGAATTTTGTTTTAAGAATTTGTATATAATTTTTAGCGTTTACTAAACTGCGGGCTATTTTCTGAGTAAATTGTGAAGTGACGGCCTTTTGACTAATATTTTCTTCGTGGCTATCTAAGTCAGCATTAACGACCTTATTATATTCTTTATCCGGAACGTGGCGCATATAAGAAAGATCTGTATCTTCGCCATAAAAATTTGAAAACATTTGTTTACCTGACAAGTAAGTTCTAGTAGGTAATTGCTTATTAGTTTTATCGCTATCAGTTCGCACAAGCTTAGAATTCATATCGTTGGATAATGGATTTATTACGGCATTATTATATGTCGATGATGCGGATGTCGATGTTTGAATATCCAGGTTTTGTTCTTGAGGATTCTTAAGTAGTTCGTCTTGTATAGCTACATTTTTTATTATATTCGTATCATTAAATACTGAATATATTGCAGCGCTGATTGATATTAATTCTCCTGATGTTGATGATGCTTCCACTTCTAAATTTTCTTTTTCATAAGGTTTCTCTTGATTTTCGAAATGTTCAAGTGCTACAATCTCTTTGTTCTTGTTTTGTTCACCAGGTATTTTGTTATTTCTCCAATGAATGGGAACGTTGTTAAGACGTAAACGCGTTTTCCAATCATCAATAAAATCTTCATTTTGAAAATGGAGGCGGCACAATCCAAATGATCGAATCGTCGATTTGAAGTAGGTTTGCAACCAATTATTTCCTATAAATGAAACCACTTTTGGTCATTACCTGTTTTTGTCTTTTTTATATAAGTAGATTTAAAGATGATCAGTATGTTTATAAAAAATATAATATTTAACGATAACGGTCTTCTTATTAATTATTTTTTACAATAATTTATAAAAATATTTATTTAAGATATATTTTTTGGAACGAATAAATGATAAATTTACGTAAGCTTTCTCAATTTTGAATCAAATACTATAATTTAGTAAATACTAGGATTAAGTAAAATTATTTATCTGATTAGCACTGACAAAAATTTTTACCAGTTTTTAGTAGAATTGTTGAAATCAAACCTTGGATTCCCATTCTTAATAAAATAAAAATTTGTCATCTACAAATTTTAAATTCGATAAATCTTACCTTAATCAAGGATACTATGATTTAATTTACATTGATGATACAGACTGTGTTACAAACGGTTTACCAATAATCAGCTTAACAGAAATTGGAATTTACATATAAATTACAATATAAATTACAATTTACATATAAACTACTTCATTGATCAAATGTCGTCTATAAATGAATGCAATATTAGTGAATTTTCCGACGTTACAAAATCTTTTTAAGGTCGTAAAAAGATTTTCAAAAAATTTAAAAAATGTAATTTTTTTATGTAATTTAAGACGCCGTATGCACATGATTTGTATTTAGGATGTACAATTATTCAAACAATCAAAATGATTTTTCAGCATTTAGATAGTAAAGATTTTGAAATCAATAAATTTAAAAAATAAGTATAATATATAGTTATGTCAAATATTAGAATAAAATAAATGAAAAAATTACGCTGATATTTTATCTGTCCATACCATCCTGATAGGAATCATTTAAGCATAGAAATATCACTAGATATCCCGATAAAGGTGACCAGCATTTTTACCGTAAATATCCCTAGAACTCATTCATAAGAGTTAAAGTCAAACATTGTAAATAATAATGAAATGATGACGAATTTTAAATGTTAAATTGTTGATATTATGTTAACCGTTCTTTTATATAAAACAGGGTATAAAAATTACAAGCTGCAGGTTTAATATGAATTAGGAAATCAATATAAATTCATAACTTTATAAACAAAAAATTAAGAAAAATAAAAATATCAAATCAAAATTTTAATATTAAATTATTTTAAGGAGAAATATGCACATATATTTATTTATATTTTTAACACAATAGTTCTGTATGCAAGACAAGCTAATGCAATTCACATATCGTTATATTAATTATAAATTATATTAATTATAAAAAATGAAGGCTCCTTGATTAAAATGCTATTAATCAATGCATTTCATTCAATGATTGGTTATCTTGAAATATAATGTTGTATACAAATTGTGCTATGTATACAAAGATTATTAAGTAGAAATTAATTTTATCACAGTATAATATGATATTATTTGCACCAAAATAAATTAATTTATATTAAATAACTTTTTACATGATTTACATCGTACACTGTATTTATAATCTTGTATATTGAAGAAATTTATTCTAGTTGCAAACAATATATGAAATATATGAAAGAACAATATTGTTTGCGTTATTTTTTAAATCAAAAGAATTTTTTATAATAAAAGAAAATTAATATTTGTGCGTTTTAAAATCAAATATCAATTGGTGTAGAACAGTGATACACAAGTCTTGATTCTCAGCTCTACTCAATTGACATTGATGCGTACAGTGAAGATCACGAAAGTACATAGCTACATTTTTTTCTATCTGAACAATCGCGTTTCGATTCTATTTTGAATGCTTTTTGCAATTAATCAGGTAAAGTCGTAAAAATTCTAAACGACTATTGAGTAATTTGTTATTTGTCGAACGAAGAAGTCCTTTATACAAAAGTTTATAATCGTATCCCGTTTTAGGGACAATTAAATATAACATGGTTTTTAAAAAAATACGCTAAAAAATTATTAATTAAATTATATACACAAGCTTCTATCTTATGCTCTTTCGTGTGCATATATATGATTTGAAACTTTTATGCAAATAAAGTTGATTTATTGTACGTAATCGTCAAAATTATATTACGCACACAGAAACAGTGCTGGCCACGCGGGTCCGACTGGGCTTGACTTGACTCGCTGCTCGCGCTGGCTCCTCCGATGCGGCCGCGAGTCATGGACACATGCTAACGATCCAGTTATGCACAGTCGCACACAAAAAGAGTGCCGGGCACGTGGACGTGGCTCGTCATTCGCGCTCCTTCCCCCGCCGTTCAGAGCCGAGCCAGCTTCGGCCCCAATCGGGCGCAGCAACACATACCTGCGGCCGGTCACATGGACACGACTCGTGGCTCGCGCTTACTTCTTCCCTCTCCCTTATTTCCCCTCATTTCCCCTCAAGTGCGACAGATTACAATTTTCTCCGCGAGGGTGCGTATTGCTATAGCGCATCGAATTTGGCCCGGCTTGGGCGTATAGCACCAGCTATCTCTCTATTCATCTCTGGTAGCACGTGATATGACACTGTCCGGGTGCAAACTGCACTCTAGGTACGCAAAGCCTCCTACTCAGGGAAGGCTGTCCAGCGAGGCGAATGAAGGGCCGCGACAGTTCCGCGACTGCCGTCGGCCAGAGCCAGCCGAAGCGAGTCTGTCTCAAGGTCGACTCTCTCCATCCGAGCAGAACGTCGTGATTGTGCCCCTTTACCTCCCGAGTGCCTCCTGAAGAAACTCGGGCCCGATCGAATGTGATTCCCCGACCAAATGGCAACGCGGGTTCTTGCCACTTGGGGTGTGGCATAGGTAGGTCCTCATAAGGACCGCAGCTTGTGCTCGGGACTGATGTTCGTGGAAGCAGGACGGGCGGCTGAGAGGGGCTGCATAACGCGACCATTTCTCTCTCCTCCCCCTATCGTCCACCGCGTCCCCTAGGACCTTGTCCTTCGGAACCTTCATACGGTTGCCGCCGGAAGCGGCTCCTGATGTCCTCGAGGTCGATATTTGTGACTTGGCCCTCCTTACTAACTCTCCTTTCGATCGGGTTTGTCAGCCATAGGCCCTCTATTGCCGCACCGAGCTTCGTAACGCTCATTCATCGTTAGAGCCCTCTCGTGAGCCTTCCCGCAACGTAACAGGTCCTGCACATTTCGGATCTCTTGGTGTATCACCTCCTTCCGGTTGTCGAATCTGATGCGTTCCAGCAGCATTCCAATTAGCTGTTGCTCTGATAGAGGCGGCTCTAAAGAACCGGCCTAGGAGCAAAAACTTCTAATGAACTGGCCCAACTTTTCGGTTCTGCCTTGGAGCATATCTTCCAGTTCACGTCGCTGGTGCTCGTGCAAGACCAAGGAGCAGTATCGGTCCTCAAACTCCGCCTCAAACGTCGCCCAGTCTACGAACTTCTTCTCCAGGAGCGCATACCATTTCCGGGCTCCTTTAAGAAGAATGGAGAAGAGGACGGAGACGAGGCATCGTGGATATCCGAGGCCCGTGGCCGCTCCTCGCTGGCTCACCTTGGGCCTCGCCCCTAGAGGTTACTCTACTTTGACTTAGTTACCCATGGACGGAACATTAATTTTCCGAGCCTGCTCGTCAAAGTCGAACCTCCTCCTCGCAGAGAGAGTCTGCCTTCTTCCCCCTTAAACAACAATATCCCAACAATAGCGATCAGCCTTGGTGATCGAGACGGGATATTGACGGAGCAAGTATCTCCCCCTTCGAATGTATTTAAACTCGATAGCTATATATAATAAATTTAACATAACTATATAAATCATTTCATATTCGCACCACGTAGAAACTGTTCACTATCGCTGTTCGCCCCTCGGTACCCTTTGTCCGATCGCTCGCTGGGTTGTGATGGGGAAGGAAAAGGAGGGTAGTCAGGTGCAACTCTGTGCGATACGCGAGGCTGATTTGCAACTGTGGGTGAATCCCCTCTTAATCTACCCTACTGCTCCTTTTCCCTCGTACTCACCAACCTCTATTTTTCATAAGATTCCTGTCTTTAGAGAGGCTGGTAGTCTGCTCTATGACGAACAATTTTGGAATCGGCTATCTCTCTATTCCTCTCTAGTGCTACCACTTTGTGGGCAGAATTTCTCAATTATCGTATAAGTCGAACACCCAATGAAATGAATTATTGAGAACCACGTCGTGGCAAATTAGGGAGCTGGTTTTCACGTGGTCTTGGTTTTTTTTTACTACGTGACTCCGTGCGTGGGCGTAGGAGAGGACGGTAGCCTTGTCGGTCACTCATAGTTAAAAAAGTTTTGTATGGGAAGGGGTTGGGGAGCTGCGTGTATTATCTCATTTAATAATGTACAGATTTATTCGAATGGGAGTACCTCCAGATTTAGCATCCCTTCAAATAAGTCATGTGTTCGTGACGGCACTATTCCGACCACGTTCCGAATGGGCTACATAGTCCCCTAATACGGACTTACGCATTGTTTCCGTCAGGAGTAAGAGATCCTGTAACTGCCGGCCCAGCCGACTCGGATTACCGTGATTTACGCGCCGCCGTTTACCAACGCCGTGATGTGCATGCCCTCAATAATTACTGTTAGATATTTGCGCACGTCGATCTTTGCTGACGATTTCTTCTTGCCAACCTGCGTCCGAATTGCAGTCTCGCCCACATACCTCGTCTACCCTGCACTCGTTCCCTTCGCGGTCATCCTTCGAGTGTATCTTCTCTAAGTCGGTAGCTTAGTCGTTTCTATGTTCTCACACTATTGCCTAGCTATCGTCACGGCATTTATCGCTACCAATGTTTCGGCCCGCTCCGTCCTCGCCCATTTATCTTGGATTAATTCCCATTCACCCAGCTTCGCGAGCATGGTAGGAGTGCCGATCGCACTCTCGCTACTCTCCGATGGTTTACGTGTCTCGGTGCAAGCTCCCTGCGGTTGCTCTGCTGTCACGTTCTCCAGGCGCCGAAATATCTTCTCTCGGACCGTTCGGCGACTCATCCTCACTACTCACTATAGGTAGGTTAGATTCGCAGCCCGCCCCACGCGGTTGATTTTTAATCGCACCTTTCGAGCTCCAAGGTGTAGATATCTCCTCTCTCTCCGCTTGGCTTCGTATCCTCTGAACTTCGTGGTACAGAGATATCTCCTCTCTGTCTGCTTCGCTTCGTGACCTTTAGGCTTCGCGGTACAGAGATATCTTCTCTCTGTCCGCTGGACATAATTCCCGCTAAGCTCTCACGCGCTTCGGCCTTCGCGGCCGACTCACTCTCTACTTGGTAGTTCAGTCCGCCTTTCCCGACCTCCCTTGCTAATACCGTATCGCCTTCCTTTCCCCGTACTCTTGCCTGTTCTCCCGACTATCCGTTCCCGTACTCCTACGGATTGCCCCGGCGCTCCATATCCGAAACAATTCCCCGCGAACGGCGTTGGCCCAGTTGATAAATTGCGGCGGATTATTTGCCTTGAGTGGCATCATCGAGTGTGGCAGAGTCATATGCCCCGGACTATCGGGCGCCGGTGTTATTGGCGCGCCTACCTCGATCACCGCATCTACCTTGCCCGTACTTCGCGCGCCATCATTTTTACTCTTGCTCGGAGATTTGTGTCGATCCTCCACTTCCCCGATTACTGATACAATTTCAGGCTCCTCGACGTCTCACACGCCCGCTACACGTTTTGCCAAAATTCTAAGTCTATTACATTAGTATTTTTTGAAAGCAAACTAATCAAAAATTTTTCCTAGTAGTCGAAAATATCCTTTGATGTAGCTTTCTTGGTTAGAATTATCATATTTTTCAGCGTATTTATTTACATAGAGAATGGACAATAAATTATGTTTCGCAACATTGGCGTAAACATCATATCTAAGTTTTGGTAAAATATCTATTTTCACCGTATCTGAAGCTTTTATAAGAATTATAAAAAACAAAAATACAAATTAAAAAGTAAAATACATTTTAAACTGATATTAACTTTTGCTCCATTAAATTTTCATGTTATAATTGTATACTTACGAACGTTTTGTATAAATTTTCTATAGTTAGTAGTTTGTGTTAATAAAAATGAATATCTTCTTCATTTCTGTTCATTACCTATTTCTATTTCTTCGTCGAACCACATTCATGATTTCGTGGAGAAAATCATCCAAAATTATCTAAGTGTAGAAAATCATGGAGAATAACTAGACATGTCTTCACATTGACGCTCAGGCAGAATAATCACGGTGCCTAGGTTATGCTGTGTATTTACTTGGGTCAGATCGGTCTAGTGTTCAACAGTAGCACAGTTTCCACAAGTTTCAACTTATATGATAAAATTTTATTTTTGAATAAAATGTATTTATTTTAACGGATAAAATTATTAAGTTCTAATTGACAACAAAATATAAAACAGCTTTGTATACAATGTTTTATGAGTGTAACTGCAAGTTAAAAAATAAATTTATATATATACGTACTGGATACGGGAGATATTATACACTCGCCCCTCGGCCGCGCAACCTGCGTGGCGTGACAATTTGCTGACCACTCAGCTGATGAGTTGCTCAAAGCAACTCCCGTGGAGACGGCGTGGTCCTTTGAACCGCCTCGATCACGAGGGAAAAGGAATAAGGGGAAGGAGCGCTCGCTCTCGACGTCGACCCGGTAAATGAAAGAAAAACCGGCTTCGTAGCGACCGGTTGCACAAATGAGATTGTAATTCAATTATAATAAAGTGCCCTACCTAGGCTTTAGTACCGGCGTTACTTGCACGGCGGGTTCTCGGGGGTACCGACCTCGGTCTCGCTCCCGGGCTATCCCTTGTCGCTCTAAGGGCTTAGAGGAGGACCCGTGTCAGGACTTCGTCCGGGTCGGCGCTCACTTCTCCCTGGAGGCTCAACGTCGGCGCAGTTTTCCTCGGGCTTCTAGATTTTTGGCGGGAATTCGCGGAGTATTCTTCGGCCGTCTCTCGCGCGCGAAGGTCCAGAGCAGACTGCCTTTTTCCCGCTCAGCCTTTCCATCTAGCTTTTTCAGAAAGCTTTTCCCCAAACTCCTTACCTAACCTATTGGCACGTTGGCCTTGACGGGCCCATCGTTTGACGCCCGTTATAGTACATAAATCGTACAAAATATTTATGCACAGTATATTAAATTAAACATTAACATCTAGTAAAATGAGAAATATACTTAAGTTTTATGATAAATATAGATACACGTAAGTTAATTTTTGTTTCCAAAAATGTTATTATGCAATTGTAGAAATTCTTTTAAAACTTGTTTCATTTTTGAAAAGCATCACAACAATTCAGCTAAACCTTCAAATTTCAATGATTGGTGCAAAATTATGAAAACTAATTCAATCAATACGACAAAAAAAATAAAACTATATAATTTTTCACAAAAAATATTTAATCAGATACTGGTTGATTATAATGTGCCCAGATATGTTTCAAAGAATAATGGACAATATTTTACTGTCACACGATGCTTCATCTGGTGGCTAATCCCATCCTAGAGTCTCAGACACCGCACGTTTGCAAAAATTCGAATCCATCGGAAAAAAAGGACCCAGCTATGGTGAGTCTGGGTACTCTCGAATAAAATCACGAGTTGGTGCAAAAAATATGTTTCGGAGAGATCCAAAAAGGAAACCCGTGCGATTTAGACATAATAAATACCTTTATATGACACAATAATTAATTCATGCACAATAGACTTCACAATAATTAATAGTATACTCGGACGGTCTTTAGCGCGTGCGTCCGTGAATTATAATAAAACGAGTGGCGGATATTCGAAAGACACATTCCTTGGCTGAAAACCTTGGCGGGAAAAGCGATATATCCTCGAAGATACGGTAGGGTAATAGTCATATTCGAATAGTTTTTTAAGCAAAAAGGGAACTAGATCAATAGGGTTAAGCTAGGGACTCCCTACATGTGTTTAGTATACTTAGTATAGCTGTTCGGCGACCCTCAGACCTTGGCAATTGTCCTGTACCTTAAATGAAAATTGTTTATGATAGAGCAGACTACCAGCCTCCTCAAAGACGAGATGAGGTCGAAAACGGAAGGTTGAGGAGTAAGAGGGAACCACAGTGGTTCCATTTAAAAAAATGGAAATAATTATGACTTCCCTCGAGATTTTCACCGATTTGAATGATTTTAGATCGAAAATGTTCCTCTCGGACTAAGCTATAAGCATCGGTTTCCCTCACAATGACAATTAACATCTTGGCTATAAAATTCGTCAAAATTGGCCATTTTGATAAAATGAAACCAATTTTGGCTTATAGTTTTTGATGGGAGAGGTATGCCAAGGAGTTTGAACATGTTTTTTATGTATTTTGGCCTGCTAAATTCGAATATCACGGTTATTTTTTTTTTAAGTTGAATATAAATAGTTAAACAATTTTTTTGTAATCAAAAAGTAATTTGAACCAGATAGGGCTTAAATTATTCATTACCTCTCCCTTTATTACCTTGAATTTTTTTTAAACTGTTTTGAAATGTATTTGTGTATGTTCGTATATGTTGGTCTGCATCCATATATACACATTATAGATACATACATATGTGTACATATTTATTATTGTGTACATACGTGTACATATATATTTTTTACATATTTTCAGCAAATTCTCTAAAAGATATCATTAATCTAGAAAAAAGAAATAGGTGCCGTAATAATAGCCCGTCCTGATCGCCTGGGTTCATTGCTACCGTGAGGAGGGGGTGGGGGGTGGGAGTGGGGGTTGAGAGAAAGGGGCAAAATCTGTCAGCTGGGAAGATGCTCGACTTTGACGAGTAGGCCTGAAAAATCAACGTTTCGACCAAGGACCAGCTAATCAAACGAGAGAATTCACGAGGGGCAAGGGCCAAGGTAAAGGCCAGCGAGGAACGACCTTGTGTCGTGACATACTCGGCAAGACGGGAGGTTGGTGAGGAACGGCTGGCTATATGTGAGGATTACCACTCCCGCGTAAAGGCGCTCCTGAACAATAAAACTCTTGCTTGTAGTACTGGACACTGAGTTAAACTTCAAAGATCCTGAGGAGGAATTAAGGAAACGGTGGTGGCGGGTGAAAATTCTTTCCAACTTGCCAGACGCGGACGTTCTCTAGTTCCATGGATATAACGACGAACCCAGAGCGGATCTCCATAGCATACCGTCTGTGTGCAAGGAGCTGTGAGGCAAATGCACGAAAAATTCGGAGGTATCCGAAGCAATAGAGGGGCAATAAAGAGGCAGCCAACGTAGAAGACAGTTTGTCAGAAGGCTCTACAACCGGCGACAGAAATGACTCAAAGCATGAAGACAGATTAACGATTGAGTTAGAGGTATCCACAAGCATGTGCACACTCCCCTCTTATCAACCCGGCCAGAGCCTACACTCTCAGTAGATGGCTTAGCTAGAGGTATTTGTAGTTGCTGTAAAAAGACCTAGGGCGACAGACCGCGCAGTTTAGAAGGGTGGGCGAGCCAAAATTTCGATACCGAAGTCCAGGACCTTTGGTACAACTACCGGTTGTAGCCGTAAGAAGCACCTGAAAGGGAAGGTCTCCTGAGACCAGTCGGTAAAGCCCGCTCTATGGCGCCCTCTACAGCTCGTACTGCCGCGACGGAAGGCCGCTGTAAGAAGAACGTCGAGAAAGATGCCAGCCCTATTTTAGCCAAAAGTATAGAGTTATTTTTTCAAATGACAACTTCTCTTACATTTTTTAGCTAAGCTGTCGATTTGTTCTGGGGCAGTTTAAGTTATAGGAATTTCATACGCGATTCAAATAAATAAATAGTATTAAAAAGAACGAATATTAATTTTTTGTATTGTTAATTAATTAAAAAAGAAAGACTATAAATTAAAAAAAAATAATAAAATACCGTAACAAGTAGTGAAAAACAATCTTCGAATGTCCAAAATACTTTTTATTATCTGTAATAATATACATTGCAATCTAATGATTACTTAAGTATTAAAAATTATTTTATACCATTTAATTTAAATAGGTATGCAATAATTTAAATAAATGCCATTGTGACTATGGATGGAATGGACCAGATTGTTCTTTGCAACAAAAGTATGCAGTTGACGATACGACGAGTAGCACAGAAGCATCTCTATCTGCATCGTCCAAAAATAAAATGGAAAAAAAAGAAACCCCCTACGGTAAGAATCATTTAATTTCGATTATGATTAAGAAAAACTTTTTATATCTAAACCTGATTTATCAATATCCATTCCACTAATGAGTAATAATATTTTTTTAATATTCTTAAAGAAATATATAGAATGTCACGTACGCACTATCGGCGCGATACGGAACCGAGCCGCGAAGTCTACGGCCGCGAAGAAACTAAAGCGCCGCGCTCGGCGAGCGTGCTGCTGACGGCGGAAATACGCCAAATCTTCAAGTGCCAATAGATCGAATATCTACCGATTCAAGTAGCAGACTCGTGACATCGGAGACAACGGCGATCACCTACAGTGGAATCACGTCGAGTCCGCAACAACGGCAGCTCGATTAACCGCCAGTCGAAGGAAACTCGCGAGCCCCGTGAGCCGCCGGGCGTCCAGCAACAGCGGAGGACGCAGATTATTGATGTAAAGCGGGGCAGCTACAAAATATATACCCAGCGGTTTCAATTTTCTCATAGCAAAACCTACAGAAAGTGTAAGTTGCTAAGCTCAATCTGCAGTTGTGTGCTTTTAGGCTACCGTGTCCTGTCACTATCTCCACTCGTAGCCTAGCTTGGATTTGGTTTAGTTGAACTATGCGTTCGGATCAATCTTTTGCATTAGTTACCGTAACGAAGGTCTTTGTTTGACCACACGTGGCGATTTTGTTCCACAAACCATGTGTTATCTACTCTAACCATCGTCTAATCTCTTCTTCGATTAAACTCTGGTTGAGGCCAAAGACGGGTTCTGGTCCAATGAACTTACCTCTGGCTACCATTTTTGCTAGATCATCCGATATCATATTTCCTCGTAAATCCATTTCACGGTCTCCAAACTCAGTCCCCAGTTCCTACCGACAACTCTTCTCAGTTGCCATAAGCTGGCTGTGACTTTCCCGGTTACATATTCTAGGTGATGCTTCCACAACAATTTACTATCCAGAATGATACCTAGGTATTTAGCCTGATCCTTTAGAGAATTTCTGTCCACCTACAATCAGATTACATTCCTTTTCCCATTTGTATCTTCTGGTGCATACAAGGATATCGGTCTTTTTTGGGCTAACCCTAAGCCTCGTTTTATTGCACTATTTTTCTACCAATGTAAGGGCACTATGCATGACCCCCATAAGGGGGTCAAGAAATGGACCTCTGGCTATTACAAGGATGTCATCTGTATGTCCTATAGCCCTACAGGCCGCATAATTCAGTAATTGTAAGAGCTCGCCTACCACCAGACATCATAACAGGGGTGATAGAAGGCTTCTTTGGAGTCATCCAGACCTTACGATGTCCATCAGCGTCGTGCTACCTTTACTGACCTCCGCTTTTGGTTTCCCGACATCTGGCCCACCCATTCTACTAGCCCTGGGTGAACTATGTCCCTGCGCATAGCGACCCTGATTATCTCCCGTGCCGTGTAATTAAATTCTCCTTCTATATCTAGAAAAGCTGCTACTACGAATCCCTTCGCGTTTATTTGCGTTTCGATACTTGAGGCCACTCTATATAGTGCGGTCTCCGTAAATCTCCCAATGTAAGCACGTCACTCACTATTAAGTCCCTTTTCATTTGAGAAGAGATGGTCTGCTTGGTCTGAAATCTTTGGGTCATATGCCAACTCTACGGAAGGAGTCCATCTGTGACAATAGTCCTTGCCATCCTCATCAAAGTGCCGATGATCGCGTTCTCCGCTTTTAGAAGCAGGGCCGGGAAGATACCATCTGGTCCCGATGACTTGAAGGGATCAAGCGATCTGATCGCCCAGCTGGTCCTTTCTTGAGTGACAATTTTATTTGCTAGCCTATAGTTATCTCTTATGAACGTAGTCCTGGCTATTTCGTTTAGCCACCTTCCCGTTTTCCATGGGATTTGTAGTGTCCTATGTGTAACTTGGAAACTGTGTTTGAACAAAAAATATAACATTTCTTCATCCGATGCAGCATATTTACCATTTGGTAATTTTAGTGTTCCAAGGAGGGCGTCCGGATTCTTAGATAGAATCTTATTCATCTTAGCCGCTTCCCTGCCCTTTTGGGTGCTCTCACTGGAGCTTTTTCACCTATCCTGTTTAGCATTTCTTACGCTCTCTGTACTTGTCCCTTAAGATGGCATGATGAATGCTTCTCCCACGTGCTGCATATATTCGCTCCAATCGATACGCTTGGGGTTCCTTACCCATTTGGGTTGAACTGCCTTGAGTGGGCCGACTGCGAAGGTAATCAAGGAGTAATCCGATAGCCATGGTTCATCGTTTACTTCCCACTTCGTGATTAGGTAGGTGTATTATCGACGTTCATTATCTCTAAGTATGTACCTGCGAGGAATTCTAGAAGTTTATCTCCTCTCGCATTCGTGTCGGTGCTTTCCCACACTCGATGGTGGCAATTTGCATCACATCCGAGAATCAAAGACAGCTTTTCCTGTGTATAGTAATTGAGCAGCCTTTTAATTTTCTCTGTGGGGTTATTTTTGCCGTCAAAGGGTAGATAGGCGGAGGCCGAATCGAAATCATTAAAGTACGAAAGAATCTAGTTGCTACGTCTACTGAAGTACCATTCGAATATATTTGGAATATATATTTGTGTTCATTATAACAATATTTTTCCGCAGTAGAATATACGATGCTTCCAGATTATCAATTTTGGCGATTTTAGGAACCAAAATATAATTATAGAAGACATACGTTTCTTGTCATTATTTGTGCCCTTATATTTGATTTAAATAGTTTTATTAAACTTAGAAACTATATGTATCTATGTATGTGTGAATATATATATAAATATGTTAGAAATTAAGAAGAAAGAGTGGTTATGTATGAAAATTGAACATTTTAATGAAACTATTGAAAATGTTTTACATATTAACAATAATTTTAATGTAAACTTCGATTGAAGTAATCGAAGCATAATAGAATATTATAGTTCAGTGATTCGCCTAAACACTCAAAATGTCTGATATAATTCGTTTTCGGTCTGCGTTTTTACAGATGATGAAAAATTTTATTTATATTTTCATAATTAGATGGTGTGTATTTTGGAAAAAGATTCGTTAACTACTCAAGCTTTAAAACAGAGTAATAATACCTATAAAATATTTTTTAGACCAGAAGCAACGCATCAAGCTAATATGTCTGTAGTGTCTCAGCAACAGTGGTATGAATTTCTTTGTTATGTCACAAATGAACAGTAGCTGAAATATATAAAAATAAGGCAATAATACCACTGAATGTAAAGCTTGAGGACGATACGCCATGTAGAGCCTGTAATTATGGTGAAGCACATCGACTTACTTTCAAAAAAACCCATAGAAGACTGGAAAAACGCAAGTCGATTCGTTTGAAGGATCTCGTTTTTTTCACATTTAAACATAGAACCTCTGAGTATAGAATGGTATTTTTGTTAAATATTAATAAAGCAACCTATTTGATTGTTATAGAGATTTTGGGCGCTCTAAATTTAATAAATTTGGCAAAGTTATGAAAGTGCTAAGAACTCATAATGTACTCGACAAAGGGCCTATCAAGAAATTGCTAGCTTTAAAGGAAATCAAACACAAGACAAGAATACCTTACAAAACGCAAAATGTACGAGCTAAAAGATGCAATAAAACGATAATGAAAAGTGCTCGGAAAATGATGTATGTCAAGGGAGTATTACTAGCACTCTGTTATGCGATAAATACAAATTCGTGAGTCTTGATCGAACGAACGTAAATAAAAAGATTGAGTTTGTGTAAAATACTCAAGGAGTCGGTATATTCGATTTAAGGACTTTTATTTATAAAGCCAGTCATTGGTTCATAAAAAAGCCGTAAAAGAAAGAATATTAATACAGCCACGATGGCGCTGATAATGCACTCAAAAAATCAGCTGATAATTGTGACATTATTCAATAATTTTTAGTAAAAAAAGAATGTAGTTTCATATTAATTAAAGCCACAGTGCCGTAGCCACGTCAAAACAGAATATTTAGCAATTTATTTGGAAGCGCAATTCGCAGTCATTTAGACATTATTTAAGATACGGATTTAACGTAAGGAGGCATATCTATATTTGTACTCTGACTTCCCATTTATGACGTGATATTTAATGTGAAGGAATTAATTTGTGGCTATGTATAAACATTGGCAACATGTTTGTGACGCAGTCACATAAGACCGAAAAAGAACTATTATTGCTATTACTATGAACTTTGTATAATTTAAATTCATTCTCCTCTAATTATGAGTATTATCAAGATTTACAAGAATGCTATTTTAGTTAAAAGATCAAAAATTATTTTTAAAA
Source organism: Sycophaga agraensis (assembly GCA_018906755.1). Taxonomy (NCBI): domain Eukaryota; kingdom Metazoa; phylum Arthropoda; class Insecta; order Hymenoptera; family Pteromalidae; genus Sycophaga; species Sycophaga agraensis. Next base: position 383,347 of record JACCIE010000104.1, on the reverse strand, counting down.
ATGTATCTTAAATTATATACATGTTAACCAACATTATGTAATTAGATCAGTTCTTATTCTAAAAAACACAGATAATTTTACATGAAAATCATTCCATAGCTAGAAAAAAAATTGAATTAAATATACTAACTTAATTTTGACAGAATGGTACCTATGCTAACTATTAGAAACTATTATAAAATAACTATGTAAACGATCAAGAACAAAATTGTTTTACCAAAGTATTACCAACTAATTTTAAACATCGTTTTATTTGAGTAACAATGAAGATTCTATTTAATTTCATTAAAAAAATTAAAGTTTAATATACAGAATCACTATTAGAATAAGAATGTATTTTAAATATTGTTTAAATTAATTACAGCATTTTAGAAATTATCATTCGGCAACTTCAAAAGCTTGTGGATTTCTACTTTGTTTAAAATACTACTTCTTATTGTATTCTAAGTTTAAACAGTATTTGTAGTTAATTTTAAGATTTTATTCTTTTTAAAGATTTAATTCATAGGTTATTAAATCGTATTATTAAATTTGGTATATGATATATTAAAGATGAAAAGGATGTAAAAAATATAAGAAGTGATCGATTACAATGATTTGAAACTAGAAAAATAAATGTACCTCTGCAATACTTAGAAAAAAATTAGAGTAATCTGGAAACTACATTATATTTTATTCTTCAAGACTTTTCATTTGAGATAATTTATGCAATAAAAGTTTTATTTGAACTAACAGAACAAAACTGTATAAATATGATAAAAGCTGAATTTCTACATTCTGATCTTCCAATAAAATATGAAGGTAATTGTAATGTTATTAAGTAATTAATATTATGTTAAGCAATTATTTTCAAACGAAAAGAGTGCTTGTTGAAAAGAAATATTTCTCTTCAAAAATAAAAATTTTTAGACCTAGGTTGTGGTGCTGGAACAAGTCGCATCGCTGTTCTTCTTCATGTATAAACAGTTCATTTTGAAAGTGAGTATAATTTTGATTATTTAATATTGCTTTTAATTCTACTTTTTATATTATTTATATTTTGCAGAATGCTGACGTTATTGAGTCACTCACAGTTCCAAATAGAATATTAAATTATGATGATATTCAAAACATGAATGAAAAATGAAAAAATTTTTTCACAACAGGGTGAATTTTTACGATTTATCGGAATTCGCATTAGGAATTTAGAGAGGCATTAAATAGCGATAAAGGTATGCCTTCAGATAAGTTAAAGAAGCAACAGAATTTTTAGAATCCAGTTTCGGAAACTCTAGAATGTATTTTAAATGGAGTGTAGATTTAGCTAAAATTAAATAAAAATCAAACAAATCGGTACTTAAAAACCGCATTAAAGAAATCGAGGATGCGGTATTTAAGACTGTTATTCGAGAAGAACGGGCAGGCAATGAAGCTCAATTTAGAGCATATATACAAAGGGACTGTTTAACATTAGCCCCTAATGTAATTATTTAACATTAGCTCACCAAAAAATACAGTAGATCAAGCAAATCATAGACGATCAAGCACCTCTGCGTTGCTTCAACTGCAACGAGTACAAGTATATTCAATGGCATTTTCTACAAGCTTGGGCGGGGCCACGCCAAGAAGTGAAAGGACTGGAAAATGAGTGACCGATCTCTCCAAGGGACGCGGAGAGAGAAACGGCCACTATAGACACATCTCCACGTATAAACGCTGAGATTGAATCCAAACCGTACACCGGAGCATTGGTCAACCTTATTAGAAAATTACACGTAAATGAGACAGAGATTATAAACAGATCACATTCAATTATGTTAAAAGTTGTCACGCCAACCGCTGTATATACACTAGGAGAAGTTAAGCTAAATCTTTTCGACACCAAGGTAGAATTTCACGTGGTAGACATTGAATTACGAATCGTAGAGGCTCTCTCTCTTTCTCTCTCTTGCGACTGGAATCCTCCACTGAACGTCCGATCATAAGGTATCGCTGCGCATCAATCTTATAATCCGGAATAATATATATTTACATCCAGCGTCAGGAGCTATCCGAATTGAACAAATGGGATTGTGTATCATGATATTATTAACACACGCCAAGGGACCGCTCACTTAATTCTCATTCGAAAGAGGACAAGAAAGTTTAAATGAGAGTTAAATGAGCACGAGTCACAACATAAGAGCACACGCAGTTCAATCTGAGCATTTACACGGAGAGAAGTTTGAACCCTAAAACTCAGTTCTACTAGTAGAACGCAAAATTTAAAAGCCAAGCATTGAAAATTAAGATAGCGCCATCTATAAACTCGGAGATAGAACTAAAATTTTCGGTACTATCTTCTAATCGAAAAATCCGTCTGCATGTATATGTTGAAAAAACATAAGGTTATACGCAGAAGCCCTCGCAGAAGCCGGCAAACACTGCTCAATACTATAAACAAATTCTGCTATAGCTATGTAAACACTGCTCACTGCTGCAAGCAGCGCCTTCACTTTAGATTCTAGAACGGTAAAAAACCGTTCTAAGTAGAGTCAGTAGCTGAAATTTCATTGCTGTAGCACTGACATACGAACTTCTAGTATAGTAAACTTACAGGTGCAGTACCAACATAAAGTATGGTATCATTAGCACCTTAAATTTACGTACTAGACATAAAATAAAGCATTCTAACATCAGAAAATAGTATTCTAGCACTAGAAAACAGGATTCTATTTCAAAGTAGTGCTGGTTTTTAACGTGCAAACTTCTCTCCGTGTAGACAGTCAGCCGAAGTGGAGCGGATACAGCGGGCGCAGTGGGATGGGCAACGGATTAGACCGAGGGGCCGCGCCGTTAGCCGGCTCAGCGGGTAAGGAGTGAGGGGAACACAAAAGAGCACTAATGAGAATATCGGTGTGTTTTCGGGAGTTTTAACTAGAATCGACAAAGCATCGCTTTTTGCCTAGAGTTCACATCTCTTGCAAAGAGAACCAGATCCTCTCAATTTCGGCACATTTTTAGACATTTGTTTAAACAATGTTTTAATTATTATTTTTATTATTTATTATTATTTAACAATTATTTTTTGATAACAGGTTACAACAATATTAATGTGACATCAGTTATAAAATATGTCATCGTTAAATATTAATTTTAAAATATTGTTAAATAATGCTAAAAATTAAAAATAGTTAAATGTGATATATGTAGTTTAAAAAGTTGAATATAACTGCAGAAATATTTAATGATATAGAAAAAAATATAATGGATTAGTAAATAATAAATAGTAATAATAATAGTTTATATATTTCTTTATAATTATATAACAAATATTTAATGATAAATATAATATTTACAGTGATAAATAAAATAATAATGTTATGCGTGACAAAGTTACGTATACAAAACTGTTCTTAATCCAGTGAGGTATAAAATTTATAGATTAGAAATAAATAAAAATAAAATTAAAAATCTATTTTTTATATTTATATTTAAAATTGGAACTAAAAGGAATTTATCTTTAAAAAAAATAATTTATTTTCAAATAATTTAAAAAATACTAAATAATTAAATTAAATTATTACAATATTGTTTAAACAAACGTCTAAAAACGTGCCGAAATTGAGAGAATCTCGTTCTCTTTGCAAGAGATGTGAACTCTAGGCGAAAAGCGATGCTTTCTCGATTCTAGTTAAAACTCCCGAAAACACACCGATATTCTCAAAAATGAGCGCTTGAAATATCAAAAGTGAACACATGAGCATTAAAGAAAAGACATACGAACTATGAGTTTTAATAGAGAATGTTTCTGTTGTCGAAGTGACCGGTCCCTCAACACACGCATTAAGTAATTATTATTTGCCTACCAATAAACAATAAGCAAATATTAATAATGAAAGTCAATTCTTTCTTTTATTATTCATGTGCACGTAGCTTCTCACTGCTACAAGGTCCTAGAGTGGGATAGAAATTTAGTCAATTAATTCTGTATCTCTCGATTCTTGCTTTATCTATCCGTTATTACCAAACTTGACGTAACAGAATGCTTTATTATACGGTGGCTTTGATGTAAAAGTAGCATAGGAATCTAATGAAGATATATTTATTATATTAATTAATTTATAATTTAAACCAACTAGAATATTTTGATTTTCACGATTTGCAGAGGAAAATTTAAGAATAAGAAAAGAAAACTCTTTAAACAAATTATTTATTTTAAAAATTAAAATAAGTGTACTTAAATATATTTCTAGTTGTATATATATACACTTATCTAAATATTTTTCAGGTAAAATAAAAGAAGAAATAAAAAAAATATTTCGACTAATGTTCCGCGATGATTAAATCACCGGGCGTTAAATTCGGAGACCCCCTCATGATTAAAGGAGGTTTACACCTGAAAATTTTCAAAATATCAATTGTATTTTATGATCATTAACAAATCACGGATAACAGTGCTGTGCACAGTTACTTATTTAATCAATACTACAATGCCTTCGCAGTGATGGTGGCCAGTGCACACATATAACAAATTCTGCCGCCCATGGTACAAATTAATGCAGAGGATTGTTAGGAGTCCGTGAACTACATATATGATGTAACGTGTTATTGACCGCCATTGATGTACCAAGCAGCGCAGATAATATAAAGATAGATAGATAGAAACATTTTTTATTGCGGTCTATTACGTTATAACTACTTTTTATAAGTGTGAGATTATAATGAATTTAAGAAATTTAAAGGCCAATTAAAGGAATATCAAAAGATCGTTGAAGGGCTTCAATCTTGAAGTTCGGGATATTAAAGAAACGACATTTAGTCTATTGTTCTTAATCACTTGAGCGATTTAAGATCTTCTTTAGATCATAGGTATACCTTATTTCAGAATTTAGGACTCTCTATAGATTCAAATTAATTTCAGAAGATAGGTGAATAAATACTATGGATCAGTAATCCAACTGGAGAGATACTAGCATTACAATAAGATATTTTCTAAGTAAAGAAGTGCTGCATTATCTCAAAAACTGAATCCTGTATAATATAATACGAAATAACTCAATGATCCATGCAAGTCAATAATATGGTTTTAGTCATATTTAGTTTCATTGACTGAAAATCATCAGCATACAGTATATAAAAAATAAATCTATATCTATGAAATTTAAATGCTATATTGTTAGCATACGGAGAAAACAAGAGAAGTCGTAAAACAGTACCCTGTGACACTTCAAGATAAGTAGAGATGAAAAAAGATAATGTAGTATTTATGTTATGGAACCCATTTACAGATAGATTTTGAAAAACCAATGAAAAATATACATATACATATTAAGACAGATTGTTCAACCTAGAAAGATGATTGTCTAAGTCTGAAACAAACCATGAAGACTTTTTAAGGTAGTGAAACTGGTTCTAACTGCATTGATAACATCAACGAAAATGAATGGTATAAATTTAAAAATATTTCCAGGTTGACTACTCAAACAGTTAAGCGCAGTAGTAAACGATTCATTAATAAGGCTCAACCGTTTCAGTTCCTTACAAAGTTGAATACAATTCGCAATGTTAGGCAACCTTTTATTATAGAATAAGCAACATGGCAGATTCAATGGGCATGTAAGCATCATTTCTAGCCTTCATATACAGAATTAAATCGTTGTACATCTATAACAATGATACAAGGAATTACCAAGAGCCAATATTACACTGAAATTATGCTAGAATTTTAAGAAGAATTTTAGAGTACAGCAGGTGGTTATGAACATATTCAGTTCTTGCCCAATCCACCCTCTGCTGAACATTTACAGAAATCAAGAAATTTCTCAAGGAATAGTCTCTGTTTTGTTCTTCCGTAACGACTGTATAGTGCCTTACTCTTGCGCTTCATGTCGTGAAGCTCAGTTCTAATCTATGTCATGCGATTCTGGTCTAATTTCTTAATTTTTGCCGTAGCTAACTCATCTATTGCTGCCAACAATAGCCTAACATCTATAAAAATCCATTGCTATCATTGCTCTTATGGCTCCTAGATTGAAAAAAGTAATATATTCTGGGATAGATACCTCTATTGTTACATCTATTATACTGTGCTTCCTGTGAAAAGAAGCAGGTGTATTTATGATAGAACTTACTATATCATTATCTCATAGAAGTGTGGGATCGTGTGGTGGAGGGTTATAAAAGAATACACGTATCGAGTTTCTGTTAACTTAAGCTCTATTCTTTAACATAGAAACTGAATAACGAATATAATAATATACCAAATTAGTGTCGAATATAGTAATGAATAGTATAGATGCGGATGCTTAAAGGTCGACTTGGGTCATTTTCGTAGGCGGCGATGAGAGCGATGTAACTCTTACGAGCGTGCCGAACGTACTGATCTTCTTGCTGCTCTTCTGCATGTCCTCGCCCGCCAACTTGCAGGCGTTCGGCGGCAAAACTCTTACGCGTCTAATCCAGTTTCGGGAAAAACCCGTGCCGGCTGATGTCGTCTGGGTCTCCCGGCCGGCGCTCTTGTTTTTTTTCTACATATCATATGCGGCTATTTGCGCGGCGCAGTTTTGTGCCATGAAGCCCGGGCTGTCCGTTGTCTTCCTTACCTAGCCCGGGCCCTCGGATTAAACTCGGGACTCGGTGCGCGCGACCTACGCCGGGCCGCCACAGAAGAATAAAATCAATCCAGTTACGAAATATGGTGTTATGTAAGTTAAACTATGCTGGATAATTTGCAGAGACAGTTTTATCATAAGTCTACAATGAAACGCAATATCATCACAGTCAGCACTAATCCGAAATTGCTTACCTTCATAAAGCGCTACTCCTCCATTGTTAATTTTACAATCCTACTGAATTACAGAGAATCTGTCAAAGCCCGTGACACTATCTGCGACGTTGGAATCGAACCAGATTTCCGCTACACCGAACAGATCGTAATTAGCATGATCATATAAATGTTAACATTTCACATTCATGTACCCTGTTTTTGAAAATCGACGGCCCTTGCTGTAACATGCATACTTATCCCCTTCTCCATTTCCAACGACCGGTTATGGAGACTTAATCAAATTTGATCGACCTCTTTCACACAACTAGTACGTTCATCCTCACTATCTTTACTATGGTAAAGCTGTGATAATGATATGGATAAAATAGAGAAGTCACGAGTTTAAGGACACCTTGTCGCAGAACCCCGTGGTAAAGTTTCCAATGAGTACATGTTGATAAATAAATTTATAATCTCCGCTTCAGACAACAGGATATGACCTACTGCTCTCCCTCGCTCTCTCCCTCTCTCTATTTAATAAAACATTTACTGTGTCGATATCAGATGCAGTTCAAGTTAAAAATATTGGTGTTACCATTAAAAAATTTAAGTTAATATTATTACAGTCATATTACCATTTTCTCATATCAACGTTATGTACTAATTATAAAAATATCTTTTTTCTCTTATACATACTAATATCAAATAATGTTTATCTGTATTCTATGGAACCGTCTCAATAAAATCAAACTACGAACGACATAAATGGCGTGACGATATTACAGAGAATTATCATGGATCAAATACTGTATATTTAGTTATTACACTTATGTCAGTTGTTGGGGGGGTGTTCGTAGTATTTGCAATGATGGCACTCTGCTACAGGTCAGTTGTAGTACATAAAAACTTCTCCCTCTGTCTCAGGTTAGTGTGCAGAAACATTATTGTAGAATCGTTTTTTGTCCCACTCCGTCTCTGCGTCATACAATTTTTCTATATAATATGTTTTATATATATAAAATATTATATATGCACGTACATACTTACATATATCTATATATACATGTAACAAATAAATTAAAATCTGAGTATCTCTTTTTATTGATTTGACTCTATTTTTAATGCATTTATTTATAGAAAATATAAGATTAATTAATACTAAATATTTATATTCATATAATTATCTGAAATTTTAATGAATATTAATTTCTGATTAAGCTTGAGAATATCGTAGTCACGTCGCTCGGTATCGAAGGATGGAGCGCATATGAAAACTTACAATATATGCGTATATCAAGAACAAAAGCTATTCCATATGTACCAAGCGGCTAATAATAGATATCAAGAACACAGATAAGGAAATATTCTCATATCAAAACAGAAGATTTAGCAATTTATCTCATAACGAAATTCGTAGTCGTTTTGAAATGATTTAAGTAACGTATTTAACATTAGCAAATATATCTATAAATGTTTTCTGCCATGGCTCTGGCTTTCTCTGTAGGCACGCTGATTCTCCCTAGACTATTTCCAACTAGTGTTGCTATTCCAAGAGAAATTTTTCAACACCATGATAAGTGATCTCGTACCCCGTTTTTCGCTAGGTTGACAGAACCGTCTGCCTTGAGTCATCTATAATAGCTCTGGTTTCCCTAATCCCTACACTGGGACTCTCTCTCCCCCCACTCTCGGCTCTGGCACCGGTACCGGCAGTCCCAGGAGCTATCCACCGGCTGGAGGTCGGAACATCGGTCCAGAACGAGTGAGAAGTCATGAGAGATCACCGCAACGCCGCTCCTCGGAAATTGACCCGCGCCCCCTGGCACGAGTGGACATCACACTTAAAGGCTTTACTAAAACGGCCATACCCATAATCTTGAGATCACCCTGTGGATGTTGAATTTGAACGTCATTCCTTCGCGGTTGGAGGTCGATGTCCTGGATCCAAGCTTTTGGGCATGTGCGGGAAGGCAAAGCACACAATTGGTAACTACCCGGATTCTATCCAGCTCAAGCTCTCTCTTACAGAATCTTGGAAAGCTACTTGAAGGTCGGTGCTGAGTTTATCTCTCTCTCTCTCTCTCTCTCTCTCTCTCTCTCTCTTTGTATAGTGTAGTGGAGAGTATGGCATTTCTCATAGTGTAGTTGTGAAGTCTCTTCCGGTCATAGGTCCGTTTTTAGTGCGCCTGTACAATAGCTCGCTTGAGAGTCGAGGCTTCCCAGAAATGTGGAAGAAGGCTTTTGTAGCGCCATTGGCCAAAGCTGAAACAGTCTTCTTTTCTGATGTATCCGATTAATCGGTCAGGGGTGAATCTAAAGAGGTTTCTATTCCACGAATGTGCACCGAGACAAGAATTAAATCTTTCACTGTTCAAGGTGCTCATCTGCGGAACAAACTGTCATCTAGCAGAAGGAATGCATCCTGTCTTTCTTGCTTCAGAAGGCTAGTGATGGATCATTTGAGGGGTCGCTAAATTATAATAGAATATTCTAATCTATTCTATGATTTGACTAATACTGTGGTAGTGTGTACTTATATTTATAAGTAGACATGTAGCGTAATATGTCTGTTCCTTACTTTATGTAATTATTCTTTCATGTTATAAATTATTGTGCGCCATATGGGCTTCTACTCAAAGGTGAAATAAAAAACTGATTAATCACTCAATCAATCTCTCTCTTTATACTTTCACACTGATACCTACTACTTGCGCTAAGTCGCCAAATATGCGGGGAATATCCGGCGAGAAACGGAATGGCGGTATTTGTCGCATCTAACTTGTATCTAGCTCATACTAAACTGCCTTGCACCTCGCGGACTCGTAACTACCATGGATCCACGAGCCCATGTTAACACTACGGCTCAACAGTTGTCGTGTGCGAATCTTCCTCGAACCCCTGCAACATACTTTTCCTGAGATAAGTTGCGACTCACTTGGATTGTCCAATACGGCGGTATACGCCAGCACCAAATTCTCTCCAACGGTCCCAAATTTGGAAGAACCCCAAGACCCACCTAGGGACTCGCGAGCAGAAAAGAAAAGCATACAACCGAAATCGCAGATACGCTACATTCCGGAAATACAACTAACGACTGAAGTTCGTTATTTTCAACATCCTGAAAGGAGTTGCAGAACGGAAAACCATGGGGCTATTTGAAATAAAGAAACTCCTGGTGGATAAGGTAGTGCTCTTGGAGATCACTGGGAGATGAAGATGTACATTCAATATAAGTAGTAATACATTTCTCCAGTTCATTTAGCGCAGCGGAACCAATTCTGAGCAAAAATCATAGTGGGAGCGCGGTTGACGTCAAAGGAAAACAGAAAGGAGTCTAATTCCGTTACTTGACCGGGGTCACTCGCACCTGGTGTGTTTGTCTCTAGCATTTGGAATCTTCTGCCACAGCTGCGGCCAGAAGGATGCCTTAAGGAGTCCTTCCGAAACTCCGCATGAGGAGTCGCTCCTCGGATCTCCCTCGGGGTAGGCTGCCTCCAATTCAGGTCCCACACGATCCCCGGAGTTCGGATGATCTTGCAAGGACGACGATGCAGGTTGCCGTAATAACGAGACGGGTCGGTCTGTGCGAGTCTTCGCTTGTCCCGGAGGCAGCGCTTGTGGATAACCTCGCTAGAGTTGCGCATTCGAACCGGTGGACGCTGACTCGCGGCGACCAGACCGGTGGATCTGTCCAATAGCGACTCTACCCTCGCAGGCGAAGGCATATTATTATGCCTCCCCTCTTGAAGGCACGCCACGTTGTCGCCCCCTCCTCACCTTCTAGGGAGCCGGGCGAAGGAAGCTCCTTCACCGGTGTCGTCGGGGGACGATTTCGTCAGGCACAGGTGACCTTGCGCCTACGAGCCCTCCGCTTTCATTCGATGTGGCGACAGTAATCGCTGCAGTGCGGGCAGTGCCCGATTATCACCCTCAAGCGGCCGCTGTTGCATCAGTAAATGCGGATTCGCGGGTTGAGGCACTGCTCCCGGGGGTATCTCATTCTTCAGCACCAGAAGTGGCTTCCCAGAGGTGGGTCTACTTCCGGGCTGTATTCCTCCAACACCTACTTCATGTGTCTGTTGGCAAAATGGGTGGCATTATCTGTCAGTAGTATAGTGGAGTTTCCCAGCGTAGCAGGTCTAAGTCTTCCAGAACATTTGCCACAGCCCTCACGGTGGTGGCCCGCAACGGTGAGAGCTCGATCCACGGAGTAAACAAATCCTCAAAAACCACCACTTAACGGTGTTGGTGTATACTTCGGGGGAGCTTGATCAGGTCAGCTGCCACTAGTAGCCAGGGACTCTCCACGACCTTCAGGCCCATAAGGCCTATCGGGCCCTGTTGGAATATTTGTACTTTTGACACACCTCGCAGGCTCTGACAAAATCCCTCACTTCATGGTAGAACCCAGGCCAGTAAAATTCGCACGTTATCTGAGCCAAACAGATATCAAACAGATATCGGATCCAAGAGTTCATAACTGAGTATCTGTACAGCATACAGATATCTGGACATCTCTCAGCCAGCCTAGATACCAGGGATCCGATATCATATCGAAAGCAGCGAATTCAGATTCGTCATTAATAGAAGCGTGCATCCGAAACCTTGTTTAGAGAACCTTTGATGTACTCATTTTCAAAGTCCCATTGCTGCATTTTCAGGGTCAACCTCGCCAGACGCCCACTGGAGTCTTTCCGTTTTTAAACTATTTTAGAGCACTATGATCCATGCGAGATACGAATTCAGAGACTTCTAGATATGACCCTAGCTTTTCGATGGTCCATAAAAGCGCCAGGCACTCCTCCATAGTGGTATAATTTTTCTCCCCCGAGTCAAAAACTCCACTCACATACACTACGGGGTGGTCAGGTATGTTCACGTCTTCCTGGGTCAGAACGGCACCGATGGCAAAAGTTACCTTGTGTCCTTCGGTATCCAGGTGAAATTCAAGAAAAAGACTACTTGGGCAACAAAACTCGTATTTATCATTATTGATCTCTATCCAGGCACCAACGATGGTTCGAAGCATATAATCTAACCACTCCCGGTGCTCGGATTCGGTCAAGACGATTAGATCGTTTATTATTATTTATTATTATTTATTATTATTTATTGGAGTTCAGGCTTAAGCAGGGCTCCAGGTGCATCCCTTAGCGCCCCTCGTATGCGTTTATCAATCCTGGTGAAGCAACCCGGTCACTACCAAAAGATAGTATGTTTGGGTGTGCCTTCGGCCTATCTCTTCAGCCTCCAGGAAGAGTACACCAAAGGATAGTTGCCTCTTTCCAGATAAGACCGGACAGCCACAAAGTATATGCCCAGCGGTTTCAATTTCCTCGTAGCAAAAGCTACAGAAAGGCTCTGTTACTAAGCCCTTTCTGCTATGTCACTATCTCCACTCCTAGCCTAGCTTGGATTTGGTTTAGTTGAACTATGCGTTCGAATCAATCTTTTGCATTAGTTACCGTAACGAAGGACTTTGTTTGACCACACATGGCGATTTTGTTTCACACACCATGTGTCTCCATCGAATCTCTTCTTCGATTAAACTCTGGTTGAGGCCAAAGATGGGTTCTGGTCCAATGAACCTACCTCTGGCTACCATTTTTCCTAGATCATCCGATATCATATTTCCCTTGATACCACAGTGTCCAGGAATTAAAATTCGGGTGACCTTACTTATTTCGGCTAGTTTGTTTAGGCACTGATAACATCCCCAAACCAACCTAGATCTGGCTGTCTGAACACATGTATACTCGAGGACGTATACGTAGACTTATACGTTGTTAATGGCAGTATCGTACCCCAGCCATTTTCCCTGCAATACACTCCAGCACCAGTACCGCTACTATTTTTGGATCTGTTTGTATACCGGATGTGACCATCCTTAGGAAAGTTCCTCTTCTTTACGTGCCATTCCTCGCGAGGTGAGATGTTGATTCTATACTTTTTGTCAAAGAGGAAGTAAGTGTACATATAGCGTCATGGCACATCCGAAGAGTTGCCTTTTCGTCCAGTCCCCTGGGGAGCTTATCTAGTTCCTCCATTCTTCCTTCATTTAGCATGCTTGTGACTCTATGTAGGGCTTCTGCAACCGCCGCCATCAGGGTCACTTTACATGGTTTGATATCTAGAAGCAAGTCCAGCGCCGCAGTAGGAATCGTCGTAATCGTGCCCGGGACGCTTCTTAAAATAACGCCTCTTAGCCTTTCCAAAAGCACATTGATCGTGAAGAGTTCTGTCCTTGGACATCGTACTACCGATCCATAGATCAGTCTGGCTTTCAGTACAGTCTCGAAGATTAATTTTCTGGTCTCTGGTCTCAGTCCCCAGTTCCTACCCACAACTCTTCTCAATTGCCATAGGTTGCTCGTGACTTTTCCGGTAACATATTTTAGGTGTTGCCTTCAAGATAATTTACTATCCAGAATGACACCTGGGTAATTCACCTGATCCTTTAAGGGTAATTTCTGTCCGCCAAAAGTCAGCTTGCATACCCATTTGTATCTTCTGGTGCACACAAGGATATCGGTCTTTTTTGGGCTAATCCTAAGCCCCGTTTTATTGCACTATTTTTCTACCAATTTAAAGGTACTTTGCATGACCCCCATAAGGGGGTCAAGGAATGGACCTCTGGCTATTACAAGGATGTCATCTGTATGTCCTATAGCCCTACAGGCCGCATAATTCAGTAATCGTAGGAGCTCGCCTACCACCAGACATCAAAACAGGGGTTATAGAAGGCTTCTTTGGAGTCATCCAGACCTTACGATGTCCATCAGCGTCGTGCTACCTTTACTGACCTCCGCTTTTGGTTTCCCGACATCTGGCCCACCCATTCTACTAGCCCTGGGTGAACTATGTCCCTGCGCATAGCGACCCTGATTATCTCCCGCGCCGTGTAATTAAATTCTCCTTCTATATCTAGAAAAGCTGCTACTACGAATCCCTTCGCGTTTAGTTGCGTTTCGATACTTGAGGCCACTCTATATAGTGTGGTCTCCGTAAATCTCCCAATGTAAGCACGTCACTCACTATTAAGTCCCTTTTCATTTGAGAAGAGATGGTCTGCTTGGTCTGAAATCTTTGGGTCATATGCCAACTCTACGGAAGGAGTCCATCTGTGACAATAGTCCTTGCCATCCTCATCAAAGTGCCGATGATCGCGTTCTCCGCTTTTAGAAGCAGGGCCGGGAAGATACCATCTGGTCCCGATGACTTGAAGGGATCAAGCGATCTGATCGCCCAGCTGGTCCTTTCTTGAGTGACAATTTTATTTGCTAGCCTATAGTTATCTCTTATGAACGTAGTCCTGGCTATTTCGTTTAGCCACCTTCCCGTTTTCCATGGGATTTGTAGTGTCCTATGTGTAACTTGGAAACTGTGTTTGAACAAAAAATATAACATTTCTTCATCCGATGCAGCATATTTACCATTTGGTAATTTTAGTGTTCCAAGGAGGGCGTCCGGATTCTTAGATAGAATCTTATTCATCTTAGCCGCTTCCCTGCCCTTTTGGGTGCCCTCACTGGAGCTTCTTCAGCTATCCTGTTTAGCATTTCTTACGCTCTCTTGTACTTGTCCCTTAAGATGGCATGATGAATGCTTCTCCCACCTGTTGCATATATTCGCTCCAGTCGATACGCTTGGGGTTCCTTACCCATTTGGGTTGAACTGCTTTGAGTGGGCCGACTGAGAAGGTAATCAAGAATTGATTCGATAGCGATGGTTCGTCGTTTACTTCCTACTTCCTGATTAGGTGTGCAGCACTTGTTGATGCTAACGTCAGGTCTGTTATCCGTTCTGGGTGCATTCCTGAACGTAGATGTATTGCCGAAGCTTATTGTCTCTAAGTCTGTGCCTGTGAAGTGTAGCTCCTCTCGCATTCGTGTTGGTGCTATCGTACACTGGATGGTGAGAGTTTGCATCACATCCGAGAATCAGAGGCAGTTTTTCATGTATACTGTACTCGACCAGCCTTTTTAATTCTTGTGTGAGGTTGTCCTTGTCATCGTAGGATAGATAGGCGAGTCCATCACTAATCGCCCTACTCCGTATAAGTTCATTGTAACTGCCACCAGATCTCTTCTGCAGAGTTCAAGCAGTGGCAGTGCATTAACTCCTTTAAGTACTATGTAGGCTCTTGGTCTCCATTCCTTGGTATCCCTGAAACAGATAAGACCTCTTAGCCCCCTAATAAAACCTCTCACCCTCCAAGTTTCTTGATTAGTGCTATACCTGTGTGCATCGCAACTTGCTCAAAGTTTCTTCCATATCCTCAGGAGGCATATTGAATAGCCAGCTATTTAAATCTCTCTTGGCTTGACGGATCGCATTCGCGTCCACTGTAACCTGCTGCGCTGCTTTATTTATTGCTTCTAAGCTAACGCGTGGGACGTTAATATGTAGCACGCTTTGTGCTTGCGCCTTCTTTCGATAGGACAGAGAGGGAGACCGCTATTGCACGTTAGTTAATAGCATGTCGGGCTCCAATTATAATGAGGAGATCCGGGAAGAAAATATCTCTGAGCCGGCCGTGTACAATATGAGTGATACGAAAGGTGACACTCACTTTTGTGTGCAATGGGACGGTGATGCAAGCACTCGCCCCTCGGCCGCGCACTCTGCGTAGCGCGGCAGCTGGTCAATCACTCAGCTGTTAAATTGTTCTTTACAATTCCCGCAGAGGCGGCATGATCTCCAGCGTCTCCAGGATTTACAGCTATATAGCAAAAAAAGTGCGCGGAATTACGACGGCAGCTATATGCTTTGTCTCAACTCTCTCGAGCGCCGAGAGCACACTAACTCTCTCCCGCTGAAATTTCCCTCGCGCCCCCTTCCCTTTTACTCGTGATTTTCCCTCGCACTTGTGGCAAGTTGTCTTTGACGTACCCAACGCCTGACGCTCCTTATAATATATATGAATTTTAAAATTTAAACATAAATTTTTTTAATATATAATTAGTATTAATTAAATTTAATTATAATTAATTTTTATTTTGTTTATTTCATTACTAAATCCTAGTGATTAAATTTTTATTAGTTGTAATTATATACTTATATTAACTTAAGAATATATTTATAATTTAAAGAGAATATATTATAATTTGAAACTGCTGAAAGGTTTAGTCCTATTCAATAAGCATATTAATATTAATATTTATATTACATACAATATTCGAAAGAAAAATTTTATTTTGAGAATTCGAATGGGATTTTCTTTTATACGACTAAGATCTTAAATACATCTTATTCTATCACAATAAATTTACCAATAAATAATTTAATTTGAATGTATATAAACTATTTTCTAGAATAAAATTACATTGCATTTGTGTGCTGCACGTATGCTTTAAAACTTACGCTTCAAATTCTATTTCTTAGTTACGCTACTTTTATTTAAAAATTAAAAGAAAATCCATAGATAATTGCACTATAAGTTTAATAATAATAATATAAAATAATTCTTAAATAAATTGTAACTCTAATTTCGTTATAGTCAAATAGTTTACATAATAATCTACTCTGAAAAAAACATCGAAAGATATAGCAGTGCATTATATAAATTAATAAAATAAGTAAGAATCGTTATTAAATATTTTAATATGTGGAACGTGGAAGATTTGGATGGAGTCCCGACTCATTCTCTGCGACTTGTCTCCTTTAGTAAAAATACTATAGATAAGGATAGCATTTCCTCTTTAACTTCATCTACTAGTGATAACCAATCATCTTCAAATTCTAACCTACAGATAAATTAAACATACTCTCGTTAATATGTAATAAAATTTTCAGGCACGCCGCTAGATTCGTATCACACAAACGCGAAGCTAAAACGCTAGAAGAACTCGAAAAATACTTAAGGAGTTCTTTTATCCGAACTTTTGACCTTCATAACGCACATATTGAGTTGAGCAGTCAATACCAGAGATCGGATGAAATAATTGAAATTTTTGGGTTTCGTGTCGTGGAAATATTAAATTGCGCAAATTATGCTACAAGTGAACGTTTTACCGCGGAACAAATCGTTGGAGCATGCTTTCTATTAGAACAAACTGGAATAAAAGGATTTATATGTAGTCTAAGAAATGCTATAATTAGTACGGTACTAATAGGAGAAGAAAGTACAAATTTGAAAAAAAATTTTAAATAAGGCTTTAAAACTCGAAGAATGGAAACAAAATAAAATGAAGGAAAGGATCGGAATCAAAATACTTAAATACGAAAATAACTACGGAAAACTCTTTAAAATAGATTCCAAACATCACGAACATAAATATACGTTACCATACGAGGTGTGTTCAAAAAGTAACGGGAATTTTTAAATTTCGCGGGTTTGGAGAGTCCGCCTGTATAAAAATTTTTTTTATTATATTGGTACACATGCCCCTGAAGTACGATAAAATTTTCAGCAATATTCATTGCTTACTTTTTAAGTGGCAGCCGCTAACGTTAGACGTTTTTTTTCGAGCTCGGCGATTTTCGTTTGTGAAAAAAATGGATCAAAGAATACGTATTTAATTTTGCATAAAAAATGAAATAAAGTGTAGTGAAGTTTGTAAAATGTTAACAAAGGCATATAGTGAGTCTGCTATGAGTAAAGCAAGGATTTACGAGTGATATAAGTGTTTCTAAGATAGCCGCGAAAATGTTGAAAATGACGAACGACCCGGACGCCCAAGCACATCAACAACCGATGAAAACGTGATAATTTAATGGCATAGTGCATTATGAATTCTTGCCACAAGGTCAAACAATCAATAAGAAGTACTACCTACAAGTTCAATGCCGTTTGCGTGAAGCAATCCGAAAAAAACGCCCGGATTTGCACCACGATAATGCACCTGCTCACACTTCATTGCTTGTTCGTGAATTTTTGGTCAAAAACAAAACTGTAACGATGCCTCAGCCTCCATATTCGCCAGATATGGCTCCATGTGACTTTTTTCTATATCCAAAAACAAAGAGAACATTAAAAGGCCGTCGTTTTGCAAGCATAGATGACATTAAAAGCGAATCGCTAAAAGAGCTAAAAGCTATTACAAAGATCGAGTTTCAAAAGTGTTTCGAGGATTGGAAAAAGCGTTGGCAGAAGTGTATTATATCCGAGGGAGATTACTTTGAAGGGGACAAAATAGATATTCATGAATAAATAAATATTTTTTTCATAAAAAAAAAATCTCGTTATTTTTTGAACACACCTCGTATAATAATATTTGTCTTTATTGTAAAATCCCTTCTGGATAATATCGAGCCATGATATTATCGAGCCATTCTTCTAGCCGTGAAATTCCCCACTTTGGATTATTCCAAAGAAAACATCTTCTGGAGAAAAAAAATATCGAATGGTGATTGACTATCGAAATCTGACCAATAAAAGTATAAATATAATAATATTATATTATTCTGATAATTATCCGCTCCCTAATATTACAGATATTTTGGACCAATTAGGAAGGGCTAAATATTTCAGTGTTCTGGATTTAGCCTTAGGCTTTCATCAAATTCCCTTAGATTCAAAAGCTAAAGAAAAAACTGCCTTTTTTATTCCTAATTGCCATTATCAGTTTAATCGGTTAAGCTTTGGGCTATGTAACGAGCCATCTTTTTTCAACGGTACATGGACATTTGTTTATCCGGATTGCAAAATATAGAACTCTTTATTTTTATGGATAATATAGTTTTATTCGCCAACTCTTTATCCAAAAATTCACGTAAACTAAAAAACCTCCTTGGTCGTTTAAAAACCATTGGATTATTGCTTTAACAAAAAAATGTCATTTTCTTCAACGTGAAGTAACATATCTTGGTCACATAATTCATAGCTTAGAATCTTTAAAATTAATTATGGATCAACTGGAAATAAAATCAGTTTGCATATCAAAAAATGATTATGATTTAGATCATTATGATTGGTCGCACATAAATCACCTTCTTACATCTATTTCCAATGATCCAAAATATGTAATTGCTGTGTGCACTGGTGAAATAATAATTCCTGCAGTACTTAAGCGTGACAAAATAATCCAAGAATATCAAGAATCCACTGCGGGAGGCTACATAGATTCGTCTGAATTATACTCTAAAATTAGATAAGATTTTTATTCGTCAAACTTACGTGAAGATATAGAAAACTTTATACGTAGCTGTCCAAGTTGTCAAAAGAATAAAATTTTGAGTAGGAAAATAAAATAGGAAAACAATAGATTAGTCACGCAGTCCTGCGTTCAGTCAAGATTCGAATTCTAGCCTTGCTCAGCCCTGCACACAATGGGCTCATTTTACATCATATAAGCAATATTTTTAAATAAATTTTTTGTTTTAAAAAGTAACAGATGGTTTTTAAAATATATTTATTTTAATTATTTCGTAGGAAGTTTTATTATAGTTAAACAATATATTTTATTACTACTTATTTATTAATAATGACAATTTATGAGTTGTTTTAAAACCATAGATATCCTATAGCTATTAGTTAAAAATAAAATTTATCACTAAAAATAAACAACTGTACAACAAATTCAGTTTTCATTTATTTAAGAATTGTTATAAAATAGTTAAATTATAAAATATTTTTATAGATAACAATATAAACGAGATAAATTTACAATTTTTCGATAATATATTGATAACAAAAAATTTTTAATAGAAAACTATTATTTTATTAGAAAATATATTTTCTAATTATTAGTTAATAAATATAGAATTAAATTTTCATGAAATTAAAAATCACACTCGTAAAAAATATAAAAAATACTTTAATATTATAAACCTATAAACAATAAAATTTTGAATTTTATCTAAATTAATAAAAATTTTATCTAAACTTTACAATTTTTATGAAGTTCATTAATAATTCATCTTTCTGAATTATGGTACCTAAGTTTCTTATACTGCCTGTAAATAATGGAATACTGCTAGCTATATGATTAATGATAAATATAAATGGATGATCGACTATAAAAATTTCTGGTTCAACAATAATTTGTCTTGTATGTATTTAAGCAACTATAACAAAATTATTGATCATATATTAATACTATTTATTGATATAATAATTAAACTTAAATTAAATTTTTCATAAATTAACAAAGTATTTTTATGAATAGTAAACATGCTGTTGCATTTTAGATATTTGTACATATTCTTAAACAAATTAAAAAATAAATATTCTTTAATTTTATTTATTCCTGAATCATAAGAATCATTTACGTAATTTTTAAGAGTTATGCTTAATATTGGCTTGTCTATAGAGTGGATTTTCTTGATAAAATGCAGATATAATTTAATAATTTAATTTTTTATTGATCATTAGATCAAATAATATTTTCAAATTCTGTAAAAATTTTATGTTTAAAATGATGTTTTTTAATAAATATTCTAGAAATATTTATCTTTAATTATAAAGTATTAAGGAAATGGTATAAATTTACGTATTAAATATTAGAGTATTTGATTCTGATTATTGCATCTATGTATTTTGTATTATACGTAATGTAATTAAAATATTTTTTTGATTAAACTGATTTAATTGAACTTTGAACTTTTAAATAAGACTTATATAAAAAATTCTAATGATTCAGCGGAATTATACTTACTTGTTTCCACTGAACTAAACATTCTTGTCGTTTAAATCTTGCATATTCTTGCATATCACAATTATTATTTTTCATATCATTAAAATAGCAAATCCTAAAACCACTGTACTGATAATTACTCCTAAAGTAACACCTAAAATATTATGAAGACAATACATATTTTAGTTATACATTACATATTTTATAAATGATATTTCTTGGATTAAATATACATTAGATATAATATACTGCAAAGTTTTAAATACAAACTCTAATTTTTGCATATCAATAAAATATTTAACATTAATTATATCCATCGAAATTATAAATTAAATAACAGGCAGCAAAAGAACAGCAAAATTAATATAAATTTAGATTTTTTTATAAATAAATCAACAGTAGAATTAATTATACTAGATAGATTAACAAATGTATGTCGTATTATAAGTATAAATATTAAAGTAATTGTATGTTACAATCGAAATTTGCTGATACTTACCCATTACACTTATTGCTTTAGGACAGTCTTTAAAATAACAATTACTCTAAAATAATTATTCTTATAAGTCGATAAGCTACTTACAGATATATATTTGAATGCAATTGTTAGTGAGGTTAACAAAAGGAATGGGATCCACACACACACACACACACACACGCACCGAGAGGCCTCTCTTACCTTGTAGCCAGCTACCACCACACAGATCATTCTCCCGCGCAATGGGAGATTCACACCACGACGCACGCTGCTCGCTCGCCGAACCGAGAGCTAACCGCGGTGCCGCACCACCTCGTGGTCAAAGTCGATCCCGGATTCTGCGGAGTGCGCACCCCGACGTTTCGGGGGCACCGCCATACCCGCCTAGATGCGAGCGCACTTCCGCATACGTCATGAACGCGAGCGTCGAGCGCGTCGAACGCGAACGGCGACGGCCAGTCGGTGCCATTTATCGAAGGCAGAACTACATCAAACATCCCGCCCGCTTTCGTCGACGAGACAAACCACATAAACAAATCAATCTGGGCGACATCACCGACTGCCTAAAGGTACAAGGGACTCAAGCGAGCAATATTTTGACGAAGAGCGGACACAGCTGTTTTGACCGTCACTACCCTTACTAGACCGTTTGGGCCCGGATGGACCTCAACAAATCGATCTAATGGCCATTTCGAAGGAGGATACCAATCATCTTGAACAAGAACCAGTCTGCCTATATAAAAATTATTCTTTAGATCTCTTCGTTTCTCCCGCTGCTGCATATGAACCAAATATTACAACGACCATTGGTTCCAGAAATGGTTCTGAATTCGCGGAAGCAATTGACAGTGATCGAAACGATTCTGAGGCACATTAAGCAGATCTGCATCTGGTACCAACGCCGAGGAGGATCCATTCATGAAATGAAATGATGTCAATGCGTCAAGATCGTCTTCCACTGACAGGCGCGCTTGCGCAGCCAAGTGAGTATAATCTGGCTATCGGATCAAATATAAACTCAACCTGCACTGTGTTACGTACGCGACGCCAGTTGGGGGGAGGCGGCGCGCGTCTCTGCTCGTAAACGAGTGAGTGAGTGCGGTGAATGCGTCCGGTGGCGGGGATCGAACTCTCCACAAGGGCTGGAGCCTGGAGGGGTGGCGAGGAGACTCAGACACCAGGTTGCGGTAGAAGTAGTTACTTTTATTGATCGGCTTACGTAGATCGTCGGGAAGAAGAGGCGGCGCTCCGACGCGTGTCGCTCGAACACGACGTAAGATGACTAAAAGCCCCGTTTATTGATCCCCTCACTTTTTATAGCCGCTTCGTGTTGCTCTACCCCACCCGTGGCTTGCCGAATTCCCCGTATACCTCCGGGCGCCTTGCTGTTGCCAGGCAGACGTTGGCTTGAGGCCGCGAGTTTTCGTCGATCGGCGGCTACCTGAGCTGCCGATGTCGCGGGTCAGCTCCGAACTTCCTGTTGCCATGGCCCGACTGCTTGCGGGGCCCGCCGATTTCCCACGATCGGCGGTTAATCAAGCCGCTATCCTCAAGCATTCGGCGCGGCTCGGCTGAAGGTGACCCCGCGCTACGAGTGCGGGGCACCTGAGTTCCCCGCGACAGCGGATATCGGAGCCGCTGCCTTCGCGTGACAACTGAGAAAGCCTAACTGACTAACATAACAAATCAACTTCATGAGAAATGCTCCCCCGCAGAGCTCGAGATTGGGAATACTCATGGTTTGAAGCTAACGACGGTACCCTAAACTTACCACCTCCCTCATCTACCCTTAAATAGATTACCGCAGCATACGCTGGGAAGGAGGCATCCGAAAATCCATGAAGCTGATACGATCGCGTACTAATCATACGTAACCACCGATCAATCGATAACTCCTTCAAACTAGCCAGTGATTTGCAATAGGAAAACCATCTCTCAAGAATTTGGGCAGATAAAGGAGAATCCCAATTGCACTTCAGGATCCATAAATCCTACATTAATACCTTGGTGGTCACGGTAACTGGCGACATCCATTCAAGAGAAGCAAACAACCGAGTAATATTGGAGAGAACCATCCGCTTCGTGAAAGCTGTAGCTAACTCACCGACATCGACAACATTAAAGCAAAATTCATCTTTGTGACGTGGTGCTTCTGCACCCAGAGCCCCACGCCAGTAAATCTCCGGTCGCGCCTCCTGCCCTGATGCAGGTCCTCGCGGTCGCCCCAGAGGGGACCCGGCCGGGCCAGCCCGGGCAGCTGGCCTACGTCGGTCGCGGCGGTTGTGAAGTCGGGGGGACGGAGGGTCCGGTAAAATAAATGATTATATGGGGCCGCTATTTTGGAATATATTTTATTTATATAAAAATACTGTTACGCTGGTCGCTGTAACTCCGAGTCCTGCTAATGGGATATGGGTACGCTCCTTGGGTAAGCCTAGCAACTAAACAACGGTTTCGAATACGAAAGTTGTTTCCGAGTCTTGTTCCAAAGGTGCTCGCGCGTAGGAACTTTCCCTCTTTGGCCCAATCACCTGTACCCGAGCCACATGCCAACCTATGACTGGAGCTTTGGATCCTGAAGTTTCACCCTGAGAGTCACTAGAACTGGAGTTCTGTGCCTGTCCCTGAAGTTTAAGTTGAAGAAGCGTATGATGGTTTCCCTTACAAAGCGTGCAGCAGCCTGTAGAACTACAACCATTAACCCTCTCCGATCCCAAGCAATTGAAACTAACCCGCAAGCTTTTAGCGAGAGAAAGTAGATCGTGCGGATTTTTATCCCTCATTTTAAAGCATTTCGGGAAAGTCTGCGTAACTGCACAAAGCGCACATTTCATTGAGGCGAACGATCGAGGGGAGCTATGAGTCGCAAGGTAAACCTTGCAAGGCTGCGGCCCGACTGCACCTGAAGTGGCCGGTTGTTTTTCAGCCTTTCGATCCGTGGCTACCATATTGAGCGTATTGGATCTCATTTAGAGGATACTAATAAATTCCACAAACTTCAGAGCGAAATTTCAAAGCAAGGAATCAGAATTTTCTTGCTCAATCTAGATTCGCCATCGAAGCGATCTAAAAGCAAAAATATAAGCACGACGTTACGAACGCGAGCGTCGTGTGCGACTGCGACGGCCAGTCGGTGCCGTCTATCGTTGAATGTTATCATCCTTATTATTGCTAATATCTTCTAAATGATCAGATTTTAACTGTAACAAAATATTAAAATTATTCTTCAGTATATATATTTTTTCATGGAACTAATTCTTTCAAGTATTAAGAATCTAAACAGTCTCAACTAATCTACCTGAATTTTCTTACAGTTCTTACCAATTTGTCATAATCATAAGAAATTTTTTAAACTCAATTTTCTACTCAACTTAAAAATCTTTGAACACGTCACACAACATACTACACATATTACTATTGAGACGTATTTTTGAAATAAATTCTATTCTATTACAATTATTTTAAATAAATGTAGGGTGAGCATTGCCTTTTGATTTGATTTCATTGTCCGACCTTTATTTGCGCGAAGACGTTGCACTGCATCTCTAAAGACTCTCCCTCCTCTGCTTTTTTATAAATTATTTAAAGTCAAGCGGTCGAGGAGGCTAGGTCGGTACGACAGTTCCTAGGATTACTCCATTACAATATATATTATTTTATTTCATTATTCTCATTAAATCTTCATTGCTATCCTTTTAAGTATCATCTCTTTAGATTAATCAAATTGACAAATTCTTATTTTCACAAGATTAAATTATGAATTTGAATACAAATATTAAGAAAGTTAACACCAATATTTAAAAATGTATACATTACTAAAATCAATCTTTAAGGTGGTACATCACTTCTTTCAGAAAACGTTTCAGGCAATATTTTATCGGGATGTCAATAATATAGAATATTCTAAAATTAAGAGGGAATAAATCACTTGAAATTTTTCTAAAATAATTCAACATCTATAATTAAGAAATACATTAATTTTAATGAGTTCTTAACTTGATCAATACCTGATTTTTAATATCTTTAAAAATGGAAATTGCAGTGTTTAGTCGTATAATTCTAAACGAGTTTAGCCTCAAAATATTAGCAAAAGTAAAGTATCATCAATTCTTGAAAAGAGTATTCTGGTCTTCCTTTCTCACAATAGTTCCTATACAAAATTGATTAAATCATTAAGGAGCCAATATATTTTCGGCATATTATTTTAGATGTAATACTAATATACTCCTATATTATAATTGAAGTGATTTGAAGATGTGAAAAATAATTAGATTTAATATGATAATTAATATTTTATTATCTATGAACATAAAATGAATAAATTTAAATTGACACTTCATTGATAAAGGTAGCATCTGATAATTGATGAACTCCCCCCTCTTTTTATCCTTGATTGCACCAGAGTTTATTTGAATATAATTGTAATGTTCTTTAACGGTCTAATAAGAGTATTCAATTGGATAATGGGACAGAAATTTTATCATGTTCTTTAAAATTAAATTTAATTCTTTTATCTCCTCCAAGAATGTTTGGTTTTGCTTCATTTCTTAGATGATGTCACAATGATCAGTGGTTGAGTCTAAAAACACAAATTTATACTACAAACTATATAGATATATAAACTAATTTACTGCACCGAATTTACAATTTTACGTAATCTTTCATTTATTTATTATTATAATATTAATAATTTTTTTCATTAATTTAATTATTTTAAACTTTGATTGACTGGCAAGCTTTTCCCTTCTTCCTTCGTTCTTTTCTTAATTCTATACAGGACCAACGAGTGGTCTAAGGAACTACACCGCCTCCGAAGGAGTTGCAATTAACGACACATTAGCTAAGCCGACAGCCAGCTATCGTATTTCTTAGGGTGCGCGGCCGTGGGGAAAGTGTCAGGTACACTGCCCCATAGCACATACAAGCAAGTGACGTAGATTTCATCATTCGCATTTATACGACTGGGTTGGCTCAGAAGCGTCCCAGATTTCCCCGTTATAATATGATACACACATAATTATTTAAACTTTAACTAATTTTTTTGTTACACTGGTTTATCAAGCGTACCATTAATTTTTAACTTAATCTTTATATATTAAGATTTTTTATTTTTATTGCAAGGTTTCTACATAAATTAAATTCTTTTTCTTAAACTTCAAAAATCGAACCTAACAACAAACTCTATTTAAGCATTGCAGATATGCCAAGTGCAATAATATATCGCACAATGAATTCAAACTATTTCACTCTTCAGCGGTAGAAGAGAAACAAAAAACGTATTTATTTTATGTTTTAAATATGATGAAATCGGTTCTCATTTGATTGGGGTTTCATCTCGAGTATCGTATAAGTATCTTATCTCGTGTACCCGCGCTATACTTGCCATATCGAGTGACCCAGATTTTTCTCAGATTTAATTGAACGTTTATATTTTTAAACCCGTTGAAATCAAAGTAATTATAGTACAAACGCGACACAGTGGTTAGCACTTCAGTAGAAAACTAAAAGCTTTAATGCCAATTTTTAGACCTAGGCTTGTGTCTAGGAGCCTGAGGTCAGTGTCCAAAAAGGGAGTAATCAATTTTATGATATATCTTGTCGGAATTATCTCCAAGGCGGGAGCCTATAGATTTCCGAGACATTGCCGTTTCTTTACCAACCAGAAAAAAGCCTTTCAGCGTGTGTAAGAGAACGTTTTTCTAAATAAAATAGAATTGAATTAGTTTTAAGTTTTAGTATAAATTTATTGATTTTGATAATCTTGATTTACATATTTTTGGTCGCGTTCACGTTATAATTTGAAGTTGCGCATTAATAAGTTTTCTAATTTCAATTACGTCACGTTACAATTCATTTGCAAACAGAAGAAAAGTAAGGTGCCTGTATGAGCTATTCTATCGCTTATTTTAATTTCTTATCTGTATGGCGGATACACGAATAATGATTTGTCAGCTTAGATTAACTAAGATGAAATCGTTATTCGAATGTACTGTTGATTCAATTAAGTTTTAAAACCAGAGGACTACTGTCCCTTATCGGATCAAGCTATAAGGAGGAGATACCTAATTATCCCTTACGGCAATAGTCCTCAAAGTTCAAGGGACTGTAGTCTCACATAGTAAGGAATAATTAGTTGTCTTTTAATACAATGGCTTATGTAGAGCCAACAGTGCCAGCAGAACGGATTCAACTCTAAGCAGCCTACACGCGAGAGTTAAGGAATTGGTTAATATTTATGCAGTCAGTTCCCGCGCGATGCACACTTCTACTCAGGTGCGTAGCGCACTGCGCACATCATTATGTTGCCTAGGGAGTCCGTACTGAATTACTACGGTCGTCGTGCTGTCTTGCACCTTATTATCTCGCCGCGGACGCGTCTCCGTTTGTGTCTGTCTGTCTGTTTGTTTGTCTCTCTCCTCTCTCTCTCTAGATCGGGCGAGGACTGAATATGTTCATAATCGTATTTTCGAATCTCAAAACTCCAGCAATATCTGGCGCGAGTTGCGGATCTTAGGGCTGCTGCCATGAGCGAGGGGGTCGTTGTATGGGTTTACGGCGGATGAGCTTAACACTCACTTTGCCCGCGTTTTCTTGTTTACCGCCATCGATTATGGATAGATGCTGTGCTCATCTCTGGCTTTAGCAAGGGGTGATATGCTATTTGTTCTACTCGGCCATTAGAATGTATGAAGACAATGAGCTTCTCGCGGAGGGAACTGACGTGATTTGTCTGGAAAAAAGCAACTTGACATAGCTGACAGAAAAAATACATCTTCCTGGGACTCTACTACGCTTTGTATCGCTTAGGCTTCTGTTTTGGGACCTTTCCTATACGAGCAGCATCATAAATCCAATGGCTCTCCCGACTCTGCCGGATCTCTAACCATATCGCTCTCTCGGACTGTATTTCTTTTCGCGCAGATGCACAGAGCACCTCACAAACGTACCATCGAGAAGATAAAACGTTGAATACGTCTTTATCTCTTACAACATACAGCTGCAATTATAGGATCCAAAAGTGTCAAAAATACGGCTTTCCTCGAGTTTTCGATGTATTTGAAAAATTCAAAAACTAAAATGTTTCCCTCGGACTAAGCTATAAGAATTCCTTTTCCATGTAGTAATCCCTATTGATATAAGTAGGTCTAACATTCGCAGATTTCTACCTGTGCAGGTATATGAAACGAAGAACTAATTGTAGTTTTTCATACAAGTCGTAAGCTGAAGAGCTTTCCCGAGCTGGGCGGGAGCAACGAGATGCTCGAAACTCGGTGCATTGTGATAAATAGCACGCGCTGGCCGCGGCGGCTAACCAAGGAAAAAGGGCAATTAGGCGCGCGGACTTTGTTCGACCGTACGATTTCGACAGTGTGTTTTGGGACACGTGAGGGTATATAACAACTAAGAGAGAGAGAGATAGTAGTTTGTTTGTAAATTTTTTACAAAATTATAGGGAAAGAGAAAACGCGTGAGAAAGATACATAGATAGATAATAGTTTCTTTGTAATTTTTTTTACAAAATTATTGTACAAATTAACAATTAGAATACGCAATCATCTTAAATCACATTTATAAATAAGTGACATTTCTCTCAGTTTACATTATCTGTCAGTGAGTTCAGACACATACACTTTTACATACAATGAATGAAATGGCTATATTTACAATATAAAATGAAGGATGAATACACAATACTCAAGATACACGCATACAAATAATTTAGGGCGCAAATTAAATCAAGATTATAAGGACGACAGACTAGAATAATCAATTGTGATATCCCGACCCCTCAAATGCTCCATCACTAGCTCCCTGAAGCGAGAATGATAGGATGCGCTCCTTATGCAGTATATCAATCTGTTCCAGAGATGAGCACCTTGAACAATGAAAGATCGAATTCCGGCCACCGTGTGCATATGGTTTTCTGGTATCACTGATCCCTACTCCTTAGGTACCCCAAGTGTGGAGGGGTCTCCCGTCGGTCCCAAACGCGTTCCGCGTAAACACTAGGAATGCGGTTGGCGCCTACGCGTTACCTCTACCGCCTCTCTCGCACTCACGCTTCTCTCTTACCCACTCGCTCATTCTCTCTCAAGTAACAACGTTATAAGATGACTGGCTAGAAAAATCTATTATAATATTCCGACCCCTCAAATGCTCGATCACCTCTAACCTGCCGATCGGATACATCGGGAGAGAACATATCGGCGAGGTACTCCGGCTTACACAGCCGTAAGATCTTGTAGATCTGCAAGTACATCAAATATTTCCTCCAACCGTCTACTCCCGTGCAACCCAATGGGATCCTGAGGGGGGTATGATCAACCCACTTAGCATCAGTCATGTACCGCACACACGAATTCTGTGAGCGTTGTAGCCTTGCCCTTAACTCAAGGGATGAATCTAAGTAAACAATACAACAATAATTAAAATGAGAAAAGACCAGTAACCACACCAGTTTGGCACGAAGAGCCTACTTGGTGTACTGAGGGAAAAATCGTAAATTATAAAAAACCTAGTTCTTTTACAGATCAATTTAATATGTAGTCTCCCGGAAAGACATGTGTCTAGCACAACACCAAGTCATTTTACAGTCTCAGACAGAAATGCGACTGCTCGCTCACAGAGTTCAATAGAACTAAACCCAGCCGACTCAATATCGGAAAGGAATCTGCGAGTGTCAAAAAGAATTGCAGATGTTTTTCCAACATTGAGCTTCAAGGACGCAAACAAAACTCAGTCGGAAACTGCTCGCGTCGCGGCTGTCGCGTGTCCGGGTCCTGTCTCAAGATCATCTCTAGAAAACTATGGTAAACCTGGAA
The DNA here is from genome assembly GCA_018906755.1 of Sycophaga agraensis. Taxonomy (NCBI): domain Eukaryota; kingdom Metazoa; phylum Arthropoda; class Insecta; order Hymenoptera; family Pteromalidae; genus Sycophaga; species Sycophaga agraensis. The sequence continues at coordinate 353,743 of JACCIE010000104.1, read as the reverse complement.
GTCGTTAGCATATAAAATATGTTTTACAGCTATAGAGTCAAGAGCAAGACCAAGGTCATTAATGTAAAGGCAAAACAGCAATGGTCCTAACACAGAACCCTGAGGAACATCAAGCCCGCTGGAGAGTGAAGAAGATTTTATTGATCTATGCAAGATGATAAGTTGCTCGCTCCCAGACATGTATACCCATACCCACATAGCACCCCTCACGAGAAGCCCTTGTGCTTCATACAGTTCAATAGTCGAGTGGGACATATAGTGTGAAACGCCTTGCTCAAGTCAAACCGTAACAGTAACGTCAGCTGTCTTTTATCCATAGCAGTGCGTACGTCTTCAGTCAATCTTAACATAGCAGTCTCAGTCGAACTGTGCCGTCGATATCCAGCTTGGAGTGGGTCAAGGATATTATGAAACACCAAATATTCCATAAACTGGACATAAACAATTCTTTCAAGCATCTTTGAGAGAAAACAGAGCAGTGAAATCGGCTGAAAATCATTTTGTCCAGAAGGTATTTTAGATTTGGCCAATGGCACTATATGAGTCTTCTTGCACACCACAGGGAAGCATCCACTTTTAAGCGAATTATTTTTCAGGCGCAATAAAATGGATCTATAACCGGAAGAGTCTTCACAACTACACAATGCGGAATGCCATCCTCGCCAACTGTCTACGATGTGAACTTAGATATTGACAGTACAATACCATTAATATTTATAGCTTTAAATCAAAAAATACCATCAGCAGTAGAGTTGAGGACAGCATGTATCTAATCGTCGTTAATGGTATTTGACACAGATACCAGAGCAAAGTGAGTGTTAAGTTCATCCGGCATGAATCCATGCAAACACCCACTTGCTCGTGGTAGCAAACCTAAGTTCCGCAGCTCATGCCAGATTGTGCTGGAATTTTGAGTGTCGAACAGGCGATTATGAACGTATTGTGGACATCCAGGAAGTTCTCGAGGAATTGCCTTCGGCCTGTCCGTTGTACCGTCTATACAGTGTGTCACTCTTACTCTGCAAGTCATGAAGCGTAACCCCAATCCAAGGAAGGCGATTTTTATTTATTTTCATAATTTTTTCGAGGGTGAGTTCATCTAGTGCCATCATTAAATTGTAGTTGAGCCTCATGTCTACGGACTCAACATTAAAATCCTCCGCCAGTAACTAATCAGATATTCTTATAAGCCCTACATCTGAAAGAGCAACAAATAGATTCAGGAACAGGTACCTCTACTGTAATATTGATTATGTTGTGCTTACTATGAAATCGAGCAGGTATATTGGCAGCCGAGCTTACCGTATCATTGTCCTCCACAAAAATGACATCAATCGAGGTGCGGAATGTGGGTGTAATATGCCTAGGACCGTGTTGGTGAATTTGTAAGAACAGCTCAGCCGCGAGTCTGCGAAGAAATGCAGCATCATCACTGGCAGTGTAGTGATCAGCATTCAGATCACCGAGAATGATTTTATGACTGTAATCCGACGTTAATCGCCGCAAGTCATCCAAATTTTAGATTATATTATATTTCCCTCATAAATGAAACGTGAGGGGGCTATATACGACACAAATTAATGTAGGCTCAGGTACGATACTGCGCAGAGCAGATCAAGTACTCAAGCACCTGTGGCCTTCCAGGCCCACAGTGTTTGGGGCAGAGAGCACACTTACTCGGAATTGCTTGTTGATATAAAGCGCAACTCCCCTACGATTAATATTGCTATCTTGCCGAACCACAGAAAATCTATCAATCCCAATTACTTCATCCATGATACTAGAACCCAACCAGGTTTCCGCTGCACCGAACAGATGGTAGGTAGGATGATCATATAGATATTCACGACGTCCCTCAATGTGAGCACCCTTAGTAACTCTAAGAGAGTTCCCATTCATAAAGACCGCCCTTAGGACTCTGCCACCCCTACTGCATTCCGCAACCTTATCTTTATTATTATTCCCCCAACCACTCCCGACGACCATCAATGGAGAATTTGTCCGATCTAATCAAATGAGATCGGCCCTTATCCCATGACTAGAACGTTCAACCTCAGAACCTTGAGCCAACACAGTCAAAGCAAGAGGGCTACGGCTTAAAGAAACACTGGCAACTTATGAATAAATTAATAAGCTCTTTCTCAAAGGCTATAGCATGATCCCTATTTCCTTCTCTCCTTGTAATAAAAATTTAACGCGTTGATGCCAAATGTAATCAAAGCCGAGATGGCGGGCAGTATCTTTGTACTGCTTGAACGCACCATAATAACCATAATATTTATAAAAATAATACATTGTCTGGTATCAGACATCGCCACATGTGAGCGTGAAAACAGAATGTCTTGAGTTGAGAAGGCAGTAAAGGATTGGCTTGCTTCTAAGACTAGCTAAGCAGATTCAATTCTTCTAAGCTGCACCCTAATTCATGCGACTCTCTGTGGGAGTTTCTCACAAACCCCTCCATGTGAGCTCGCTATTCGCGCCCCGAGCTGCACGGCGAAGACCAGGTCGTTAGGTACGAAGGAGGGGAGTACAGAAGTGATGACGTCAAGCGCAATATCAGAGAGCGAGACTCCTATGCTAGCACAGTCGACCATCCCCGTGACGCCGAGTTCAACCGCATCACCCACTGCCGAAACTTCCTAACATCATCCTGAACATTGCTCAAATATGTCCGGGAACCTTGAGAGCTCATTCATTGAGATGAGTATTGCTATTTCTATTGTTGTTTCTATTAATATTATTATGTTTTCTATTATTTTTACTATTATTGCAGACTTGTTTACTATTACTTGTTTTAATGTTTTTAGGGTTACTGCTGTTATTTTGTACGAGTATTGGTTATGGTATTGTAGTTTTGAATTGAACTATGATTAATGCCATCAACTCCCACGCTTCCGATAGTAGTCCGTAGCCCCAATGATATGTCGTCCAACTCTGCGATACCGAAAGGAATCATATTGAATTATAATAAACAATATTTTATTTATCTATTTAAATAATCGCGACTGTAGTTTAGGAAAAATTTATATGTATAGTAGGAGTCCGAGGATGCAATTCAGGCGTTACTCGAGGGAAGCCGTTCTTTTGATATTTTCACTCCCAATCGAGACCACTGTATGGTGCCTTCACGGAGTCGATGACGCAGCTCATTGTTTTCGCAACCAAGGGATAGTTATATCGTGCACTATCCCATTGCAAATCCATATGTAAATATGCATGCATTTAGAATAAAAATTATAAAGTTGTTTTTATTATGTATAGTAACCATACATTATAACGCCAATACCGATATAAAATTTTAGAATAGTTAATCTGACGCGACCAGCTACACGCGAGTTCCGAGCCCAGTAAGCGCTCGTCTTACCCGACCTCTTGGCCGGCGCCGTCAGCCGCCAAGTGTCGGTGAAAATCGAAAGGGACTATGTCATCTGGATACGGCTGAAGCGTTTGCTGGTATGTCATCACTGACAATATTAGTCCGAGCGTTTTTGTGTGAAAAGATCACTTGTTGGTTCCACACACATTTGGTTTGAGTAGCTCACAATAATTACACTCTGTTGATCCTATTAAATACAGAGAAGAAGCTTCGAACCATGGATTTTGGTTTAATATATTATCATAATGTATCTACTTTAAATCATTACAAAACGGTGCAAAAGACCTTTTCTATTCTGCCGTTGAAGCAATAGCTTACACGTGTCAAAATGCTGTGTGACGTATGTCAGCTTCAATTCATACGGAGTCCAATGTCCCTACTTCTGGATCATTTCCAACTCTTTTAAACATTTCGAAATAGTTAACTTCAAATTTTTTCCAATTCCTCCAATAATTCTTCCAATTTTTTGGCTTTAAATGCAAATAATGTAACATTCGATGCATTTTGCGCCTCTTCTCTTCGAGTTTTTATATAATATTCGCAGCATGTAATATTTGTAAGCACTCATTGATCTTTTATTATCTAGATTTTCTCTCATTACTTGATATTTATCTGCTTTCTGCTCTACAACTTGTTTCCCCCGCGTTTTTAGGTTTTATTTATATATTCTTATGTTCTCATCTTCCAGAATTGCAGTTATTCGTTGATCTGATTACCTTTGGCGCTCTTCTTACCATCGCTTACGACTAAGCAGCTGTCCCTTTCTTCGAGATACCCGCGCTGCTTGCGTCCGCTGATTGCCATTGCTGCAGTCCCTGCTGCCGATGCTGTATTCCTGTGGACTTTCATCCACCCTTTATTTGTGCCATTGCGGCTTTTCTGTCGTGCGCCTGCCACTATGCCTGATAGTAGCTGCACTACGCCGATGTATTGCCATTGCTCTACTTTAAAGCTCGCGATAGTTGTTCTGTTGGGCTTATCTCTTTATTTCGCGCTGATTACTCCTCTAGGGCTAGCGATCCAGTTTGTTGCGTTATCGTGTCTCGTTGCACCTCTCCTTACGCTGTTGCTCGATTCTCTTCTTAAGGCGCAGATTTACTCGCTCGAGGAACTTAACCTAGTCCGCAAGATCGGTTTACTTCTCTTCCCGGTACTTGATCTTTTTCTCCAGCTTGCCCTTTGTCAGCTGCGTTACCTTCTCAAGTTCCTGGTTCTTTATCTCGATGATGGAGGGCGATACCAACGTTTTGAAAAATCGAATTTAGTCTCAAATTTCATGCCTTCCGAATGTCATAGGTCCTCTGCATATGGTTAGTCTGTAACGTTGTCACTTAAGAGAGTATGCATGTGAGAAAGAGTGAGAGAGTAAAAGTGTGAAAGCGTGAGCGTGAGTGCGACAGAGATACGAGAGAGCGCGTAATTGCCGACCAAGCGTTTACAAGTGACGCGATAGGGACGGGACGTGAGGTCAAAGGGCCGAAACATGGTAAGTACGCGGAGAGTAAGTAGCTCCGCTGAGGTCCAAGCTAACGGGCCGCATGACAATATGGGGCTTTTTAGGCAGGCCGCAGCAGCGACCTAGTAGTGCCACCGTAACGCCGGCCAACCCCCCACCCATGTGCCACCCCAGAAGGAGGCTAAACGACGACGCGCACGATGGAGAGCTGCCACGGCCATCTTGGTAAGGCGCCGACCGGCGTCAACCCTTACTGCTGCCGCGTCGCAATCTAGAGGAGTCGCGTCATATCAGCACGGCAAGGCATACCGTGCTCTGGCCAACTGACTCCGCAGCTGATAAGCTTTCAAGGAAGAAGAAACCAAGGAGATGACAAACGCAGGGAACAACTGAAGGCAGGAGTTGTTTTACAGGCCATCCAGGAGAGGCCAAGATAGCATGCACCGTGGGGCTGAGACATTTCGGTAGGGCACACACCACGTGGCCTCCGCTCGCTATTGCCGCGAGAAAGTTCTAGAGAAACTCTATAGAGCTATAGTTGCGGCGATCGGTCATCAGTAGTTTTCATTTATCATTGACAGACGCAACCAGACGTCGTCTCTAGCGTCCGACGGATAATGGAACCAAACGCCGCCTTCAGCATCCAACGGACGGTGCTCCCCGACGCCGCGTCTAGCATCTTGGTCGTGGACGGGTCGCGACGCCAACAGATTAACAACCGCGCTGGTCGTAAAGTCAGTGGCGGAGGTCGAACCGCGATTACGCAAAGTGTATGTTATATTAGGGAAAGTATTGTATAAATAGATTAGATAATAAAGTATAAATATAATTGATAGAGTGAGCCCTTTATTGTATTGTCCGTGTGTTGTTCCATCCGTCGAGCACTGGGATGGAGCGGCCTTGATGGTTTCACTCGTTGGCCCTGAAACAGCGTCGGTTGATGAGGCGACCTCGGTGATTTCGCTGGCTGGTCTCTTGAGTGGCGTCAGCTGCGTCGCTCTTCATTGAATCTTGGGGAGTGAGCGAGGTCACAGGTAGCCTTTGCTCACTCGTCTGTAGTCTAAGTTTTCACTGATGGCTGGCGGCGTCCCCAAGAGCTACGTGAAGGTTGCTCGCTCGACAGCATTATCACTGCACTTTTCTGTGCACTTCACTGTCTTCTGCTTCGCGTCTTCTTCGTCACGACCGACTGTATATCTCGATCGTCTACGACTCTTCTTGACTACTACGTTATGACATGACTCTCAACTATAGACTCTTGCGCAGTGAACTATCCGTAGCGGTGCACTGAGGCAAAGGGGCGCAGGCCCTGTCCTTTGGGCCCTCTTGCGGCAATAGCGAGCGGAGCCCACGAAGCGTGTCTCCTGGTGAAGTGCGTCGTGTATTATCTCGACTTCTACTGGATGGCCTGTAGGACAACTCCTGTCCTTGGCTATTATCAAGCGTCGTCATCTCCTCGACTTCGTCTTCTTCGAAGGTCTATCGGCTGTGGCGTCGGCTCAACCGTGCGCATCATCATTTAGTTTAGCTTGGCCGACGAAGTCCGCAAGGGATCCCTCTTTCTTAGATGGCCCGGCGGCTCGGTCTTCAGCGAAGCTACCGGCTCTCCGCGCACTTATCATGTTTCGGCTCGATGCCCTCACGTCCCGTCTCTATCGCATGTCACGTAACGCTTGGAGGTCGGTCGGCGATTACGCACTCTCTCCCATTTCTCTCACACTCACGCTCACGCGTTCACACTCTTTCTCTCTCGCACTTACAAGTGACATCATCATAATATGTAAAATCAAACAAAAATTAGTGTTAAAATTTTATCAGAGTCGTAGATATCCCCGCTCGATATAAGCAAAACCACGGAAGCCATCGTAATGAATTAGTTGAATATGTAAATGATTGTGCAATATTTATACGCAATAATAGGACACTATAACATTACTCTTATAATGTATTTATAAAAATGCGACTATTATTATTTTCTATATCAAAGATAGATCGGTATACACGTTTACTACTCGTATAATTTACTTCAAGTGTTTTATTTTGCAAACTTCACGCAACAGTGCAAGAAATGAAAGTAAAATCTTTTTTTTATTTTTGGCAGTATGCCTACATTTATTTTTTCAATTAAGTGAAAACTATAAAATTAGTTACTAATATACAATTGAAATATACTACTAAATTGACTTAGGAGTTTTTTGGGAGAACTACATGCTTTTTAATTAATGTATTATTTACGAATTTAAGATAAAAATAACATGTTTAATATTTTTTATTTTCTAAATTTTCATGCAAAAACTTTCTTGATCTTTTTTTTTATACTAAGTTTGAAATTTTTTTTTAAACTGAATTTTACATTATGTATATAATTTCTTTTTCAGAAAGAAAAATACTGTTCACAAATTCGATCTTCCATACTCAAAGAAACCTATTCACAAAAATTATAAAGAGTCAGTTGGTAATCAAAATTCTGAAATGGCAACACTTGAGAGTGTCAATAAAATTCTTAAATTTGGAAGAATGCCTGATTTTAGGTAAGGTAGTTGCTTGATATATTTTTCTAATTTGAAACTTTTGATTAACATTCTATGCGATTATTTTCAAGTATATAATTTTATAAAGCAATATTTCATATCTGTAGCTAAATATTTAATATTTTCAAAAGATAGAAACCCGTGTTGGGGGGGAACAAATTGAGGTGAGGTGAGGTGAGGTGAGGTGAAGCGTAAATAATTTTCTGTTTGTATTTGTTGGTGAAAAAACGACTTTATAAATTTTGAAAGTTCATTTACAATGCTAGTTGTGCTTGCTCGATAAGTAATAAGAGTAATGCTCTCGCGCGTCGCGTGGGCAGAGTTTTCGGCCCGATTCCCCTACTTTTCACGGCAAGACGGCGGAAGAAGGAATTTTTCTACGACTGTCGCTCGGCAGCGGCAAGCCCTCGCGAGTTCTCCTCGATCCTCGGTCTCATGGCCGAGCAGCCGTAGATCTCTCAAATGTCTATGCTGCGGGCGGCCTACGACATGTAGAATACCCTTAGCATGCCTATATGCCGGGCCCAAAATTATCACGGAGAGAGTCCGCAGACTCCCCCGAACCGATGGTGGCACTAAACGGCGAGGGCCTATCCCAACCCCGCCAAGAATGGGGATCGCTCTTTCCTGTTGACTATGTTCCGTCCGAACTGACTTGCTCCTTCCTCCCGCTCGCCCGGCGCGTCCCCGAACGCATAACCGAAAACGCTCGCGATTTTGCCCTCAGATCGGGCCGGACCGACGAATCGACTCCAACTAACTAACTGTGTACAGATCAATTGCCCTCTTATAGGTTAGGCCACGTCTCCCACTATCGCTTTTCGCGCGCAAATTTTGCAGAGGGCTCCCTTTTCGAATTCGCAAACAATTGAAGCGCGCAGGCTTCTCCGAAGTAAATACATGATTTCGCATTTTTCTACGCTCACCACTCATTCGAAACTGTCTACGCGGGTATACGACCGTCGTGGTAGAAATGGTGGTAAAAATTTATATCAAATTTGGTAAAAGTTTGACGAACATCAAACCTAATACAAATTTTATGAAAGACTTTTCGTGCTTCATCCAAAAGCTGCTAAAAAAAGCTTTTTTAATCTAATATATAATGAAAAAAGCTTTTCTGGAATTTTAGAAAAAAATAAAAAATAATTTTAAATAGCGAATTACTAACGCACCGAGGTTTCATTTATAATCTAGTTTTGTCTATTTTCAAAAGTGTATTGTGAATATTTTTTAATTTAATTTTTTAAATACGTAGAAGCGTTAAATGTAGTTTTAAGCACGTAAAAAATCACATATATATACATCGCAATCTTTAATAACAAAAATTATTCTCGTCAGTAAAAATTATTTATATAAAGTGTTACCAATCAAGGTATTGCACTCGAATATTAATACAAATTCACTCAAAACTTTATGGTTAAATAGTTTTAAGAGGTTTTATTTTATTCTAAATACAGATTTATGTAAACAGATCCAAGTCCCAGAAAAGTACTCGAATGTCGACCGAGTCAAGTATTCTTTCAATTGATATTTATTATTTATACGCGTTTTATATGTATGCATGTGTAATTTAAAAGTATTTAAATTAATCGGCTTCATTAGTGACAGTCTGAAAAATATTATAAATAAATTTTACTAATACTCTTTAATTATTTATTACATAGTATGAAATATATAGGAGAGCGCAATCCATAATCCAGTATTAGATTTTGTGGTCCAGTAGTTGATGCAGTTATAACAATTTTTATTGTATAAAATAATCATTACTGTATCTTCATACACGCTAATCTCAGATGCTTTAATTTATAATAATTATATTATATAGCAGAAAAGTTTATGACCCTTATGACTAAATATTTTGTAATTATGATCCTGGTAAGTAAAATCAGTTATCCATTATCCCTCGCTAGAAGACTTGAGCAAACGATGTTCGTTGAATGTACGTGGGAGTTCGCAGAAGTGATGCTAGCTGCGAATAGCAGCGACATAAATCGCAAGGTAAACGGTGAAAGTCTGAAGGAAGGCTGGTCGAAGTAATCCGAGTCATGTCTAAGTTTGGTGTAAATTCAGGAGTGCCTGGGAAAAAGGAGTGATTCTGTTGATACCAACCCCGAAGCGGAAGCAGGGAAGAAATCGTGCACAAATTCCCATTTCCAGTTCCAGAGCGATTCGTTGGTAATAGGCGGCAAGTTTGTGCTCAGTTTGAATTAAAAATTCTGTACTCTGGATCTGACCGAATGAAATGCTTGCTTTTGATCTGAGACCTCGTCCATTAAGATAACGATGAGGCTTGCGAGAAACAAGGAAAGACATATATTCGAAACCGGAGATACACTATTGTTGCATCCGCTTATTTTAGTAAAACGAAATAAGAACTTTTTAATAATTAGACATCTGAAGATCTGAAGACATCTGAGACGTCTGAAAATCTGAACGCGGATTTAACCCCCTGGGAAAAATATTTAGCACTTACAAATTATTATAGTTAAATATCTAAATTCTATTTGTAACTTTTTGCAAACTATAATCAATAGTAAGAGATGTAAGAGAGACTGGTGTGTGTGTGTGTGTGTGTGTGTGCGTGCGTGCGTGTGTGTGTGTGTGTGTGTGTGTGTGTGTGTGTGTGTGTGTGTGTGTGTGTGTGCGCGCGCGCGCGCATGACTGTTTGTGTGTAGTTATAAGAGTGTGTGTGTATATATATACACACACACTCTAAATAATTGGCAATTTGGAAATACAACTCTTTACGTTTACTAAATGGTCAATGAAACCAAATTTATTTTTTTAGAACTTGAAATTATACGCATTAGAATATAAAAATAATCGTACGAAAAGTAAATGGTGTCTCAATTTATAAAAATAAGATTTATTACGAATAAATTTACAACTTGTAAATCAAAAATATCTTAATGATAAAAATTGTGTAAAATCTAGGGCTCCGATAAGCAAGTAAATTTAATTTCTAGACAAGGTGGGATAATTTTCTAATACATTCTTGTTGATGGCTTTTGTCGAAATTTCAAGTGAGTCATACTCATAGTTTTGTTTTAATCATAAGGATACGGTATATACACAAATCTTAGAAAAATAGAAAAGAGAAATATCGATTGGTGTTTTTAATTAATTAAATAGCGTTTAGATGTTAGATGCGATGACTCTTAACCTTCGATAATAACCATCAATAATTGATTTCATGAGTTTCAGCGTGATTGCATATCGATTTTTGATGAATCATATTACTAGACCACTAATTGAAGATACGAGAGATACCTGAGACAGTAGCTGATTGTTTAAGTACTGATAATAATCCTATTTATTCAGTAAAAGTGTTCCACCTATTGTGAGGAAGTTCAAAGAATATGTAAACCTACTTATTGAGATTTTCTGTTATAGGTATTTGTATTTTATGGGATGAACTTTCCTTGAATAAAATAAAATAATATAAAATATATTCGATATATTACGAGAAAATCATTTTTTTGCATATTAGTGCGTTGCAATAAATATAAATATTTGTTGCATGGCGAAACATATACACTCTGCATTTAGAAAGAAGGGGTGAAGGCTCATCGTAACCAATGAGCTTAAAAGAAGAGTCATGGTAGATACGCACCGACATTTATCGTCTAGACAATTGGAAATAGAAAAGATGTTCGATGGGATAGTGGGGTAATATTATTCTGAGGGAATATCTGAGAGCCTATCAAGAGTGCCAGAGGTACAAGGTACTTAAGGTAATATGAGGTACCGATTTATTTTGTAAACATAGACTACTATTTATTACATCTTGCATTTACGTAGAAGTAACTGATGTATTAGATTTCAGTTGCTCATCAAATATTGATATAGCAGCCTTTTGTTCATCGGACCACTTTTGTTTCTTTTTAATACAATTTTTATCTAAAATCAGAAAATATATTACTGAATTTAATAAGCACTAATTAGCAAAAAATAATTGTGAATCAATCACTAAAATGTTTTATTGATTATCCGTTATAATTTATCTGGACTAGATTGCATGTGTCAATTTTAATTTTTTCTTATTTTTTTAAGACTCGAAAACTAAAATAAAAATATTAAAAATATTTAAACAGTACATAAAAATTCATAGATTTTTAGTATTTATTATTAATTACACTTAATCAAAATATTAATTAATACATAACATTTTATTAAAAATAAAATTTCGCCATTATCTAATAACTAATTATCTTAAAAACTAATTATCTTTTATATTGATTGGACGGCAACATTAATTCTTTTAGTTATAATCTCTGGATTTTTGTAAAAATCTAATATAAATAGATGTTATGTTAATTTATATCGATGTTTTAGTAATAATATAAATGAATAATAGTTTAATAATAAATTAAAGTTCGTGTAATCTTCACTAGAGATGTAAAAATGTTGTTTATATATTGGGTGTAAGTTTTCTTTATTTTATGTCATTATTTGTTCATTTCTTTTAATGGGCTCCTAGGAAATTGTGCACATTATTTATAGATTGCTCTAAATATTTAATGTATAATATCCCTTTAGATGCATCAGATACTAATAGAAGAAAGTACCATTTTTGTATACTATAAATCGAAATTAAGAAGATTTTAAAAATATAATTAAAGTAAATATAAACAGATAATTTAATTTATTTGATCTTTTCATTGCACAATACGTGGATTAAAAATAAGGTTTTTGCCAATATGTCAAATATACAAAAATGCATACAAATTTAATTTATATAAAAAGAATTTAAAATTGTTATGAATTTGTATAAATTATTTTAATAAATATCCTAGTAAGAATGTTTCAATATATTCTATAAAGTGCACGACTTTGCCTTTTACGCGATTTTTTTCCAAAATTTGAGGCTTTATTTATTCTTAAAAAGTGTTTACCTATCTGTGATTCAAAATACTATCCATCATTAGCCGTTATTTTTTGCAATCTTTTGGGCAATCGTTAGATACCATCTCAAAAAAATTATGCATTTTTTGAATCGATCCACGAATCGTTACATTCCTTAACATCTTCATAAGAGTGGCGATACTACTTAACTAGTTTATGTGCCATCAATCGAAACAAATAGTAGTGGGAAGGAGTAATGATTGAAGAGTTCGGGGGGTGGTGTAAGACTTTCCATGTTAGGTTTCCAAGTATGCCTTGACATGTTTTGCGATATGCGACCGAGCATTCTCATGTTGCAAGATAACTTTATTAGCTCTCTCTTGGTACTGTGGCCGTTTTTCCTTCAATGTTTGGCTCAAACGAATTAGTTGCGTTCGATACTGATCACATGTGATAGTTTAACTCGGCTTCAACAGATCATAATACACCTTACTGAGCTGGTCCCATCAAATGGAGAACATAACCTTGGCACCGTGAATATTTCGTCTGGGCGTCGATCTGGAAATATGACCGGGCATTCCCAATGATTTTCTGTACTTGGAATTATCGACCTATTTTTTTAGACTCATTTTTCGTCGCTCATTTCAAAGCGATGTAAAAAATTCTTCTGATTCTGTGTTTAAAGCAGCTATTCATCAACAACTCTCCGCTTCAATTTCAAACCCAATTTCTTTGTTTCTGAATCTTTTTCATTACTTTGAGACATTTCGCAATTGCTTGTCGAAAGACTCCTGCTGGTACTGTTAATTTTTCTTGCGTTTGATATGAATCTGCAGCAAGTATGCCTCCAGTTCTGAATCTTCGAAAAGTTTTCCTCTTTCGCCGCCATGCCGGTCCTCGACATCCAAATCACCGTTCTTGAAGCATCGAAACCACACCTGACACATTCTTTCGCTAAGGACAGTCTCACTGTAAGCATTTAAGAGCATTCAATAAGCTTCAAACGCAGTTTTCTTCAAATGAAAGAAGAAAACCAATACTTCCCGCAAATGACGAAAATTTAACTCGAAAACTGACATTTTGGATCAAGAAAACACTTTTGATGCAAAACAAATTCACTAATGTAGTACTATTGTTATATTTACAGATGTTCAACCCTACTGTATGAAATTTTTAACCTGCCTTTTTTAACCAGCACTTACTGCTGCAGTTAGTGCTGCTAATAGTAAAAATTATAAAACCGGTAGATCCTGAACCTAGAATGATACCTCAAGCCTGTCTATAAATGTAGACAAGTGTAAAAATAATTTAGTTTTAAAAGTAGCATAAGTTCATAATGGCAACATTGTGGTTTATTAAATCTTAAAAAGTTTGATTTACATATTTTAATGAACAAATAAAAATAAAGTAATAATAATTGAAAATAAAGTTAAAATAAATAAAGTAATTCATAAATTTTAAGTACTTGTAATAGATACATTTATTTTCAATTACATTATTTGTGAATAGCAATAGAACATTTTAACGTTGCATTTATTGCACTAGTTTGAAAAGCTTGAAATTTATAAAATCTGCAATTTGCACCCTTATTCAGGGTAACTCCTTGGTTTTAAATTTATCTGAAATTTATTCGCATTATTGTTGTCAGGTTAGTTAATGATTGGTCGAATAAAATTCCAGGGCTTTAACCGTTTCATATAAAAGATTTATTTTGTTAATATGTAAAAATGATCGCATATAAGCTAGGGGGTAATAACGAATCGAATTAAGACATGAAATGTGTTTTTAATATTGTACTTTATATACATATATTGCTCATCAAAATGTAGATCGCAGTAATAATAAAGAGTTTTTAGATCATTACATTACATTAGAAGAATTATATAGGGCTTTCGAAAAGTAACGGACCCCTCTAATATCTTAAGTAAAAGTGATTTTAGGAGAAAATGTCCAGTAGCAAAGTTACATGATTTCAAGTATAGAGTAAGATGTAAAAAAATATATTATTTAAAATATAAATAAATATATTATATATTACATCGTATTATTTTTTTTTATATTATTCTTGTAAAATATTGTTTAGTTTTCAGTCATCATAAAAATTTGAATAACGACGTGGACATAGTAAAATTTAGTTCTCTTTAGAGTATTTGATTATCGTGGGTCTATCGTATTTTCTGACAGATTGGTCGGGCGTAGGGGTGCCGTTGAATAATCAGCTAGATCTTCAGACCTGAATCCACAAGATTATTTTTTTTGGAGGTATTTAAAAAGGAAAGTTTACACTACGAAATCTGAAAATTTAGATGATTAGCGGAATAAGATAAGCCGAAAAATAGACGCAATACAGAAGGAAACTTACAGGAATTCGATTATAGTATTATATCATAGATTAGTAAATTACTAAGCAATTCACGAGCAACAATTCAAGTCGCAAGATGCCCCGCAAATCGTTAGAGTCGAGAAGACTCACGTTAATCAAGCATCCCGATTCGTGAGAGGCGACGGGACTCACGGCAAAATACCCTAAAGAAAACAGAATTGTAGTACGTTCACGTCATTATTCCTGGATATAATATATTTATAATATATTTATAACTCTAAAAATACTTAATGAATAATATTTGATTATAGTGCTTTGGAAATTTCTCGACATAAGTTATCAGAAGATGCAATAAATCATAGGGGGTTCCATTTAAAAAAATAAGGTTGACCTTGGAATGACCTTAAAGGACATGATCAAGATCAGAGTCAAGGTCATAATCTCATTCCCCGCTTAAAATCATGCAGCTTTGCTACTGGATATTATCTCCTAAAACCGGCCATTGCTTTTCCGTAGCATTGGAAGCACGTGAAAACGCAAACGCAAGAGGGCAAGATATCTCGCAGTGTACGCCAAAAGATGATAGTTAGCAACGAGGGCCGCTCGGTCGCACGAAACCGCGACAGAATTGCGTCGAGGAAGACGCAAGGTCTCTACATGCGCAGAGCCGACGACTAAACCGAGAACGGAGTCGGTGAACAGCGTCTGAAGTAGAGTAACCGACCAGCAGCAGCACGAGCAGAATAGCGAGTCATGGAAAAGCCTTTGTATTCCAACCCCGCTGACCTGGGTAGAGCGACGTGCAGACAAATGTCATATTTTTGTAATGCTGGCAGGCTGCGAATAAGCTTATTGGTATAATGAGACATTTTCACTCTGTATTTCTGACCTCGAGATCCTAGTCGAGATTTGCAGAGCGGTTGACGTACATCGCCGGCCCCGCGGGAGCTGTCGCAGGACTGCAGCAAATAGCTGAGCCACCGCTGTTGAAGAGCAGCGGAGCAGACGCTCAAGGTTTTGAAAGCTTGCAGCTCATTCTGACTCGAATAGTGTGATTCGAGAGGTACGATTGAAAACTACTGATTAGATTGTGAGGATAGTTGAGTTCGATCAGTTTCGTATCAACTCTGTCGAAAGCCTGGAAATTGTGTTGTCAGTCAGAAAAAATATTTTCTTTAGTGATATGGGATGAAAGTCGTTTGAGGAGAATACTGTTGACTACTTTGCTTAATGTGCTAATCTAAATGACATGGAGCTGGAAGGGAAGATAGAGAATTGGCTACCTGTAGTAGGCAGATCATAGTGGCCTACTTCGAGGCAGAAGGAATGTTGTGAAGTTTGTCAAGTCGTTGACAATGGTGTCGATGCCTGAGGGTTTCTCAGAGTTTGGCACTTGTGATGAATATTTCGCCGTCGTCGCCACTACACCGAGCCCGCAGTCTTGACCTCGAGCCAGTTGGGCGAAAATAAGATACGCAAAATTCGGCGCATTGCAGTCATTAGCGCGCGGACGGTAGTGGCTAATTAAGGAGAGCAGGTAATTAGACGCACAACCGGTCCTTCACCCTTGCTCGATCGCATGATTTCAATAGTGTTTCTCGGGACATGTGAGAGCTCAAAATTAAAAGAGATAGATAAATATTTAATTGTAAATAATTTACAAAATATTACATAAAACTCACAGTTATAAACGCAATATTAAGATATAGACTTAAGAGTCTATCGTCACTTACATATAATGAGTAACAAACTGAATAAATGACTTGTTCCTTGCCGGGTGATTGGCCTTGAGAAAGGCCGATTGTTCAAAAATATGGTGATCGAGGTGAATAGCCTAACGTTTTAAATAGGCCTTGATAAAGGCCGGTTGGTTCTGATTTTCCGCCATCCCGGCGAGCCTTCCTGCAACGTGGAGCAGATGAGGACCGGTGCGCCCGAGGTTCGGTGGGCGAGTCCTCCTGGGTTCTCGGGTAGCCTGCTCGTATCTCTCGGACGCGGTTTTCACCCCCTGGTCCTGACAAAGTGTGGTAGCGGTGTCGGAAATAAAAACACCGCAAGTTATCCGGGAATTTCTTTTATTGTAATGCTTCAATAAGTCCCTGGTTCAGTGACCCGGTGTGGCCCTAGCTTAGCGGGGTCGAGGAGCGTCTCGGGAGAGGTCCGTCCGTCTCGGTGGGTCGGCTCGAAGAGGCTCTGAAGAGACGCGCTCGCCGTCTTTTATGCCGTTCGCTGCAGCAGCTCCGAACCCGGCGCGATAGTGCGGGAACTGCGGCGGCGCGTCGCGGTGGTGCGGATACCTGCTCTCGGGCCTGAGCGCCGGCTCGGAAATGACCGGCGTCGGTCCAGCTCCTGACTATATCTGAGAGCGCCTACCCGAACGAGAGCCCCCGTATATTTTTATGGTGTTTTTTAATTTGTTTAATTTTCACGCACAAGGCTCACGAGTTTTCTAGGGTAACAGACTTATAAAAAATAGTAAGTAATTTTGGCATATATTACTTGAATTTTCCTGATTACCTATCAGTCGAGTCATACATGTACATACATTCAGGCAATGAAGACAAGTATGGTAGTATATACATATGATGAATGAAATGAAATCATACACACCACATACGATCAGTGAAATGAATATATTTAGAATACGACGTGAAAGGATGAAACCCGCTTACTCATGATACATGTATACAACTAAGATTAGGGCGCAAATTAAAACCAGATTATGAGGACGACTGCTGGAATAATCCGTAATCGTGATATCCCGACCCCTCAAATGCTCCACCACTACTCCCATCCAACCCAATCGGATCCTGAAGGGGGTATGATCATGCCACTGAGCACCCGTCATATACCGCACACAGGAATTCTGTGAGCGTTGTAGCCTTGCCCTTAACTCAAGAGATGAATCTAAGTAAACAATAGAACAATAATTAAAATGAGAAAAGACCAGTAAGCACACCAGTTTGGCACGAAGAACCTACTTGGTGTACTCACGGAAAAATCGTAAATTATAAAAAACCTAGTTCTTTTACAGATCAATTTAATATGTAGTTTCCCGGAAAGACCTATGTCTAGCACAACACCACGGCTTTTTACAGTCTCAGACAGAAATGCGACTGCTCGCTCAAAGAGTTCAATAGAACTAAACTCAGCCGACTCAATATCGGAAAGGAATCTGCGAGTTTCAAAAAGAATTGCAGATGTTTTTCCAACATTGAGCTTCAAGGAGGCAGACGAGGCCCAGTCCGAGATCACACGGGCCGCAGCTGTTACGCGTCTGGCTCCGGCGTCGAGGTTATCCCTAGAAAAACTATGGTAGACCTGGAGGTCATCAACATATAGAATATCTCATTCATCCATGGAGTCCAGGGCAAGACCAAGGTTATTTATTTAAAGGCAGAATAGCAGTGGTCCAAACACAGAACCCGGCGGAACATCAAGCGTGGTGGAGAGCCAAGAAGATTTTATTATCCTATCCAAGATGACAAGTTACTCTCTCCGAGACAGGTATGTCCAGATCCACGTCAATACCTCTCTCGACGAGGGATAGAGAGAGAAAGAGTATTTTTCCGTCTTTCTCTCTTTTTCGCATCCTCCATATCAGCAAGCGCCCAGGCTTGCTTTGCGGGGTCTGCAAATTTGCTGTTTGGCAATCATCAAGCAAGTAGGACCGAAAAGTCTTTCAATCGCGCGGTGGCTAGGTCCCGGGGCGAACTTATGTACCCGGTTAGTGACACGTCACAAAATATATTAATTAATATCGAATTGTTACAAATCAGATTTGATAACTCAATACTGATAGGGCATCTCTTGTATAATTTAATAAGAATTTAATACAATTGAATCATTTAATCTTGATGACTTTTTGGATATAGCTTACACGTGCTTCTTTTTAAGCCTCTAAAAAGCTATCGAGCTGAAGTAAGTAACTGAATAGATGCATCAAAATAGGTTTTATAATCAGAATATTCTTCACAGCTACTCAATTTCATTTATTATCCGTAGCAAGTATCTGGGATGAAAATGAACAATACTATGTCATAATAGTGATTTTCTTTAAGTAAAAGTCTAATATTTCTACATGCATATTTAGTAGATAGTATAAAATATAGTGTATATGTGTGACGTGGTACTTCCTCCCCGAAGCCGACGTGCTTCGGAGCGGACCAGAGTACCTGCTACTTCTGTGATTGCGATCGCCTGCCTGTTATACAGGTTCGTGGTTACTCCAAAAAGGACCCGGCTTAGCTAGTACCAGGTGGCCAAGCACGCGGCCGTCAATGCGGGATCGCGGAGGGATGGATGATTACCAAATAACTAATCGAGGGGGCGGCTCTAGGCCAACAATACTTATTTGCAGCCGGGCGAATAGTTCCCGCCCAGAAGCACACTCTGGCCGATGCACGCTGTTGGCTCAGGCCGGACCGGATTCATCTGCGGGTTCCGTCTCCGCGCCACTCTCCCTGACTGGTGTTGGCGGTGACTTCGTCTCGATGGAAAGGGGGACGAACCGCCCTCGGCGTAGGATTGTCCCTGTCATGGAGGCGGAAAGGCTGCTGGGACCAGCATAAAAAGGCCCAGTCTTCATTTGATCTGACTAGCTCGCCGTTCGGACTGCGCCGAGGAATCCCGGGACACGCACATGCGTTACGGGGAGTGGGAGACAACGCGGAAGGTAGCTCGGCGCTCGCACGTGTACTTGCGAGTATAATATTGCGTGTATCTAAGGCGTATAAGACCGCCCGGAGGCTGCATGGTACATATAATTGCGTTCCGTGCAACAGTAGAATATGATCGTAAAATATAAGTTTAGCATATACTTATAGTGACAGGAGTGTCACATTTTTTCATACATTTGTCTATTTTTATACCCATTTAAGCTATTAGAAATCAATGACGGTGAAATGTGTCCTTGAGACTCAATTTGAGAGGAAGATTTTGGAGTTTAAATCGTTCAAAATCATTGAAAATCAATTTCGGTTGCGGGCATCCAGTGGGGTCCGCTTGGGGTCGTTGGGACCGCATTTCTGCGTCGAAGTCTCGCAACTTCGTAGCTGGCCGAGAGTTCGGGATCGGTTGCGTCGCCGTGATCTCACGGACAACCTCCTCGCGTGCGCACGTAGCGTATGTGCGTGCGCGTGTGCCTCGAGGCAATTAACTAGGGACTCAGTTTGGGGACGAAGCCACGGCGTGACATCGCCGTGCATCGTCCAAGGCGAGTCAGCGAGAACTAACTTACCCGAGGCGGGTGTGGCGGTTCCACCTCCAGGATCCACCTCTGCCTTCCAGCCCGGCTCCACCACGAGGAGGTGGTGCAGCGCCGCGGTTACCTGTCGGCTTGGAGAACGGGTAGCATGCGTCAGGGTGTGTGATTGCGTGCTTGGGTGTGCACGAATTATTTTGTAGTACTGAAGTTTGCATCTCCGATAAATATTGTACGCTTGATTTGGCTTTTCCCTCTGATCCATGTGGGTTTTTAGCCGAAGCAAGTGATTGTGCCTTGCGAATAATGTTTTTTTTAAGAAACCTCTTACTCACCCATCCCTTTCCTTTTATTGAACTCGCTAGAGTTTTTAGTGACAATTATATTCAAAAATCATTGAAGCTCCATAGTCTTGCGGGCTGGTGGTCAGCGATCCATTCCCTCTCGCTGCTACCCTCCCTTCGCGATTCATTCCCGCGTCGACCGCCGCGAGGTTAGCCGGTCCAGGGCTAGTTTGGCTGGATCCTCTTTGAGTATGGCAGAGCGACCACGCACCTGCATGACGGG
Source organism: Sycophaga agraensis (assembly GCA_018906755.1). Taxonomy (NCBI): domain Eukaryota; kingdom Metazoa; phylum Arthropoda; class Insecta; order Hymenoptera; family Pteromalidae; genus Sycophaga; species Sycophaga agraensis. Next base: position 333,439 of record JACCIE010000104.1, on the reverse strand, counting down.
CAGACAGATGCAACCGAAGAGTGACTAGTGTTCTGGGCCCCTCCAAGGCATATCTGCCTCGGGGAGGAAGCACCACATGACAATGTACTCAGCTCATTCAGTACCCCTCACATAACGCACATATGAATTTATTGAATTCTGAAATTTCGTTTTTAATTCCAGGGATACATCTATCATAAATGTTACGTCTAGTTTAAAAACAGAGGGCAGGGGAAGAAAGGACCAAGAAATTAACTCATTAAATATCCTTTTAACCATCTTTTGCTTTATGGCGAGTTAATACATTTCTTTATATTTAATTTTTGGATTTTATATATTATAGTAGAATTATACACAAAATTTGAATAGGAAATTCGATAAGTTATAGAAAAATATGTAATTATTGATTTTTCATAACATTTAACAATACACAAGAAGTAATGTGTTTTATCAGCGCTAGACGATCTGTTGACTACATAAAACGGATCGACTACGTTGGATGACTGCCGTATAATATTATGCTTAATACCTACGAACGTTTTGTAACTGCTTATGTATAGTTGATACAATTTTACAAAATTTCGTGTATACAATAGCGCACAATCGAGGGCTATCTTATTTGGTTTTCAGATGAGCTGACTAGTGTGTTGCAAGACTCAGTGTCAAGGCACTTAGTGTTACTACAAGACTAAAATTGACTTAAAAGTTGCATTGATTGTCAGATACATCTTGTTTTATATTTAGATGTTGTATTTATTAATTAAAATGAATTTATACTTTAAGCTTATTTTAGCAGTAGTCATTGTAGACTAAAATCAGGTTCTTAGTAAGAAAATCTACTAACTAATTTTAAATTTATGTATGTGTTGGTTTAGTTGTGTATGGTGCTGTCGTCTGAATCGCATCGGACGTCGACTAGATAGTGTCGGCGGTTGATGAATCTCGGAGCTCCCGGTGAATAGAGAGGCGCCGGAGAATGAAGGCGTTGCTTGAGAACAGTGACGTAACTCTTGCAGTCGGACGACTAAAGCCAGAGTCTCTCTCTCTCGATGCCGAACGGTATTACATATCGATAAGTAAATATTATATATTGTAACGGAGCGAATCAGGGGTGAAAGAAAGGATTCTGCAGAAAGACGCCTTCACGCCAATAAAAATTACAAAATCAGGTTTTAATAATCGTACGAAAGCTACACCAGAGTTTTCATAATTCGCAATAGTTAAGGTGCATTTATTCTACCGTAATTTACCCTACTGTAATTCACCTGGTTGCTTTACTCCTGCTTTCAAACTACTCCGATTCTCATGCGCAGCGCTAATCGCAGCCCGGTTGCAGTCACCGCTATCCTGATTTCGAATAAACTGATGGCTAGCGCTATGTATTTCTCTCAATCGCAACACCGAGGCCGAGTTCTGGCGCGAAAAGCGTTATGTGATGACTCCTTTTTCGGTAGTTGCGCATAATAGAAAATGGTAGCGTACCGCGCACTTTTCTCTACCTGATTTTGCCGATTCAGAATCTTCAAGCTCGGATGAGGAACGTTACCACTCCGCTTCAACGCCCCCATATTAACCTTTGTCTGTGGCCTCGTCGTAAAGCCACAATAGCTAACGACGTCTTCGAGTACCGCCGAGCGCTAAATACTACCACCGACATCCGCATATACCCTGAAACGGTCGGATACTTTCGCAACCTCACTTCACGCCTCAAAGCCAAAGAGGCTGAGTATTCCACTCACCAACTTCCGCAGATGAATTAAGTGATGGACATGATTGAGGGAATAAGCCAGACATTTTCGGATGATGTACTCTTTCATGAGCTTAACCAGAAATTTCCAATTAAGCGATTACACCGTTTGCAATAAAATCATGTACCTTATCACTGTTGACCTTAACCCATCCCATCCATGCACTGCAAACAGTTTGACTATATAGCAAATAACTGCTACGCCAAATACGTCGGGAAACCTATCGCGGCTGTCTCAAGGTTCCAAATGCAAGCATCTTGCAAAAGACAAGCAGCACATTGAAACAGCCATAAACCCGTTGTAGCTATCTCCGCACCTATTGCCTTTATTGCCCCGCTTACTACACTCCGGCGCCCTCCTCTTGCATGAAAATTCTTCGCTGACTTGATAAAATAACCATCCAGATGCAATTGTAACCCTCACAATCAATTGTAATTGTATTGTGGTTCACACGTTCCTTAACAGAAAACCATTAAATCAAACCTAGGTCTCGATGAAATGATTCCCTATAACTATCTGCAAATCTTCTCTATCTACTGCCTCCCACATGAAACTAACAAACTCTCCGCTTTCGAAAACTTCTTCTTGGATACGCCCACCTTTCCATGAATCGAAAGGCCACTCCTATTTTGTTGCTTCATGCTGAACAATATCTCGGTCGAGGCACTTCCTGAACCGTCCTTCTAACCCCACTGCACTACATCTAGACCGGATATCTTAGATTCTTTTCTTAAGAAAAATACTCTCTCTTTCCGATCCCAAGTCGCAATCCAAGTAGACTGAGCGCTTCCGGCTATGACAGACGCGAAAAGGGGGAAAGGCGGCAAAATAATACGCACCACAATTAAATCAATAAATAAATATTGTTTATTACAATTCACTTGAGCAATCTCATGGTGTTCATCAACGCAATCTCTGATAAGTCTGATAAGTCAAATCCATGTCTGGTAGAGAGCAACTTGTCATCTCCGATAGATCTACAAAATCTTCTTGTCTCTGCACCACGCTGAGCGTTCCTCAGGCTTTTCTGCTAGGGTCATTGCTCTTCTGTGTTTACAATAATAACTTGGATCTTGCCTGAGACTCCATGGGTGTAAAACAGATTTTATATGCTGATGACCTCCAGGTTTACCATATTTTTTCTAGGGATAATCTCAAAGCAGGAGTCTTGGACTGGGCCTCGTCTGCGTCCTGGAAACTTAATATTCGAAAGACATCTGCGAATCTTTTTGGAACTCGCAGATTCCTTTCCGATATAGAGCAGTGTTCAATTCTATTCAAAGTTCAAGGTGTTGTACTAGACGCAGGTCTTACCCGGAGACCACATATTGAATTGATTTGCAAAACAATCAACCAGGTTTTATATAGTCCACATTTTTTCCATCAGTATACCACGGAGGCTCTTATCGCCACCAAGCTGGTGCGTTCACTGGTCTTTCCACATTTCAATTATTGCTCGACTGTTTATTTAGATGCATCCCTTGAGTTTAGGACAGGCCTACAACGCTCACAAAATTCTTGTGTGCGGTATATGACGGGTGCTAACTGGCATGATCATACCCCGTTCAGGATCCGATTAGGATGAATGGGAGTATACGGATAGAGGGAATGTTTTATGTACTTGCAGTTCTACAAGATCTTATGCAGAAGTACCTCGCTAATCTATTCTCTTCCGATGCTTCCGATTGGCCGGTCAGGGGTGAGCCTAAAGAAGTTTCTGCTTCGCGAATGCGCACCGAGAAGGGCACAAGGTGTTCATCTTTGGAATAAACTGCCATTCTGCATAAGGAATTCATCCTATCTTTCTCACATTAGAGGGGTAGTGGTGGAGCATTTGAGGGGTCGGGATATCACGATTACGGATTATTCCGGCAGTCGTCCTCATAATCTGGTTTTAATTTGCGCCCTAATCTTAGTTGTACACATGTGTCATGAGTAAGCGGGTATTCATCCTTTCACTCATTGTATGTAGGTGTGTGTGATTTCATTTCATTCATCATAAGTATATACTACCATACTTGTCTTCATTGTGTGAATGTGTGTACATGTGTGACTCGACTGATAGGTAATAAGGAAAATTCAAGTAATATATGCCAAAACTGCGCTTCATCTGTGATTTGACTACAGCTGTGATAACGTGTAATTAGATTTTTAAGTATATTTAAGATGTTGCGTTTATAAATGTGTATGATTTTATATCATTTATCATATGTGCATAGAACCAGACTTGTATTCAGTTTGTTAATGCGCGTTCGTGTGATGCTCGACTGATTTATAATAAGGACAATGGAAGTAATGTATATTTATTATTCAGGCCAAAACTGCGCTACATCTGTGATTTAACTAATGTTGTACAGTATGTGATAGTATTTATAAGTAGACTTAAGATGTTGCGTTTATAACTGTAAGTTTTGTGCAATATTTTGTAAATTATTTACAAATAAACATTAATCCATCTATTTATCTCTGTGTCAATTTCGTGTCCTTACGTGTCGCGAAACACTGCTGAAATCATACGATTGAGCAAGGATCGAGGAACGGTTGTGCGTTTAATTATAATTTTCACATCAAACTTTTGATTTAATTGATCAGGTGAACATTCGTTATCATTTTTATCTACATTATATTTATTTATATTTGCTTTCTATGTCTTCATATATTACAAAAACAGTCCCCCTAATATGGCGCGTTTAGCTATTTTTTTATAGGGAATTTCATATTATATAGATATCTTGATACAATATTTTCTCTGTATCGATAATGTTAATGATTATGATTATTGTGTTTATAGAGATGACAATCAGCAAAGGAAAAGACTGGGACTTGCAGAAGAAAATTCGGCACCAGAGGAAGTAGTATCATTCATTGCTCTTCCATCTAATACTTTGGCAAAATTACCTGAAAAAGGAATTTTAAAAAAACATGGTAATTATTCTACCATGATATATCTAGTATTATTGCACGTGTATAAATTATTAATTATTTGTTTTATTTATTTAAATATTTATACTTTATGTTCATGAGAAGTCGTAAACAAGCGGATTTTTGCATGGGCTTACTATTTGTAATAACGTTATGATGTAAATAGCATTATTAGAAGAACAATTTCCTTTCCACTGTTAATATCCTTTTAAGTTACATGTACTCTATCTTGGAGATGAAAGACCTACGCCTCTATTTATGGGCCTGTTCTCCCCATACACTCGCATTAATAACATTGTTCGCCTCTCTTGCGTATCCGCAAGGTTCATACTCGAAACGTTCTGGATATATTAACATATATGTTTCCAAGTGGACATTCTGTAGTGGATTGTTTTTTGAAATCTCTAAAATAAATAAAATAATATTAAAGGACACATTCTTAAGTAAAAAGATCGACTCTTTTCGAATTTAAGGTCAGATTTTAAAAAATGATTACTTCGTAGCGAAATCCTCATTAAGTGTAATGTTGGTGGCGTACTTGCACCGAGTGCGCTTAGATTATAATTTTACACCATTATTAAGTATTAAAATTTTTTATTTGTTGAAAACTATTTGTTGTTTGACAGTGACCTAAGCACAAGTAAAAATTGTCTAGAATATTTCTTCTTGTTTCTGGGTCAAGAAGGTTAGACATTTTAGAGACCATTTAATGTTATTGCGATCTTTAATCTACCGATTTTCGAAGATTTCGTCAAAATAATTTTGGTCTACAACAGCAAAGTGAGAATGTTATCGAAGCCAAACATTTTATAAGCCTAAATCTAATAATTTACATTCCTTAATAAATTGTCGAAGTATCCAAAGTAGACTCTTATACGGAAAATGCGATTATAAAGACTGTGATATGACACACATGCGATATAAATACTTGCCTGCAGGCTGTTTAATTCAAATCCTTCGATCGCGAGTATCTTGAAATTGTACCTTTGTTAAAACATTCCATGTAGTCGCTGCATTCGAATTGGACATAGTCACGTGGATATAGTCACGTGGACATAGTCACATTTTATGAATCCTGCTTGGAGTCAAAAATATCTTAATACCGAATTTTGTAAAAACCTTGTGGAAAATTAATTTTGTGATGTTACCTATTCCTTTTTTATGTTTGCACCGTAATAACAGCGAGCGACCAAGTTTGATTCACCTCCACCAGAAGTAAACTCTGAAAAAAAAAAAATAATTTAGCATTGAATAGACTCAGCCACAGTGCTTGCACACTTTTAGAACAGGAGGTAATGGTATTCCCCCTTGCCCTGATTTATTACTAGCAAAGTAGTCAAGAGCAGCAACATAATACGTGGCCCGAACCTACGCTTGTCCTGTTGCCTGCCCCAACCCCAATGCTGACACCATCGGTCAATGCTCCGATTTATGGACAATGCTATACTGGAGTAGTTTACCGGACTTATTTGAACTGCCGAAATAGAAGGAAAACCCTGACAAATGCCAGGGCAGAGCAATAGATACGTCCCCGGGGAAAAGAGGGCGAATTAACTGTAGACTGTAGCAGAAAATCGATGCAAGAAAGTTGGCCGTAGAAAATTGAGTCAGGAGTAATAAAATCGAGAAAACCAAAAGAGGAACCGCGCGCGTGCGCGTGTGTGTGTGTATTAAAATAAGAGATAGATAGATAGATAGAAGTTTATTTGTAAAATTTTTACAAAATTATTGCACAAATAACACTTGAAAACGCAATCATCTTAAGTCAGCTTAAATATAAATTATATTACATATACGTCATTATCACAAATTATCACAGATATAGCGAAGCATAAGGCAATAAATAAACAAATACATCATTTTTACACAAAATTCTACAAATAAGTCACATTTCTCGCATAATTCATTATCTATCAGTCAGTACACACTCATGCACTCTTACATACAATGAATCGAATGAATGTATATACAGTGTAAAATGAAGGATAATACATACATACTCAAGACACACACATATATCTAGTTTAGGGCGAAAATCAAAACAAGTTCAAGAGGACTACTGACTCGAGGAATCCATAGTGATATTCCTACCCCTCAAATGCTCCATCACTAGCCCCCTGAAGCGAGAAAGAGAGGGCCCGTTTCTAATACAGGATGGCAGTCCATTCCACAGATGAGTGCCTTGAACAGAAAAAGATCTAATTCCCGTCTCGGTGCGCATCCGCGGTACGGAAATCTATTTAGGTTCACCCCTAACCGGCCGATCAGATGTATCAGAAGAGAATAGATCAGCGAGGTACTCCGGCGTACGCAACCGTAAGATCTTGTAGATCTGTAAATACATAAAAAATTCCCTCCAACCGTCTACTCCCATCCAGCCGAATTGGATCCTGAAGGGGGTGATATGGTCATCCCACCTAGCATCTATCACATAGCGCACACAGGAGTTCTGTGAGCGTTGTAGCTTTGTCCTCGACTCAAGGGACGCATCTAAATAAACAGTCGAGCAATAGTTGAAATGTGGAAAGACCAGTGAACGCACCAGCTTGGTGGCGCGAAGAGCCTTCGTGATGTACTGACGGAAAAAACGTAGACTATATAAAACCTAGTTGATTCTTTTGCAAGTCAATTCAATGTATAGTCTCGAGGTAAGACTAGCGTCTAGCACAACACCAAGGCTTTTTACAGTCTCAGACAAAGACACGACTGCCTCTTCCCAGAGTTCAATAAAGTTGAACCAGGTCAACTCAATGTCAGAAAGGAACCTGCGAGTTCCAAAAAGAATCGCAGACGTCTTTCCAACATTGAGCTTCAAGGAGGCAGACGAGGCCCAGTTCGAGATCGCACGGGCCGCAGCTGTTACGTGTCTGGCTCCTACCTCTAGCCTAAAATCACTAAAAAACTTGTAGGTCATCAGCATATAGAATATGTCTCACACCCATAGAGTCGAGGGCAAGACCAAGGTCGTTAATGTAAAGGCAAAACAACAGTGGTCCTAAAACAGAACTCTGAGGAAAACCTAGTGTGGTGAAGGGCCAAGAAGATTTTATTTTTCTATCCGAGATGACGAGTTGCTCTCTTGCAGACAAGTATACCCATATCTACATTAGTACCCCTCGCGAGAAGCCCATTCGCACCATACAGTTCAACAAACGAGTGGGACATATAGTGTCGAACGCCTAGCTGAAGTCAAACAATAAAAGTAACGTCACCTGTCTTTTGTCCATAGCACTGCGTAAGTCTTCGGTCAATCTCAGTAGAGCAGTCTCAGTCGAACTGTGCTGTCGATACCCAGTTTGGAGTGGGTCGAGGGTGTTGTGAGACCTCAAATACTCCATAAACTGGTCGTAAACAATTCTCTCAAGCACTTTTGAAAGAAAGCAAAGTAGTGAAGTAGGCCGAAAATCATCTGGTCCAGCAGGTGTTTTTGATTTGGCCATTGGTACCACAAAAGCTTTCTTCTAAACCTCTAGGAAGTATCCACTTTCAAGCTAGCCGTTACACAGGCGCACTAAAAATGGACCTATAACAGCTACAAACAAAAGAGCCTTAACAACTAAACTATGCGGAATTCCATCCTCACATACTGCCTGCGATGTGAACTTAAATATTGATAGTACAATATTATTAATATTTATATCTTTAAACCGAAAAATACCATCAGCAGCAGAGTTGAGCATAGCATGTATCTGATTGTCATCGATGGCATTTTATACATTGGGTCATTGGTGACCCAATAAATCAAGGCAGGCAGCTCGGAAAAAATCTCGCACCGCTATTTAAGCGTGCGGGCTCAGTTGCTGTGACTCGTGATGGGGGGGGGGGGGGGGCTTGCATGGCGGCGCGGAGCGTTAGAGAGGAAAGTCAGCGCTGGTCGATGTTCCGGCCCAGATTTATGGAAAATTGCGGTTTCTTATCCACCGTGAGCGGGGATCCCGGAGGGAGCCCACGCGGAAAAAATGTCCGTGTGGAAGGCTCTCCTTTCGAACCATATCTACTATAAGATAATTCAATTATATTTTAACTAGAAAAATACAAATTTTCTTGACGTCGTAAGTATCTTATTTAATATAGTACGTAAAAAGAAGTGTCTGAGCTTTTAATTTTCAAAACACGAATAAATTATTGAAGAAATGCGTATATTTGAATATTAATTTTTAACGATTTGTTATGTCGATTACCCATAACAATTTTTTCGAATTAATTTTAATAACAAAATAGTAATTAATCCATCATTGGACGTATAATCTCCTATATCCTCAGTATTGTTCTACCCGATAAACTGCAAAAGCTGCAAGACTCTATGAAATGTTTACTCTGTTTTGTGAAATGGTACCTGCACGGAGAAAAGAATCCCTTGAAAAACTAGGTTCTATGTGTAGAACTTCAATATACATAGACCCAGCATCGGTAAACCAGATTGCGCGCCATTTATACTTATACTTAAAGTTACTAGCCGCAGCACTCGACCTTTTAGTACTTAGTGTGCAAAATCTGAAAACTTAGAAAAACGTCTGTACGCCGTTGTTCTTCATGTGTAATTTTTCATATGTACATGTATATATAGCGGCATATAAGACTGAATGGATATATGCTGCTATATGTAGGTTATAAATAAAAATGTGGTATTTATTAAACAATGATACGTTTGTTTAATTGCAGCCTATTAAAAATCCATGCAATAATTATAAAAATGTAACAAGTCAACAACTGCAAACTAAAGTTAAATTTCTTGATACTAGCCTAATCAATGAATGGATTCTGATTCTGATGAAAAAATATGTGCCTGAAGAAACTAAAATGAATTTAGACGAATCCTTGGCTATTTTTTATTTTACTTTCAATGGATCTTTTCACATAATGTTACATACAATATTAAATCAATATTATTTTTGGAAGGCTGCTTTTCTTTCAATAAATTTACAATTCACTCATTGATGAACTTAATAGGAAGTTTCCATACAATTATGAAAATTGAATTTTCATCACTGGTTGACTTTTTAAATTTTCACCATTGTATGGATATCTTATTTAGGTTCATCGATTAATAGATTTTCATTTTCTATAAAGCAAATCAGCCTTCGAAGGCTAACATGAAGAAGATTGATTGAATCTAAAATAAACAATAGCCAAGCTTTAGTTTCAATGCATTTTAGCCACAATTCATTCAGTACTCTCTCCCGACTCGCATGGAGATAACGGCGGTGGTAATCCGCAATCGACATTTTTGTCGCAAAGTGACTCGCATCGAGTATAATCGGGCAGTTTTCGAACTGTTCATCGATTATTCGCGTTACGCGACCATTAGCCCTTAGAAAGCCGTGTTCATCGATAAAGGGCTCAAACGAAATAATTTTGCTTCTACGATTTATTTCTTTACCCGCTTTTATTTTTGCAATTTCTAAATGGAAGCAACTTGCCTGAATTGCGCGAATCCAATAGGCCTCAGCCGCCGCTCGGCAGTCCACCGAGTCGACTTCTCGGGGCTTGCTTCGCCATCGATTGATAGCAGATTTCATGTGCCGCCCGACTACTAAGAGACCCTCCCAGCCGAGTAGTTTTGCCGTGAGTGGAATGTACAAATTCGTCGCGACAGCTACGCAAGCATGCGTTTTCTTCCTGTCCACGCTGTCAATTACAATGATTGACGATACAATGATGAAAATTTAACAATACAGTCAATGCAGACTAAAATTAAATTTTCATCCTTGCATCAATTTAATTTACTACAATCAAATAATTTATAAATGTATTTACACTTAAACAAGTTAATTCTATCGTGGAGCTTCCGTTCATTTACAATATTCAGCCCGAACGTATCCATATTTCCTTCGAAATCACTTTATGTATTATTGCATTAATATAATATAGGTGCGCTCATATTACATATATCTTTCTCAACTCTAACTAGAACGGGGAAACCCGGTACTAAAAATTCTGAAACTGAAATTCAAATTCTAAAATATAGGCACGCAACATCTAGTATAGTAAATTGACGAGTATCGGTACCATCAATGTAAGTGGTATCGTCAGCACCATAAATTTACTATCTAAACAGCGGATCAAAATGTTCTAGTAATAGAATATGTCCTGCTACAGAAATCTAGTGCTTTTATTTTCTATGAACCCAACCAGGTTTCAGCTACATCGAATAGATGATAAGCAGGATGATCTTGTAAATGCAGACGGAGTCGCTCAATGTGAGCTTCACTAGTGCCTCTAAAAGAGTTCACATTCATGAAGCCCGCCCTTAAGAATCCGCTACTCTTACTGGATCCCGCAACCTTATCCTTATTATTATTCCCCCTCCCACTCCCGACGATCAGCGACGGAGCATTTGTTCGATCTAGTCAAATATGATCGGCCCTTATCCCACAACAGGAGCGCCTATCCTCACAACCTTGAGTCAACACAGACGAAGCGAGAGGGCTACGGATTAAAGAAATACTGGCCACGGAGCCGCCACGTGAAGCTCCCGACGAGTGCATGCGCATGAATAAATTTATAATCTCTTTCTCAGAGGCCACAGCATGAACTCTACTACCTTCTCTCCATCTAATAAAGAATTATCGCGTGGATGTCAAACGTACTTAAAGCCAAGATCGCGCTCAGTGTCTTTGCACTGCATGAACGCACCATATTGACCTCGGCTTAACCACATATTTATAAAAATAGTACATTGTCTGGCATCAGACGCCGCCACATGTGAACGAGCAGATACAACATTAGAGAGACAGAGAGAAATGAGAAAAAGCGAAATAGTTGCTCGAAGTAAAATTGAGTGCACGGCAGTGCATCGAAGTTTGTTGTTAGCGGCAGAACTCTTCCCGGTCGAGGATGTCATTGCCGAGATTGAGTACAGCTGAGCTATTAGCGCGCGAATTTCCCGCGTCGATGAAGTATGTGAGAGAGAGAGAGACTGTGTTAAACGGCGCTCGCGTGTAAACACTGTTGGGTATTGTTATTATATTAAATTATAATAAATGTTTATTTCATATTTAAACATTCGCGCATATTTTATTTCGCCGCCCTTTTCCCTGATTTTCGCGGCTCTTAGCAGCAAGCGTCTAAGCTTGTCCGTGTCCATGGATTTTCCGTGCAACTATTCGCGAGCAAATAAGGACGGGAAGTCCTAAAGTCGCGTAGTGGCTGGGACCTGGGCGGGATTAGCCACTCGGTAACTATCATGTGACACAATACAATGAAGCAATCTACTAACCGAAATAGAATTTTATTGTAAGTTCTTTGATATTGTGGATAATTAAAAATATCTTTACGATTTGATTTTACAGAAAGAATCCATGTAATTATTTGTAACGCAATTGTAGTTATATTTAACATCTTTTCTATTAGAATAAATGTAAATATAGTTAGCAATTAATCTTAATTATAAGATAATAGAAGAATATTAATATTTTTTTTGTATCAGGCATTGCTAGTGGTACATTGTCAGATGTTGAACGTACTTTAAATAGCTTAAATGGATATCATGATGATATATTGGAGGCATTACGTAATGCTCATCGAGGAATTGAAAGCTCCCCAACTGGTAGTAGCGACGCTCTTCATAATGAAGGCTTGCTTAAACAGATAGATGAAAATGGATATCGGAGTAGTTCGTATAGAAAGGATTCTATTTCTCAAGATAATATTGAGAATCCAGATGACGATGAAGACGATGAAGATATCCCGCCAACTTGTGGAACAATAAGGATAAGAACACTTGAAGATATTATTCGTCAGTTAGAGCATCATTCAAACCGTCACATAAGTCCTGTTGAATCGGAAGATTTACGTGTATCTGAAAATGAAAATGATCGTCATTATAGAATTGATTCCTCAGTTTGCAGTGGATCTTCTCAAGGGTAAGTTTATCAGCTGCATATAAATAGTTTCGTATTACATTGTAACATTCTAATTTTTTATCTCTGGCGGGGCACTTAAGAGGGTGGGGGGGGGGGGGGAGGGTGGCCCTCGATCTACACGAGGACCTCCAGTTTCCTTGAATGTTGGTGAATACAGTATGGTTTCGAAGGTTGATCTCGGTGCAACGCCGGTCCATCCCCTATTGTTGTAGGTGACCTGGCATGGGTGCAGTGGGCTCGGCGAAAGCATCCAGAATGGTCAGGACTTCTCGGCAAACTCTGGACATTTGACCGGTGGAAGCACGGGCGTTTTGTCTACGGTGTGGGTAAGCGGCTTTGCGTGTCTTCCTCCGTCTACGTGTAACGGGACCGCGGCATTGCTTCTGGTTGCGCGATGTTCTTACTTTCATAGTCAAGAAATTGAAATTTTTAAAAGACACCCTCGTGAAGGGTTCATAACGCCGCAACAGGCCGACAAGTGGCGATGGTAACGATCGAATCCTCACTCATAGTCTATCCCCACCTACTTTCTGTTCATGACTGATGTGGTGAACACGAAAACTGAAAATGAGAGACAGATTCTATCGAGCCGTGTCGGGGAAAGGATCACGATTTCCTCCCATGTTCTTAAGTTACATCGATTAATAGATTACAAAACCATTTCAATATTGACGCCGAGATCTCCAAGATTAGAGGTAAATTACACACATTTATTCTACTTCTGCATTTTTTGGCTTCGAGGAGACGTCCTCAGTAGGGTGACGAAGGAAACATAATCAATGATGCATTAGGTAATATTTTTGTTAATTTTAAGTGCGCTATGTTATAATTATAAATAAATTTTCTACCATTATTGATTAATATGTAATTAGTAAATGTGATAAACTTAATAAGAATTTTATATATATTAATTGTTTTCATTTGTATGCCTAAATTTTATATTAATTTATAACTGATTTGAGATATTTATTATTTCGGGTGATATTTTTTATTATCGTTCTTTATAATTGTTGTCCTGTTTTTCTATCATTTGCTCTAATCAAAGATCCGCGAGAATTCCCTGAGAAATAAAACTGTAAGTGATAATAAAATAAGCGACTAAACACTCATTTCAGATGGAGGGACACCAGGCTAAGCGTTCTCTAACCCCAAGAAAAATTTTGGAATGAATTTGGGAGCTGTGTAGTATCTAGAATACAGAATGGGTGCGAATGAGAAAGAAACTTAACAACCCAGCTTGCAGGAACTGCTTACCAGGTCATAAGTTTTTGAAGTATAATTGAGATGCACCTGTAACCTGGAATTTGGGGGTTGGCCAGGAAGTTGCAAAGAATAGTAGCGCGTCTTAGTACCCTTTGGTAACGACATCGGCGAGACATCCGAGCCCTATTTTATAAAGGATCTGGGTTTCAAACACATCAAGGGTAGGCGAAAGAGGCACGAAAGAACTTCATGAAGGTCCTTGCAAGTGGTTGAGTCTGTCTGAGCTAGCAGTACCCCAAATGGGGATAGCATAGAATGCTATGCTAAAAACTATTGCCTTGAAAGCCCGCAGCTTGGTTTTGAAAGACATTTTCTTATTAGAGAAGAAGGGTTTCAGATCGATAAAGGCGTCGTTGATTTTGTTCCCTGTGGCTAGAATGTGAGGGTATATAAGGCGGTGGAGATGCGTTTATGGATTGGAATATCGCTGCGATAGGTGTTGAAGAATAGCGGAGCAGGCTTGAGACACTCTAGCAGAGATGGGATAAGGTTTGGAAAACTCGCGGTCTATTCTGTCTTAGATAGTGTAGATAGTTGAATTGAATTAATTTAAAGATGAGACCGCCGTAACTCTATTGAACACCTTTTGAATGTCGAGAAGGAGCACTTTTATTAAAACTGTTATAAAGGATTATAGTAACGCATAAACTTGACCTCCTCGATAAAGTTGTTGAAAGCTTTACTTTGGTGATCGCGTAGCACTTTCCTAAGCTTTTCTAAGACCACGGGACCCCGTAGTCCCGTCGCACGTTAAGCTGGCCTTGCTTGCTACTGTATGATGGGCTTCTTAAAGAGTCGATATAGATGGCGGTGACAAGCCAAATATTCTGAAATTTTCTCTTCTTTTGTCTAGATTTATACGCGCAGATTCTCCTGCAACTCTGATTCGGTCAGCTGAGAGCAATACTTGTGGAAGGCCTTCTCCAAAACTCCTTAAGACACGAAGTTTGCTAGCATCCGACGGAAGACAACCGCCTATGCTGCTCTCCATTCCCGCGAGCGAGCTCATGATCCAGGATATCACCGGTGAGTGGGCTACGGAAGAAAACCTCCCTCGCGCGTGGAATACTTGCTCGCGGATGGGTTGTGGTGCAGTTAAAATAACAACCGCGCCGGTCGTAGAGTCAGCAGCGGAGATCGTACCGCGGTTGCGAAAGTGGTGGTCGAGCGCGACCACACCGACAGATTCCCATACGTCTCGATGACGTGGTTGGGACGCCACTCACGGCCGATAGTGGATATTAGATTAGGGATATATTGTCGAAGTAGACTAGGCAATAAAGTATAAATATAAGTTATAAAGTGAGCCCTATATTGTGTTTTTCCCCTTCTCATTTTGTTTTATTTCAAGTCGAAAGAAGCTCGTGCTGATACCTTCCCGCCGAGGCCAGCGTGCCCGCCCCAGGAGAGGGGTCTCCACCGGCTAATCAGGAGCCGCTCGCTTGGCGCCCTATAACAATTATAAATTTAGCGAGTACGCCATTGTACGACCGTGGTAAGGAAGAAGGACCTCCCCTGTTTGTGCATGAAAGTGACGCGTTACAATTGGATCGACAAAGTATCTGTACAGCATATCATCTTCGATTTTCCACTTCTGAAATTTGAGGGAAATTTGCTGGACATTTTTCAGACGATCGAAATATCTTGCGATTTTCTTATGTCTATCTCTATAATTGAAACCAGACCTTCCTCCGACGGACTGCACATGTTCCTATTTTAGGCTTCATATTCTGGGCGTATCTGCAAAGACCCAGGCTGTCTCACATTGTGATACGATGGTGTTTGGACGGCATATTATGGTACCTTACCTACCCATTAACAAAAACAAAATTTTCTGTTACAGAAAATTATATGTAGTTGGACAATTGTCTACAAGTCTGCCTAAAGGTCTGCGAACGACTAGGATCGCAAACGCGTGAACAGCGACCTCTTTATTTTATAAAATATTATAAAAAATTATTAAAAAACATTTTTAATTATTCCTGAATTTATTCTCAAATTTTATTTTTAGGATCTATTAATTACAGCGAAATTAACAATGTATGTCATCTTTAACTGAATTACTCATTAAAATAAATTATATTTTTTTAAAAAAAGCTTCAAACTCATTTAAATTAATTTAAATAAACACTTAAGTCATCAATTAAATTGCAATTAATACATCTTTGTTGGACAAAGTCCTATATATGTAAATAGTGTGAATTTAATTTATAAAAGTAATGATAATAAGCTATGATTATAATGCGTGCGATAAAATGTACCGTTGTTAATATTTATTGTTTATGCGATCGACTTGAATACAACCGTTTATAATTTCATTATTGTTTAGTTATTTATCCAAATGTAAAATGTAAGGTACAGAATGCCATTTACGTGCGTGCTACCTGTGACCTCTAGTGATAACATATCGTAATTTCTTTCGTATTATTATTAATGTTAACTATCCGTATAAAGGGGGAAGTGGCGCGCGTGGAGTTGAACTGCCCCAGCGCGAATTCACAAGGGACTCGTGGCTTCAACCATTAGATCAGGTAGACACAAGGTCTACCTGAGGCGTCATAGGTCTTGCGGAGCTTGCTCTTTGTAGATGAAAGCCGAACTCCGTCCACGCGGGAATGGAAATTCCCCGTGGCCGTCAGGCACCGCAGTTTAACGACACTCGCGGCCCTTCCGGGAAAACTCGGTAGCTCTACGGCTTGAAAGTGGACGGGGCCATCGCGGCTCTCTTGCAGTCACTAGAAGGAGGGGATAGCGAGCGCGGAGCGATTCGGGCATTCTTGGTTTCACCTACGATCGAAGAGGTAAGCGCAGCAAATATAGTTTCAAACCTTTGTTCAAATTCTTAGAAATTACCGAATAAATTTGTTCTCTTCATTTGCCTCGATTCTTTCAAAACCTTTTCCTTGTTCTATCCACCACAATTTAGTACCCCGGGTGAGGAACTTGGACCAATAAAGAAGGAATTGGTTTATTGTTGTAATTTATTATTTATTAATAGAAAAATATCGCCATGCGGAGAACAAAGAAGACATCTTCTCAATTTCAAGCCTCTCCAGGGGAAGGGCCTTCTAGTCTGAAGAGAGCTAGAGTTCAAATGAGAGGTCGACGCCAAGTAGTTCGAGCTGCAAAACCAGGCCGCGTTCGCTCCAGAGGCAACTCCGACAAGGCCGGAGCAGCTCAGAGAGAGGCCACGCCGCCGGAAGCGCGCAGCTCGTCGTCGATCGTAGCGAGCGTCGAGTCGATGGATTTGGAGCCAGCGTCGTCAACAATTGCAGGGGTCAACGATAGCACGCGTAAAAACTGCCGTAACGAGTACAAGTGCTCCGAATATTTCAACTTCGAATAATGATGCGTTGTCGCGCTTGGCAGAAACCTTTGAGGCGTTGTTAACTGCGCGAGCGAACTCGTCCGCTTTATGTATGAGGAAGCGACCTTTGTTTTGAAAGCCGGGGTCACTGACCTACCGCCGACCCTCGCGACGAGCACTCGTGTTGACTGGCAGCGCGCGAAGAACCCAAGATCAGCGACAGTCTGCGCGACGGTAGATATTGATACCGAGGATACTCGCCCGGCGAGTCAAGGTCGCGCTGATAGTTGCGTCTTTTGCCAACGGGAAAACCACACCTTGGCTAATTGTTTTAAATTCCCGAAGGAATCTGTAAAGCGCCGTTGGCTTTTAGCGAAGCGATTAAGATTGTATTTTAAATGTCTCAGCGAAGGGCACGCTGCGTTGCGTTGCGAACATAAAAGTTGCGATCTGTGCCAAAGGGTGCACCATGCTTTACTACATAGTGGGGAGCGCGACTCCGGAGAGAAGTCTGCAACCAAGGTAAACAATTTGCCCGCACGCCGCGAACAAACTAATGCAACGACATCGGGAAGGCAGACCGATTGACTGGCGGTCCCGGGCGGCTTATTGAAGATTCTTCCGTTGCGCCTACTTGGTCCCAAACAATCGGTCGACATCTTCGCTCTTTTTGACGAAGGTTCCAGTATCACGCTGCTCGATAAAAATCTCGCGTCAAAAATCAGAAAATGTTATTCAACATGCCATAACACTCCCGGATTTCAAGCTTCACACACAAACACTTTCACGAGAAATTACCAATTATATAAAAAAGAATATACAAATATCAATCGAGCCGTATAGTCAGATCCGGCCAGGCTTGTTAATAGGGCAAGACAGTTGGAGAATTGGTGTCGAACCGAGCCTTCACAGTCTCGCGAACGTTTTCAGGATGGGCCGCGTATGGATATGTGTCCGATAATTTCACTAATTGCGAGGGGAAGGCGGTGTGCTTGAATGTGGAATCGGGGGAAGAAAGCGACGATAAGCTCGAGACGTTGATTCGTCAATATTTTCTTATTGATAATGGCGGCGTGAGCGGAAATACTAGTTCGAGCGAGAGCTCGTATAAATCTGAAGCCGAAAAGATTCTCGAAAAGATGAGTCGCCGCGTAGGTAACGCCTGGGAAGTAGGACTGCTTTCAAAGTCAAACGTGACTCCAACTATCGACAGTAAAGTAACCGCCCGCCAAAGGCTTCTCTCGCTCGAGAAAAGACTTGACCTCGACCCCGCGTATGCCACGGTGTATTATAGCGAAATGGAACGTTTTGTCAATGACGGATACGCGGTTAAAACCACGGGACACGAGACCAGCAACAGGATTTGGTACTTTCCTCACTAGTGAAAGCAAACCCGGTAAAGTCCGAGTAGTTTTTGACGCCGCCGCGCGGACGAATAGCGTGATCTTAAATGACCAGCTCGAGGCGGGATCGGACCTCTTACAACCTCTCGTCGGTGTCTTGATGAGGTTTCGACAATATGCGTACGCCATGAAGGGGGACATCCGCAACATGTTCCTGCTCGTCAAAGTAATAGAAGAGGATCGCAGAGATCTCTTTGGCGTGGCAGGGACAGAAGCATAGAGCCACACGGCTCTATAGAGATACACATCTATCCAATGAATTCACTTACCTTCGGTGCAAAATCTTCTCCGTGCTCCGCTTTGAACATAAAGAACCGTAACGCCGCCGAATACGAAGAAATTTTTTCTATTGAGCATAATTCGCAACTGTTACATGGACGACATTTTGTCTAGTCACCGACAGTCGACGAAGCCCGTGATTTAATAACTAATGTAATTAAAATTAATAAGAAGGCCAATTTTTTTATGCACGCGTGGGCGTCGAACGATCCTTGCGTAGTCGAACACATTCCAACAAAATACAAGGCGACAGATTTAAATAAAGCGATCTTACACGAAGGTCAAGAACAGCGCGTGTTAGGCCTCGTTTGGGACCGAGCGTGCGATTGTTTTAATTTTGATATAAATCTACGGAAAATCCCCAACGAGATTTTTATCGCCGATAATCATAAGAACAAAAATCCTCATGCAAGAGGTTTGGATTAGCGGGATCTCGTGGGACACGAAGGTAAGTCCGGAATCGTACATAAAATGGTTAAATTGGTTGCAGGCTCTCCGAGATGTCCGCGGATATGCGATACCGCGTTATTCCCCAATTACAAATGAAGCAGCGACCACGCAGCTGCACGTTTTTTGCGACGCGAGCGAGAAGGATTTCGCGGCCGTCGCGTATTTAAGAACAACTCGACTTTCGAGGCCGGCACAGGTAGCGTTTGTAATCGCAAAAGCGCGAGTCGCCCCTGTGAAGCCTCTAAATATACCGCGCCTAGAGGTACAAGTGGCACTGCTTGGTAGCAGAATAGTCCAACTGATCGAGAGGGAGCTCGAATTGTCGATTGAGCGCAGATTTCTTTGGTCCGACTCGACTACGGTCCTACAATCAATTCGTACGGAACCTCGCGTACAGCAAATGTATGTAGCGAATCGACTGGGAAAGATTCGCGAATTAACAGATTGGCGCTGGGTGCCTACGAGGACAAACGCGGAGGACAAAGCTACGCGATGGTCGACTCATGCGTCGTGCTCAAACGATCAATAGTTCCGAGGGCCCGAGTTCCTACAGAAAGAGGAGTCGGATTGGCCGACCGAAAGACGTTTGAGCGAGCGTGAGCGAGCTGTAATTGACAGCGTGGACAGGAAGAAAACGCATGCTTGCGTAGCTGTCGCGACGAATTTGTACATTCCACTCACGGCAAAACTACTCGGCTGGAAGGGTCTCTTAGTAGTCGGGCGGCATATGAAATCTGCTATCAATCGATGGCGAGGCAAGCCCCGAGAAGTCGACTCGGTGGACTGCCGAGCGGCGGCTGAGGCCTATTGGATTCGCGCAATTCAGGCAAGTTGCTTCCATTTCGAAATTGCAAAAATAAAAGCGGGTAAAGAAATAAATCGTAGAAGCAAAATTATTTCGTTTGAGCCCTTTATCGATGAACACGGCTTTCTAAGGGCTAATGGTCGCGTAACGCGAATAATCGATGAACAGTTCGAAAACTGCCCGATTATACTCAATGCGAGTCACTTTGCGACAAAAATGTCGATTGCGGATTACCACCGCCGTTATCTCCATGCGAGTCGGGAGAGAGTAGTGAATGAATTGTGGCAAAAATACCTGATCATAGGCTTGCGTACGAAATTAAGATCACTAATTGCTCAGTGTATAATATGTAAATTACGGCGAGGCAAGCCACAGAATCCACCGATGGCCGCGCTACCGCGAGGGAGGCTCGCTTACCGTCAGAGACCGTTCTCTCACTGCGGCGTAGACTACTTTGGCCCGATGTTGGTGGAAATCGAGAGGCGCAGGGAGAGACGGTGGGGAGCGTTATTCACCTGCCTCACTACTCGAGCAATCCACATCGAGGTATTCAACAGCTTAACAGCGAGTTCGGCGATAATGGCCCTACGGCGATTGGCAGGACGCAGGGGTTGCCCGAGCACTGTCTATAGCGACAACGGCACTAACTTTACCCGAGCGAACAAGGAGCTCAAAGAAGAGTTGTCACGTATGGACCAACAAGCTCCAAAAGCCTATGCACAATCTAAAGGTATTCGCTGGATATTTAACCCACCCGACGCGCCTCATATGGGCGGCGTTTTGGAACGACTTGTTGGATAGGTGAAAACTGCTCGGTGGTAACCCTAGAGCGTTCGGGGCCATGCGATGACAAACTACGAGGACGACGAGCACTGTTGCGCTCTGTGCCCAAACTCCTGGTACGTATAGTACTGGTCACTGAGGGAAGTCCTAGCCCTAGGACTACGAATACCCCCGGCAGTTACGGGTGGACCCTGGCGGCGTGCCTATGTCGGGTCACGAGCTTATCCGAAGTTCGGCCCTATCCACTCAGGGCGAATGTCGCAATTGTGCCCGTGCACCCCCCCCCCCCCCGAATGCATCCGGAAGAAACTCGAACCTGGCAGGATGTGACCTCCGGCAGAATAGTAACGCGAACTCCTCCCACTTACCGCGGCTTGTGCTTGGCGGCTGCGGAGGTCTTTGGGGTCGAAATTAGGGACTTGACCCTCCCTACTACCTCCATATACCTCTCCTTTCGATCGGACTTGTCAGCCCTAAATCCTCTACTGCGGCATCGGGCTTCATAGCGCTCATTCATCGCTAGAGCCCTCTCGTGAGTCTTCCCCCAGCATAGCAGGTCCTGTACACTTTGGATCTCTTGGTGTATCACCTCCGTACGATAGTTGGGCCTGATGCGATCAAGCAGCAGGTGGAAGTGGCTATAGAGTATCAGCCTGGGAGAAGAAGCGGCTAATGAACTGGCCCTGCCTTGGAACATATCCTCCAAAGGGCAGTATCGGTCCTCAAACTCCTCCTCTAATGTCGCACAGCCTACGAACTTCTTCTGCAGGAGCCCATACCATTTCTGAGCTCCTTTAAGACAAACGAAGAACAGTGTGGAGAGGAAGCACTCCGTATAGTCGCCTCTTTCATGAAAGATGAGAAGGCCTGTTAGAAAGACTTCAGCGTAGGGCCCTGGCACAGCGTGCGGTATTCTGCGACACCTAACCCGAACTACGCCTTCGTCATCTACTGCTCCCCGCGCACGAAGTTGAGTGGACGAGATAGGGGGATGTCCCTCATAGGTCGTAACCCGCGGGCCGCTCCCTTTCGGAATCGGATGAGTTCGATTCAGCCTCGACCCCGGATTCTTTCGATGGTGAATTCTGGCTCCCAATGTGCTGGAGCGGGGGTGAAAGTAGCGGCCGTCAGCCAACGGAGAGGTCGCCAAGAAGGAGTCGTACTACGCTCGTTCGAAGCGCTTTCAGGTGTCTGTATCCGAACCGCGGGTACGCCGTGTTCGGTCGCAAGCCGCTCTCCGCCAACTGCTCGCTCCATCTCTGGCAGTTGTGTTTCCAATCCCGACAGGGCATGCTAAATGCCGGACAGATGCGTCCGAGACCCCGCCGACAGACCTCTACGCCGGAGAGGTCGAAAACCCCTCTGTTGAGGTTAATGCTGGGCCATAGTGCAGCGGGCACCTAGTGCCAGGCTATCTGCTGTGGGGACAGTACCTGGCTAGGCTGTAGTGAAGGGAGTGCGGGCACCCCTGCAGGCGCCCTGTACTACCGAGTTTCCGCCTATAGGTCGAGGAGCATCCCCCTCTGGGGAGATTATCTCACAGATCATCGCAAATTAGCGGCACGTTATGGGGATCCGCTCCGGACTAGTCATCGTACCCGGGGTACCAGGGAACGTCCAATGTTGGCGGAGCCGAGCGAAGCTCCGCCTGCCACCAACGTTCTCGTAACTCCCCCTCGGGACCGCGATAATTGTATTCTTTGGCTACCATATAGTTGGCCAAATGCGCACGAGAGAGCATGAGCTTCTCGGCGGAGCCTCCTAGCCGTCTTATTGTTCAGGAGCGCCTTTATACGGGAGTAATACTCCACACGCGTAGCCATGCGCTTCTTGTCAATGTCTTCCCATTAAACTGATCGATCCGCGGCCCATGGCCTCTCCTCGCTCTCCGTGCTTTACTTTTGGGTGTCGCCCCTCGAGGCTCCTCTTCTTTGACTTACTGGCCCTTTGACGGGATGTTCATTTTCCGGGCCAGCTCGTCAAAGTCAAGCCTCGATACCCCAACGACAACAGTCAGCCCTGGTGATCGAGACGGGTTATTGATGGGGCAAGAATTAAATCAAATGGCTACAATAGCTACACATTTATATTTTTCGTGAACTTTTTTATTTTAAAATGTTTTATGTCGTGATTGATTAATCTACATAAGTATCTTTAAGTTATTTCACACAATTTTAATTCTTGGTTTTTCTCCTTGAATCCGACGGCAGATGTACCTAATAACCCGCATGCAACAATCCTCTGATCTGACATAATTCAAATCGTTCTGTGACCTCCATTCATGAATAATTTCTGACATGTGTTGAAACCATGGTGAACTAAAGGACATTTCTTGTATTTGCTGTGTTGGTTCACTTTCTCGGTGGATTACATTCAGTTGACTATCGATGATAGAATTTAACAGGGGAGTAAATTGATCGATTTTGAGCGAAGCCGCTCGAATGAATGCTATTTTCGATTCTGCTTGTGATGAGTAATGCAGTTCGATATACACAACCTCACTAAAACTAACCGAACCTTGTGAGTACTTAACTAAAATTGGTTCATATTTGAACCGTAAGTGTTGCATCAATCAACGTTCCTAAAAACTATACCGTTTCCAGTATACTTGTCGCCGAGTAAAAATCTTCGATGCTGCACGAGGTTATGGAAGTGGCATGCATCAGTAAAATACAATTTTTCCGACGGTCATCTGAATACATGCCATATAAATAATGCAACTCAGGGGTGGCGTGTAAAATATATCAAAAAAGTTTTGGATGCTGCGCCTACATGTGAGTGCGCGGCGCAAATGTTACAATATGATTTATTTACTTCGAGATATTGCATGATACCGAAATCTACTCACTAAACTAATAGAAACTGGGCATAAATATGAAAGACCGCCGCTAATCGACCTTCGGATGCAATTGAGAAGGGAATGACGCAAGTATTGATGGGCTTGATTTCATTTCGAGGAATGTCTCAGTCTGAGGGAATCACCAGCACCACCGCAAACCGGCGGAGTATTAGCATGCTGGTAACCACCGCGAACTTCGAGCGGGAGTCGGCTCGTAGAACAACCTCCACGGGGCAGCACTTGACAGCTGGTGCAAATAACGTCAATAAGGATCAGAGAGGCCGATAGAGGTGAGACAATGACAACAGTCAGCCAGCC
Organism: Sycophaga agraensis; assembly: GCA_018906755.1. Lineage (NCBI taxonomy): Eukaryota > Metazoa > Arthropoda > Insecta > Hymenoptera > Pteromalidae > Sycophaga > Sycophaga agraensis. Next base: position 309,478 of record JACCIE010000104.1, on the reverse strand, counting down.
ATCAAGGTTGCGGTTCTCAACGAGCGCCAGCCAGATTGGAAGACAGCGATTGAGGATTGTTGGACGGCAAGAGGCAGCCAAAATTTTGGAGCGGCAACTGCGGCGGTGAAGCTAAAAAGGTGTAGCGAGCACGAGACAGTTCGGGAGCTTGACGACAAAAGGGGATGTGCTATATGGGCAAGTAGGATGGGGTCGTTGGACCGTCGAACTATTCAACACTAGCGTCGAGTAGACGAGGAAAAAGGAAAAAAATTGAAAACAAGGTGGGAGCTACCAACACTGTGGGAGATTTTGATTGGGATCACCAGAGCTACCGCATTAACGTCAGTACAGATAGACGAGAATGCCATCTGCAGAGACGATAGAAGCGATTGATTGAGCCCGGGAAGACTACCTAGAACTCTCTAAGTGAGATAACCTCTACGGTTTACTGACGATTTTTGAACTTAGAGCCAGCCAGCCACACCACCACGAAACTCAGCGTAAGCAGGTCAACTCATCCTCGAGAGGGATTTATGATCGGATAGTAGAGTGCTCAGACGCGAGCGATAAGAAGGGAACGCGCGTGATCTATACACGACTTTTTTGGACAAACTGAAACGGGTGAGATTATAAGCGTCAGGCACACAATCGAATAGTGCAATCGTGCATTGAGACTCGGAATCAAGAAATGCGTTGAATAATTTGTAATTATTGTGAAAATTAAAGTAAACTCATCTATCCATCAGTCGTATAAAATAATATCTATGGTTACTTTGCCAGCTCAGTCAATGTTGTTTAAGAAAGGCACAAATTTCGTATACCGAAGTGTATATCGAAGTTCCAATGCATTTTCATGGGTTAGCATAATCATATTCGTTGAGGTCGTGTTGTGCCTCATAGACCTTAAGCTCAAGTCATATGCAAATACTACATGTTTCGAGTTCACACCTGCGTCCTTAATCACGCGCCGCTAGGTAAATATTTTACGATGTTTTCATCTCAATCCTCAAATAGCCTATATATTCTCGTAATTCTTTTTTACGAGATTCATGCGACATAGTAATCGAGATCAGTATCCCTGGACACATCAATATTATAAGAACTTTTTGCAATCACATTAGATTTCTTGAATTCTAGATATATATAATGCTTAAAATTGTCGAATTTAAATAGCGACTCATCGGTTCGCTTCATAATTGAATTGTACTTAATTTTGTTACCAATAAAAGAATTTATTATTTCTATTCTGTATTATTTGACTATTTTTCATAAACATACTAATCCTTATTATTAATTTAGAAGCAGAAGATGCAGTCGTAGTCGAGACGATGATGCAAGATTTGTATATGGACGATATCGCCAACCTGCAGTACGAAGTCCTTTTGAGTCACATCAGCATTCTCGACAATTACATGAAGATGAAGGAATTTATGAGACTGCTGATCCTGATGGAATATCTAATGTTCGCGGTGATACCCCAGATAGTGAAAGGTATTGTTTTTAAATCGAAACAAAACTTTCCCTCAAGCACCAAAAATTATTTGGAGGCATATAGTTACGTTCAATATAAGTTTATTCTAGAATAATGATGAAAATTATTAATTCTAATATTGTCAGTAAAAATATATTCAGGGTGAAAGTAACTTAACCATTGCCGAATCGAAATTATTCTTTTAGACGACAGAGTTCAACTCATCAATATCAAACATTGATTTTAGTATTTATTTATATACCGTAAATAAATACTAAAAACACTAATAAGCTATACTAATAAATACTAATGGTCTAAATTCAATTTAAACTACCTTTAGGAAGTGATCAACGACGTAACTTTGTGGTGACTGATAAACAAAGTATATGAGTAAATTCAATATATTTTGTGTATATTGAAAAAACTAGCGATCTAACCTTTCTCATGCATTGATTTTCATATGACTAGTACTGGGTCTTACTTAAGAGGGCCAGAAGATCATCGGCCTCTTACTATAAATTTGTGTATTCATTTGTTGTGATAAATTTTTAAGGAATTTTTCTTTTGAAGAGTAACATCGAATGCACGCACTCACGACTCTGACTCTTATTGGGATTAGGCTCCTTGGAAACCGGATTTACGCAATCGAAAGGCTTCTTTCGGCCTTTCAGGATGAAAATGAGTAGCATTCGGCAATTTTGAAATTGCTGCGCGTTCAAGTTGGAAATCCCCGTGATCGATGTCAACGAAGTCGACGATGTAATTGAAGTGATTTTAAGATGTGAAAAATAATCAGATTTAATACGATAATTAATATTTTATTATACATCAATATAAAAAAAATAAATTTTAAATTTCACTTCTTTGGCAAAAATAGTATCTGATAGTTGATGAACTCCTCCCTTGTTTTATCCTTAGTTGCACCAAAGGATAGAAAATATATATTAGAATATAAATGTAATACTTTTCAACAGTCTAATAAGAGTATTTAATTGGATGATAGGACAAAGAGTTCTCCAGGTTCTTTAGAATTAAATTAAATTCTTTTATGTTTACCAAGAATATCTGGTGTTAGTTCATTTTTTAGATGATGTAAGAATAATCGATGGTTGAATCTAAAAACACAAATGTATTTTACAGATCATATAGATATATGAACTAATTTACTGCACAGACTTTACTATTTTAAGTTTTTCAATAATTTAATTTTTCAAAACGATTTTGTTCAATGATTGTTTTCAAATAATTGTAATCACTATCGTGTGATTTTTCAATAAATACTACATTTAATATTAATTTAATATTATTTTTACACATACCTAATTTTTCGACTGTGTAAAAAAAAGAACTCTAAGAGAAAACATAAAAAAACATTTTAAAATATTTTGTACCCTCATCGGTTGGCCTAGTTGCTGATTTTGCTATACATAAAAATAGAGTCAGACACAGAAGAATGGGATTCGAGAGACTTGAAAACGATGAATATACATATACAGCGCCTACATTACAGTATATACATTATTAAGAAGTTCAACGAAATGTATCTAAAGGAGTCAACAGCTTTGCAAATAGTACAAAGAAACAAGGTAGAAAATTTGAAGTTGAAAGACCATAAAGTTAACTCCGCGGGCGACCGATGCCTTTGCCAATAAATGGGGGGAGGGAGTCCTCATGGGGCTGGTGGGGCTGCTGATGCCAGTGACGTCGGGTGGGCGAATGATACGTACGGTGTCCGCTCTCGGAGAGTCCGCTGATGGTTCCGTGGTCGCCTCTTGGAAGGCTTCTCTGCTGGCGGTAGTCTGTGTCAATGAGGAAGGCTGAGGGAGTCGGTGAGCTGCCGACAAAATATGGTGGCTATTGGGCACTTGATAGGGAGAGAGACTCTCCCGCAAGCGGTATCCCTCTGGCCTGCTGGATCTAAGTGGGGGTGCCTACCCGGCTCCGTTGTGCCTCTTAAGGCCACTCGGCCATCCGGTCTCATCTGCGAGTTGAGCCTCGCGCTCTGGCGGTGTCACTACGAAGCTTGCAACTGCGGCGCGGCGGAGATTCCCCTACTCGAGAGGGTCGGGCGCCTGATGAGGACAAGCACTCGCGTTGCTGCGCGTTGCCCACTGCAGCGGGCGTCATAATAAAGTTGAAATTTCGTGTAAAAAATCAAATGCCTTTGCTACAAGATCAAGTGGGAAGTTTAAATCTAATCAAATGTGCCATAACTTTCGTCAAAGAGAAAATTTCAATAGGGAATGTAAGAATGGTGGCCGCGATGAAGTCGAAAAGCATTCCAGAAAAGGACAATGGTCACGTGGTAATACCAAGGGAATCGGAAATTCATCAAGATGATGGAATACCGGTCAAAATCGGTAAAGAAGACGCGGAAGATTCAACAGAAATCGACATCAGGACGATCAGCATTAAGATTATAAAAGCGTGGGTAACAACAATTGATTGTAAGGCGATTTCAAATGATTTCAAAACGTTTCCGAGAATACTAAAATTAATTGGGTTTTAGACAGTGGCTGTATAGATCACATAATAAACGACGCCAGTTATTTTTACGATTTTATAGAATTGAAAAAGCCTATACCAGTGTACTCGTATTTAGTGAAAGTAAAGTAATAGCGACAAAAATAGATTCGGTAATTAGTTATTTTAATTTTTACGGAAAAAGAAGTGAAGTCAAATAAATAATGTGTATTATGTAAAAAGTATGCCAAATCTATTGAGTGTACGGAAAAGTTATGGTAAATGACAATATCCATTCGCCAGATAATATAAATGTTAAAATATCTAATGTAAACGGTAAAACGGCGGCAATTGAGATACTTGAAGGAAGATTAGTAAAAATTCAAGTACTTTTAAAGTTAGAAATACTTCCATGTCAGTTAATAATAATAAAATGACATTGAAGGAAAAAGATTAGTGAAAAACAATTGTTAGACGGGATACTGGAAAATTTAGAAACAAAATTCATGAAATGCAAAACGTGTATTGAAAACAAAATGTAGAATGTACCATTTAGAAATAATAGACATAGAGCTAGGGAAATATTAGAAATTGTATACACACTTTGCGGGAACTTAAAAACAGAAGGCCTAAACGGTGAAAAATATACAAAACAGAAGTTTTTAATTTTCTAGTACGGTTTATAAATGAATGTGAAAAATTCATATGCGAAAGTGTTAAAACTTTGCGCTGCAATAATGGCAATGAATATTTAAATAATAAAGTACATGAGTGTGTCAAAAGTAAAGGTGTAGTAATGTATATCTGCCCAGCCTATGTACACGAATTGTTCAATAATTCTATTATATATTATATATTATATATTATATATTATCTATTATATATTATTCTATTATATATTATATATTATAAGCGAAGCCAGTGTAAACAAAAGATATTGGCCAGAGATTGAAAGAAATACTGAAACGGCACAAAGGTCAAAACGCAATGTACGATCTTCAGAAATATATGCAGACCACTACTTATAAAATACACATATTTATGCTAACTATGTAAAATTAAACCTTCTGAATATCCAGGAAGAAGCTATAAATTGTAAAGACAGTACATTATGGAAAAGTGCAATATCTATTGAAATGGATTATATAAGTGGCATCGGTTGTTGAGGCGGCTTCGGTTGTGTCGTTCGCTGATCCCTGAAGCGGCATGGCTAGCGGCGGTCCCCGAGAGCTACGTCAGGGTAGCTCGGTCGGCGGCGTCGTTACTGCACTCTCCTGTGCACCTCACTAACTTTACGATACCTTTGCGTTTTGGCTTACGATTTACATCCAAAATACATCTGTCACGGCGCGCTGAGGCAAAGAGGCGCGGGTTCTCCCCTCGTGCCTTCTTGCGGCAATGGCGATTAGAACCCACGAGGTACCTGCCCTGCTGAAATGTTTCAGCCCCCTGTTGCATGCTATCTTGGTCTCTTCAGGATAGCATGTAGGACGGCTTCTGTCCTGCAATATTCCCTGTCATCGTCATCTCCTTCGGCTTCGACTTCATCGGCAGTTTATCGGCTACGGCGTCGGTTGGCCCGAGCACGGCATGCCGCGTTGTAACTCCTCTATGTTGCGATGCTGCAGCGGTGGTTGAAACTGGCCGTTGCCTTATCAAGATGGCCGCGGCGCGAGGGGCCGCTGACTTAGTCCTCTTTCGAAAGAGTACAAAGAGGACACAAGAGTTCACAAAGCTGTACTCCGGATCTGAAATCCGGAAGCAAGTCGGTGGAAGGGGCAGTGCAATGAGGGGCAAGGCGGCAGCTGAGCGGAGTGGAATGGGGAGACCGGCGGCCGCCGTAGGCCGGGCAGGCCCGGCGAGCCAGCGGCCAGTGGTGGGGGGAGTACAAAAGAGGACTAAAGAGTACACAGAGGATTTTAGGAGTTCTTCGCTTTTTCAAAGAGTGTACGACTCGTGCGGCCTTCTCGCATAATTAATATTGATTTGTAATTATTATTTAATTAATTTGTTCACTTTTAACAATAATTATTTCATATTTTATAATCTTTTTCTTGAATATTGATAGTTTTCCGCTGAGCAAAATAATTTCAAGAAAAAGATTATAAAATATGAAATAATTATTGTAGTATTAATTATGCGAGAAGGCCGCACGAGTCGTTCACTCTTTGAAAAAGCGACGAACTCTTAAAATCCTCTGTGTACTCTTTAGTCCTTTTTTGTACTCCCCCCACCACTGGCCGCTGGCTCGCCGGGCCTGCCCGGCCTACGGCGGCCGCCGGCCTCCCCATTCCACTCCGCTCGACTGCCGATTTGCCCCTCATTGCACTGCCCCTTCCACCGACTTTACTTCCGGAATTCATTGGAAATTCGTCGAGAATAATTTCGGACAAATCTAGAGAGTACAGAAGAGTACAGAAGAGTACAGAAAAGGATTACGGAGTTTTACTTCCTGTACTCAGAGTGAACGGCCCCTCGCCGCGGCGGCTCTCCACCGTACACGTCGTTGTTTAGCATAGCGCGGCCGATGGGTTCCGCAGGGAATCCCTCCTTCTTGAGTGATCCACGTGTGGTGAGGCCTGTCCGGCTCTACGGCTCTACTAGACCGCTGCTGCGGAGCTGCCGGCTCTCTGCACAGTTGCTATATTTCGAAACAGTAAAATGTATCAAACCCCTATGGAAACTAATTTAAAGTTAGATAATTAAATTACACGTGAAGAAAATATTTTGGATAGAAATTTAATTGGAGTATTATTATACATAAGCTCAAGTACCAGACCCGATGTAAGTTTTAGTCTAAATTATCTCAGTAGGTTTCAAAAACCGATTACAAATACGCATACAGAATACTAAAGTATTTCTATCGAACTAGAAAATTAAAACTTGTTTATACTCGTATGGAAAATTCTAAAGTATTAGATTCCTTTGTTGATGCCGATTGGGCAGGAAACATATTAGACAGGAAATCTACTACAGATTACCTTATAAGACTATTTGGAAACATTGAACACTGGAAATCGCGAAAACAAAAGTGTATGACAAAAGCGTCAATTTTTGCCGAGTACGTCGCCCTATCTGAATCCGTAATCGAAATAATTACAAAGCGAAATAACTACAAAGAAATTGTTAGAATATGTGATTTAGAAATCAAATAATATGTTAAAATTTTTTAAAATAACTCAGGTGTGATTGGAAATAACTCAAGGCGTATTGAAGTGCACTACCATTATATTCACGAATATGCTAAAAATAAAGTTATGGAAGTAAGAAAAGTTGATACTGATAAAAACACAGCAGATTTAATAACCAAAGCCTTTAACGAAAGATTACAAATGTGTACATTATAAATATAAGGAAGCGTGTTAAGATAATACATGTATATTTTTAATGTAAGCATATATGCAAGAACTATCTGTATAAAGTCATTACGTCATCTATTGTTTAAATAGATAAACATGTATGTACAGTGCGTAACTACGCGCTAACCGCGAGTCATCGACACTGTATTTACTTCGTTGTCAGATTTCCTCCTATGAACATCTTGATTGCGAGCTCTAGAGAATGACTCCTTTTATAATTCATAATAATATAGTTTATACCAACAATTAATCCCATTTATTACAAGAATAGTTTTCTGCTGAACCTAATTTTCAATAATTTCTAGTTGTACCTATTGATATATGTTTACCTCAGCGATATGCCGTTTATTGTAGTATTAGCAAAAGACATATAGATATATCTCTAGTAATATAAATTTTCATTGGTCGCAAGTCGTACGAAATCTGATTGTACGAAAAGTATAATATATAGTAATACTTTTTACATGTGATTCAGGTCGTACGAAAAATGTCCTAAGAAAATCGGAAACGCTTGAAATTAAACTATATGATCAAAAAAAGAGATTTTTTTATGATGAAAGTTTCATGTTATCTAAATTTGATACAAGAATTAAATACTATCATTAATAATAAATATAATAATTGAGTAATACTATAAATAATAAAATATTTTCAATTGCGACTGAGTCATAATCGTACATATATGAAGCATTTGGTAGCACGCATCCTCAAGAGGCTTCACATGTGTGTGTGAGACGTACTTGTCTTCAGCTCGCAACTGCGCGCTTTGATTCAAAGTTTAGCCAATAATCTTTTTAGTTTAAATAATTTGTTAATTATTTCTACATCCCTACTTATAATATTTAAACAATAATATAATTTTTCTAATTTAGTGAATTTGAAGTGGAAAAACTTCTCGTTGAATCAGTCAGTGTTGCGAACTGAAGCGCGATCGACGAAGTTCAATATAAACAATATTTATTGTAAGCGTCGGACATCTATTGTAAAAGCCGATAAAACTCACCGACTCTACGATTCTCGGTAGCGCAAAGCCGGGTTTAAAGGGCCCGCACCGGTGTTATTGTTTACTCTTGCCTGTAAAGAGCGGGAGGTTGGCTCTAGCCGAGCGCGCGGATGCCGCGCATTTTACCTGTGAAGCCAACGCCTTGAGCTAATGACTTTGGGCCAGTTTCCGAGCGCCGCTCTCGCGTGAAGGAGCGTAGTGTCCGGGTCGGGCGAACGCTCGTGCGTGATGGAGTTTCGCGCCCATCGCCGGGGAAGTGGCGAGTTTCCGATCACGACGGAGGCGATCAGGTATGAGCAGGGCGGCGGTAGGAGGGACTGCTTCGCTGTCAGTGCCTTTCTCCTTTGGCCCTAGAGATGGTTAGATTAGGCGACTGCTCCTCTCTATGTCAACTACTGTAGTAGCCTGCTGGACTCCCCTGAAATAGATCAGCTGCATATCCTGAGTACAAACTCACAATTTGGCGAGTATTACACCGTGACTATCTAACTCCCTCCCAGTCCCTTACTTTATTTCTTCTTTCGTTTGAAGGCCCTCCTCTAATTTTGTTTATTTTTAGGTGACGCAGTATTCCAGTTGTCAGGTCAGGCTTCTGTATGTGTCTATGGTAAGCCTACCTTATTCGTCTCTGGGTCTCTATTAATTTACTATTCTTTTGTTTGCAGAAACTTGTGCTCCTTTTATTGCTTGTCGCACTAAATAATTTATCCAGTTGTGATGGATGTATGCGCCATTGATTATAAAATTATTTATATACCTATCTATTGTAAAATGCGTGCGTGGAATTATATTGACATTATTTATTTAGTTTCATCAAATTACAAATGTATATTTTTTGTAAGCTTGCTCGCTATGCTTAGGTCTCGAGGAACGAGGAAAGCCCGGTAGTTCGAACATGTAAATTGTAAAAAGGTATGGAGTCGGGCTGCCCCTGTGCACGTGTGAGAGACATCTCCATGCGTGGCTATTAGGCATCGCGGCCCGACGACTCTCGCGGACCTTCGGGGAAAGTCGGTGGGACTCGGAGCGCAGGGATCCGCGGTGAGAAAATTGGGCTACCTGCGTGACTCGGGATTGGGGATAGCGAGCGGCGATCGATGAGCGACGATCGAGAAGTGACGATCGAGTCCGAAGCTGGAGCTTTATTATTGTTTTAGCCGACCTAAAGGAAAGGTAAGCGCGAGGTTACCTATTTGCTTTGTTACAAAAACTTCGTTTCAAATAAATTTAATCTATACTTCCAAATCAATATTTTGTCTTACTTTAAATATAACCATATCCTTGTCCTAACCACCACACCAGTCGATTAGAGCAGTCAAACCATCCATCCATTTATCCTTCCCGTAGATCATTCGCGGAAACTTTCTGAGAGGTCAGCGTCCAATCAAGGCCACCATTTGTGACGCGTGCTTCCTCCCAGAGGCCGATGAGCCTCAGAGTAAGGCATAATGTATATGGTAACCTTACATCCTTCTTAATACCCTCTAATGGCCCTGAGCCCTAAGCATAAGAAGATTGTAGTCGATAAATACAGGAAGAGGACGAATATAAGTAGATGCGTAATAAATCGTAGGAAAATTTCTCTTTTAATACATATTGTGTAGATTCGTATTACTGACTCTGGCCAAGTCTAAAATTAAGCTGACCGCCACGTCGACGTGCTCCGCGCGCTTAACCGCGAGTCCGGAGTCCTCCACCACTCGGTGCACCGCTCCCCACTACATCGCCGGTTGCTGTTTCCGCATTCCCGCAAGGAAAACTGGGGCTTTATTCTCGCGCGCTATTTCCGAGAAATTCACGAACGATCGAGTAAAATTCAGCCTTAAGATCGTTTTCGGCTTTGGCCCCAGGGTCGTGACCGGACTCTGAACTCACCGATCTCCACAACGCAGGAGCCTCGTGGTATAACCCTCGGCTCCGGTCTGAGGCTCCCTAGGAGTCGTTGCGGTCTCGCTCCGGCAAAATGCCTATGCCAGCCCGGATTACGCGCTACAAGCACCTCCTGCCTGTGGCATGTCGAACTTGCCTTTTCGAATCGCGCCCGTCGTCAGTCATACAGCAGTAACTCTTTCTGCTAATAAACCTTAAATAAAACCTCCCCCGCACTTAGCCAAAGCCCGAAACCATTTCGTTATAATTTATTCGGTTTATTTTATAGGTACTAGGTTATAATTCTGCATATATATACATTATTTTTCGCGGGCCTTTAAAAGACTCGGAACGCCGCGCATCATTGTTTACGTTTTTGCCGCTTGATCCGGCTCGGCCAGCCGACTCGAAGTGGCGCCGCGCCGCTCGCTCCGAAATATGTGTGCATGTGATTGTTTAGTCACATGCACGCACGCATACATTTGCTCACCGATATTGTCCACAACGTAGATGTTGTGCCTGCGCTATGATCCAGATGAGGGCGCTAATAGCGTTTGAACTGGGACACCACAACAGTCACATAGCAAGCGATCATTTTCAATGAACTCTTTAATTATTATTCAACCTGACATTCTTTTATTGAAGCTTTATTCTGATATATCACAAGGTAAGACAGCTGATATAGAACGGCCAACCAATTTTCGAGTAGAGGGTCTATTCGAGGAAGGGGGAATTCAATCGTTATAAGTAGAAAAACATAGTAGGATACAGAGACCGAAATGAAAAATGTACTGAACTATATAGCATCGTATACGAATGTAATTTGTGTATTTTCATATTTGAGTCAATTCTTCATCCCATTTATGTGCCGAACCTCACACCAATAATCACTTAAACTAGGAAGCACACCGATAGTAACTTCGCTCTGACCCTCGCGTTTTCTTTATCACCGCAGTTTTCTCATCGAAATGAATTTTATATAATGAATCATAACTGTTGTTTATCGCTTATGTATGATTTATTATTTGTACGCAGGGTACGTCAGGACACGCAAGTGTTCCAAATGTTGTACATAGAGACTGTTTTCCACGAAAAACTTAAGTTGATATGTTATTCACGTAATATCGAGCTATTCTTCACATTAAAGATTTTCGTGCACAAAATCAATCTATAAATTGAAAAATAGATATGCATTATTAGGGTCAAATAAGTGTTCTGGTATCCGGAAATGTGATTTAGATAGCGCGCATTCTAGCTTTTGGTCTAGGTATACGAGGTTGTCTTTTTATTCAGCTAGATTAGTAAATAAGCATAATAAAATGATGAAAGGTAAAAAGGCAGCTTCATTAATCTAATTTCAGAAAGTATAAGAATGTGAAGGGCTTCGGAGGATTCAAGTTAAGGCAGAATGTATATCAGAAGTATTTTATATAAGAGTCAAACTGCAAAATGAGATATACGCAACTTCTATATTGGATACCTTCTTAAGCGTGAGGTTAAATTCAGAAAAGATGATACTAAATACGATGGAGCTACAACTCAATATTGGAAAGAGGAGCATTATGAGATGCTTCTTAGAGGATTTCGTGCTTTAAGTCAAGCACCACACGAAGACAATGTGATTTACACATTTATTTTTCAAGTGGCTTACAAAATACGATGAATCAAAGACATATAACCTTTGTTTTATTTAAGTTTAGCTTAAACTTATTTTATGCAGCCTAATCAAAATTTTTATTTATTTGAGTTTACAGTAAGGCAATCGAGGTGGTTAGATCTTCAATGATACAGTATGTGAATATGAAGGTTATCAATATAAAGTATGTAATAGACTGATCTACTAATTATAGCGCCTAGATCATCAATATAAAGCACCTTTAAGGCTTCTCTCCATAAGATATAAACCAAATTATTAACAGATCCTTTTAAAAAATCCTACGTTCCAGACTTTAGTTAATAAGTTTATATAATATGCAGAATCAAATGCTTTTAAAAATTTAAAACAAGTTAAATAAGAGTAAAATAGTCATCATTCTTTTATGAACATCAGATTTGATATTTTTTCAAAATAACCTATTTTTAGGCATTTAGACTGATATATTTCTTAATTTCTTTAATAAATTTAGAGAAATTGGCATTTTACTCATGAAAAATGCTTTTAGAAACTTATATCTATTAATACTTACAACTAGCTAGGTTCCAATATTTTATTGTAATTAGATCGAAAAGAATAGAGCTCATTTTTAAGAAATATAATATAAATAAATCTCAAATAAGTATCAGAGGAGTAAATTTAAGTTTAGAATATTTGCTCGTAAATATGTGTAATGATTAATTAACAATGTATTTCGATCAATTTTATTACATTATTTTCTAGTGATACATTTATTCAAGCTCAACATCGAGTCCAGTGGACTAGTGAGGAGAGGATAGAAGAAAAACGTTCATTACATCGCGCAATATCTACTACATTAGCAACAGATTTATCAACAGCATTACAATTAAATCGGCAGACAGATCGTCAGTTACCCATTAAACAACGCGAATACTATCCATCACCACCGCACACAGGAAAAAATAGCTGTAATAGTGATGAAGCTCTTAATAAATCAAATTTTAGACAAGAAAATCAAACAAATGTTCAAACTAATGATATCATCCTATTGGCTAATAATAGAAACCATTCTCTAGATGATAAATGTAATTTAGATTCCAATATAAATAATGGCGCTCTTAAAAGTGTAAGTAATAGTAATACTAATGATATTGAAAATACCACTTTACTGCCAATTCCACATTTTCCTGAGTACAACCATTAATTACTAAAATTTGATATCAACCAGTGCTAAACGAGTAGTAATGTGATTTAGTCTCATGCTTGCATTTTTTATTAAATAGTGTACATAGAAGTAAACTTTAATTGTAATTAACATAGAATAACAAGAATATTTAACGAGTTATATAAAATATTTATTAATAAAGATTAATAAAAAAGAAATATTAAATTATCTTCATTTTTTGTCTGATTATTTATAAATACATACACACCTACATAGTTTATCTTGATTATTATTTCGAAATTTTCTTAAAAACAGTAACTATAAAGTTATATGGTATTCTAAAGCTAAAAGAAAAAACGCAGTTATGTTTGAAATGTTTAAATTGACCTTTAAATAACAAATATGTATATAATCAAAATTAAACCTTTTATGTTACAGTTCAATCTCTAACCCATCGTTGATGAATTGTAGTAAAAATATAATATTCTATATTTATTTCTATTCTACTAATTACTACAGATATTATGGCGGAACTGGCATTTAAACAGCAGTTACATTCATATTATATCACGGATGTTGTACTTAAAATATTATTTTAGAAATTAGTCGTAATAATGCAGGAGATATCTTAGAACTCTGGTTTTATATCATTGTTTGAAGAATAGATGTTTCATCATATCATCTTCAGCTACATTTTCACTAAGTTATATGGTCCCATATTCATTCGCTCTTCATGCTCACTTTCTGCTACATATCAGCCGCATTATATTCAAACGTCATGTACCGAACATGTCGTAAAACTTTCACGGGAATGTACTTAAAAAAATGCTTTAAAAACATTTCGAAATATTACACGAAAGTCAAATATTGTAAAGATTAACATTTGTTATCATTCTGCCCAGAACCTTGCGCATAATTTTTTTACGCGGGATCTCTTTCGAGTCTGCGCTCCCGGATGTACCCCGGATCGTTATCCGATCCGATCATTCCGGGCCGGAGAGCTGGCCCGAGAGGAGCAACCACCGCGCCGCGCCTCCGCGAGTTCCCCAACTGTCACGCCTGCGTTGGAGCAGCTGTGTTCGGCCGCATATAAGCTGGCAAGAGCGCCGTTTCATCTCTCTTCTGTTCGACCGGCTAGAACGGACATACCTCAGCTCTCGTATAGAAACACGTGGGCAGAGTAACGACGGCTCTCTCGTGCCACGCCTGGGCAAGGCAAACGTTCGCCGCTACGTCCGCCTTGCTCTCGAGCTACCGACACCACCACCGTTGATCCGATCGTTATCATCTGTGTTTACGATGCACCGCTGATCAAACGACCGCCAGAACAACAACTGGAAGCGACGACAACTGGACCAGGACAACCTTGGAATAAACCATTTGAATCCAACTTCTGGGTTATTCTTTTGCAACAAACATGCAGCGATGGGCCTGAGATCGCGATGGTCTCGAACAGCGTGCGACAAGCGTGACTGCCTACGGCGCGGACGGGAAGTGCGGGTCAACAGCATTCTCGGAATTCGCCCGAGAGGGTGCTTACGGAGGGTTACCTTTACCCACGGCAGGGGACCTACGCCGTCGTTCCCTCCCCAGGAGCACCGCCATCTTCGAGGAACCCATCTCCTCAATAAACTCATTGGCCCTTCTCAGGGTCACCTATCTAACGTTAGAACCCAACACAGGGCTCCTCTTCCCATTTTCCCTAGTTCCGCCAGGACCGGAACACATTATCACATCAATTTTTAGTTGTGAACTTTATAACGAAATTATTTCAACGTAATCCACTTAAGAATTTAATCATTTAATTGGAAATATTTAAAAAAATTGATGTTGCAAGTCTATTGCGTTGTGGTCAATGACTTCCTATGTATAATTGACAATTACGACTTTTTAATTTAATAGTAATATCGACCTACATTTACGGAAATAAATGTATCGTCTGCAATAAAATGTAGGATATAATCCTTATGTAAAAGAGGGTTAGGGTCAACTAAAGATCAGTTATTGTTTTGTAAAACTAAGAATTCATTCGTATAATTCCTTAGTTTTGCCGTGCACTTAAATTATCAACAGATCCGTTCTATCTTATATCAATTAAATGACAGAACCGTCCTGCACAGCTTATATTTGTATTTAGTAGTTACTATCAGGTCATGTTCTGAAAAAGCTACTTGTAACACTAATAAATATTATATAATTCGAAGGTTTTATTATTATTTCAAAATCTTTCTCACTGGAAAGTGGCTTAATGATCACCAGTTATAGTAGAAAACAATCACTTTTAAATCTATAATCGAAATAAATTTTATTTTATCTATAAAACTATAGATGCGTTTCATTCGTATAATACGAATACACATAGTTATCTGACCTATTAATTTCAAAAGTTGTGACGTGGTGCTTTTGCACCCGGAGCCCCACGCCAGTCAATCTCCGGTCGCGCCTCCTGCCCTGATGCAGGTCCTCGCGGTCGCCCCGGAGGGGACCCGGCCAGGCCAGCCCGGGCGGCTGACCTACGTCGGTCGCGGCGGTTGTGAAGTCGGGGGGAAGGAGGGGCCGTTGAAATAAACACTTGTAAGGGGCAGATATTTTAAAACATAGTTTATTTATATAAAAATAGGCGCCGGGGGAGAGGCCCGCCCCGCCGCATTCGCCCTTACACCTTCACTCACCGTCCCGCTTGCCCTGCGCGCCTCGTCCAGGCGCCGCGCGCCCTGCCTCTCGCCCCAGCCGACGAGCCCCCAGGGGCTCGCGGCGGTGCGGACACCGGACCTCCGGGTATCAGGCCGGAGACATTGGTGCCCATACGGGCACCTCGCCTCGGCCGAACCCTCGCCGGACCGCACGCTGGGTCCTTATTTACTCACGAATCGTCGCACGGAAAATCCGTGGATACGGCGAAGCAAGCCTGAGCGCCTGCTGCGAAGGGGCGCGAAAATAAGGGAAAATGGCGGCAAAATCAAAATACGCGCGAATGTTTTCATATATATAATATTTATTATAATTTAATATAATTATAATACCTGAAAATAAATATATCACGCGCGCAATCTAATACACACTCTCTCTGGAGATCACACATTAAATTGATCTGCAAAAAAATTAACCTGGTTTTATATAGTTTACGTTTTTTCCATTAGTACACCACGGAACTGTCTCTACTGTTTACTTAGATCCGTCCCTGGAGTAAAGAACAAGGCTTCAACGCTCACAGAATTCCTGTGTGCGGTATGTGACGGGTGCCAAGTGGGATGATCATATCATCCCCTTCACGATCCAGTTGGACTGGATGAGAGTAGATGGATGGAGGGAATGTTTTATGTACTTGCAGATCTACAAGATCTTACAGCTGTGTAAGCCGGAGTACCTCGCCGATATGTTCTCTCCCGATGTATCCGATCGGCAGGTTAGAGGTGATCGAGCATTTGAGGGTTCGGGATATTATAATAGATTTTTCTAGTCAGTCATCTTATAACGTTGTTACTTGAGAGAGAATGAGCGAGTGGGTAAAAGAGAAGCGTGAATGCGAGAGAGGCGGTAGAGGTAACGCGTAGGCGCCAACCGCATTCCTAGTGTTTACGCAAAACGCGTTTGGGACGGACGGGAGGCCCCTCCACACTTGGGGTACCTAAGGAGTAGGAATCAGTGATGCCAGAAAACCAAGACTTTTCGCGCCTGCGCAAAGCGCCTCTGCTCTGATAGGCGGATAGCTCGCGCAGATTTTGAAATAGGAGGCGCTGGAGGGCATGAAGAAGGAACACGAGCCTCCACGGCGTGCTATAAATTGTGCGAAACTAATATTATTAAATGTAAATAAATACTACCTAATAATAAATTTTGTTACAAAATAAATTAACATTTGTAAAAAAGATGTAAATTAACATTTGTATAACAAAGGGGTGGGTCCGCGGCCCTTTGCCTCAGCGCGCCACGACAGAATAGATCTGGCGGTGGTCGCGTGCAATCGCAACTAGAAATTCACTTTGGAAGTCGTCGCGTGCAATCGCAACTAGAAATTCACTTTGGAAGTCATTTGTAAAGGCAGTTGTAAAGAGTCGTAGAATAGTCGTAAAGCGAAGTAGTGTCGTGGCATAATAGAGAAGAAGAAGTCAAGAAGAGACGTAGACGGTCGAGACGTATAGTCGGTCCTGACGAAGGTGACGCCTAGTGCAGGGCACCATTAGTGCAGTGAGGACGACGCCGAGTGAGCTATCCTCACCCAGTCGTTGGGAAAGCTGCCGACGCGAGACGTTCTCCGTGCCGCCCCTCCCTAGAAGCAGAGAGAAGCCATCGCTGTAGGGACCCGCAGGTGACGTCAGCACAACCACACCATCCCAGTGGCAGATATTGACCGCCGCCTTCAACATCCGACGGACGAGACAACCAGCCATTGAGCAGTCTCTACGGCATCCGCACGTGGATGTCCATGTCCTCCAACCACGCAAAATGATCCTAACCACAACGTGCGCAACTGTTTAGGGTCTCACCCAAGCACTCAGAGGTGTGGCAGAACACCGTGTGAAGGGGTCGGAGACAATCCACTCGATTGTGTCCCTTCTGCAAACACCTATGGCACGTGCGCAGCGGCGGATCCACGGAGGGATCCAAGGGGTCGTTCAACCTCCCGGGGAAAATGCAGCACCGCCGCACTCACCAGAATCTCTCCTTACAGCGAAAGATTCACAGGATCTTTTCGACGCTGCAGCATTTTGCAGCGTATACACGACTTTCATGCTGGACTCAACCATCCTCCCCCGAGTCTTCCCTTCCGAAGTAGGAGACCGCTGTCGACCTAACTGGACATACGGAGTGCTCTCAACTCACCGCCCCTTCGGGTTCGACTGCCCCCCAGCGCAAAAAAGAACATCCCCTCCTACCTCCTCGCGCACTCTCACGCTCGTGCTGTCGACCGCGATCACAATTCCACCACCCTTCCTCTTTTGCACTTTGTTAAGACTAGGCGTTAGGGCCGGAGGTGATACTGCGCTTTCAAGGGACCTCAACGGCAACGCTGTGATGAGGCTCTCCTGAAGCTCGTCTTCTGACTCGAGAAATAATCGTTCATCTGGAGTTGACGCCGAGGAATCCACTTCAGGCGACGCATCGCCTGCAAGCGCTATCGCCTTGCCTCTTCTCGGCGCAGGTCCTCCAATAGCGTACAATAGCTGTTGCGTCGGAACCTCCATTTCCATGTGCTCAATGACGGGACTTGCAGACAAAATCGCCGCAACCTCCACAACGGTTGCCTGCCTGACAGGAGGCTGATTCACCTAGTATATCGTACCGCATCGTCTGAAGGCATAAACACCTCTTCCACCATTTCCTTGTCGGAGACATTAAGGAGCAACTCCTGCTCATCGGTTCGGACGCTGTCCCGGTGAGCTCTCAGCTCAAGCCAGCCCAACCGATCAAGACACTCCTCGCCTCTCTTGAGTGGCACCCCCGGAGCTAGCTCGACGGGAGTAACTCCTTCTTTACAGTCCGCTACTCTTCGAGCCCAGGGGTCAGATGTAGGCCTGGGTTTAATTGGTCCTCGATCATTGAGACTGTCCCGAAGGCGTTGGGGAAAGGTGGTGCGGCAGCCCAGCGGAAGAAAACCTTGTCCCTTATAGAGACTCTGCGGTGTCTTTTCAGGCAATCGTTGATTTTTTACGGTCCGACTGGGCATCAAGACCTACAGGCGTTGTTACACCTCGAAGCTCAGATCTCACTGATCAGAGGCGATGCGGTCGATCCCTTTAGAGACCGCTGGCTCCCCGAACCATTCGCCGTGACAAATTTCTCCGGTAGCATTCAGCAGACACTGGGCGTGCTACGGATGATCTTCTTGAGGATAGGAAAGGGATGATTTAGTTAAGAGTCGTACCAGAAATGGATTATCCAATGATTCCCGGCATTGATTTCTTCCAGAAATGGGAATTCGCAATACATTGTAGGCTATTAAGAAGCTGTGGCCCTATTTGGAGGCCTATGAATTCACGAACGGATCATAGTGCCCTAAAGTGGCTCAAAAATATTAAAAACCCTACTGCGCGTCTGGCGAGATGGGCCCTAGAAATGCAGTAATGTTACTTTGATATTCGGTATACCAAAAGCTCCCTGAACAAGGTCTCGGATGCGATCTCGAGGGGGTACATTACCGACGAGCCCGAGATCACTCCATTCGAGACGATATCGAACTCCTGGTATTTGAACTGGCTGAGAGACGTCCAGCTTACCACGGTTAAATTTCCCAAGTGAAAGATCAACGACGGTATGCTGTACCGATACTACAGGTATCCTGGATCCGATATCGTTTCGAGAGGAGGGGTAGCGGCACGTCGAGCCTGCTGAATACAGAACGAGGGTCATGATTGATGCACACAGGCCTCCATATTCCGGTCACCTACGTATAGAGAAGATGTTCGATTGGATAGCATGCAAATTCTACTGGTCTGGATTCTATTACGATGTAAGGGACTTTGTGCGAGCCTGCGAGGTATGTTAGAAGTACAAAATATCCCAGCAGAGCTTCGCTAGGTCTTATGGGCCCGCGGGTCGTGGAGAATCCCTGAGTAATGATGGCAGACGACCTGATCGAGCTCCCCCGAAGTAAACAGCAACGCTATTACGTGGCGAATGCTTTGGAGGATTTGGTCCTGCTCCGCTGGGAAACCGCACTATTCCTATTGACTGATAATGCCACCCATTTTGTCAATCGGCATCTGATGGAGGTGTTGGAGGAATATGGAGAACAGCATGTCACATCCCCCAAAGAAATCCGATAGAGAGGGTTAATAGAACGCTTAAAACGATGATTGTGCAATATGCTGGCGTAGATCATCGTAGCTGGGATGAACACTTACTGGAGTTGAAATACACGCTAAATACCACAGACCACTTCAGTACTAAGTCCTCACAAACTGTTCTGAATGTTGGAAGGACTCTCCGACCCAGCAGGAGCCTTAGAAGGGAAGGGAAGGAGTTTATAAACAGGAACCCGAGGCGGCGGCCGGATATCGGCAGGTGGTTGATGCGAAAACAGAGCGCCGATCGCCGGGCGATCACCAACCACAAAATAACGTTTAGTTTACGTGTGGACCCGAAAGCTCTCGGTTCACGAGTTCGAGTTCCCAGAGATGTGAGATGGGACGCGCTGAATCCATCCCTCCCACACTGTCGAACGATCGAGCAGCACCAGCGGTAGCCCTTCACCCGCACTGCCCCGAGTCCCAACTCCATCGGCACGTGAGGCGTCCAGTAGCAGGTCTCCGGACTACCTGGAGAGCGGTCCACCGGCACCTCAACATCATCTAAGAGGCCGGCAGCTAGGCGCCGCAGGCCCGGACGGAGTGTGGCTTTGAAGCAAGAGCTAGCAGGTCTCAATATCAGGTGTCCTCCTTGATTAGACGCCGCGACCACGCGCTCTAATTGCGGCGTTCACGAGAGAAATTCACATCTCTCGTTGACCGACACCCGGCTTGAGATCTAGGCTCCGAGAACACGCTAAGTACAGTGGTGACCACGATGAGTTACTCATCGCAGCTGTCTTTGCAGATTATTCAACACAGTCTTATGTAAATAACACCCACATTCTGCACCTGGATTAACGTAATTCTTATGGAAGACAATGATATAGTAATCTCCGTTACCAATATACTTGCTCCTTTTTATAGTAAGCACAACAGAATTAATGTTGCAGTAGAGATACCTGTCCCTGTGTTTATCTGTTGCTCTATCAGATATAAGGATTATAAGAGCACATATAGCGAGGGGTTTATATAGCAGTCGCGAGTCTCAACAATAATTTAATGACGGCAATAGATTAATATGTTGCCTAGATTATTATATCAATATTCTATCAATAGATTAGATATTCTCGCCCACGAGAATATTCTGAAATTAAATAAAAATCGCCTTCCTTGGATTGGACTTGAGTTTCGTGACTTGCAGCGTAAGAGTAGAGCACTGTATAGGTGTTACAGACGAACACGACGAAGGCAATTACTCAAGGACTTGTTGGATCTCCGCAAATACGTTTAGGAGAAGATAGATCAGACGAGGACTGAATATGTTCATAATCACCTGTGCGACTCTCAAAATTCCAGCACAATCTGGCGTGAGTTCGGAAACTAGGGTTGCTACCACAAGCAAGTGATGAGCTTAACACTCACTTTGCGCTGGCATCTGTGTCCATTACCATCGACGACGATCGGATTAATGCCGTGCTCAGCTCTGCCGCTGATGGTGGTTTTTGGTTTAAACTGAAAAATGTTAACGACATTGTTCTTTAAATATCTAAATTCACATCGCAGGCAGTCGCTGAGAATGAAGTTCCGCATAGTGTAGATGTGAAGGCTCTTCCAGTTGTAGGTCCCTTTTTAGTGCGCCTGTATAACAGCTCACTTAACAGTGGAGACGTCCCAGAGGTGTAGAAAAAGGCTCATATAGTGCCATTGGACAAATTAAAAACACCTTCCGTACCAGATGATTTTCGGCCAATTTCACTACCCTGCTTTCTCTCAAAGGTGCTTGAGAAAATTGTATATGACCAGTTTATGGAGTACTTAGTATCGCATAACATCTTGGACCTACTTCAAACTGGGTATCGACGGCAATATTCGACTGAAAGTGCTCTGTTAAGATTCACTGCAGATGCACGTATTGTTATAAATAAAAGACAAGTGACGCTGCAGTTACTGTTTGACTTTAGCAAAGCATTGGATATTATACGTCCTACTCGTCTATTAAGTTGCATGAAGTATATAAGCTTCTCGCGAGAATTTCTGTGGTAGATTTGGGCATACTTGTCTGGGAAAGAGAAACTTGTCATCTCCAACAGGGAAATGAAATCTTGTTAGCTCTTCACCATGCTTGGGGTTCCTCGAAGTTCTGTAATAGGATTATTTCTGTTTTATCTTTACATTAATGACTTTCATAAGTAAAAATTGCCAACAAAAGTAAAAAACATAAGAGTCACAATAATACTTAGAAAAGAAACACAAAATTCATAGAAAAGAAAGAACAAAGATTAAAAACAACTTTTAATAAAGTACAGTGTAGGTAAACCTATACTTAACACAAGGATGATTCTCATTCCACAAACGATAGATTTAAAACTACTATTTTTCTTTGGTAATAAGAAATAGTAAATACTAAATTGAAAGCATTCAATCTAAAGCATTATGAATAACAATAATTTAGCAGAGAATGTTTAATATAAGTATAATATAAGTATAGGTATAAGTATAATGATTGTTTTATTTATAATAATATTATATTTCTGACCATACAGAAAAAGAGGTAAAAATAATAATTAACAACCAAACCTCAAAATGGTAAATTCCTTAACTATCATCAAATCCAATATAATTACTAGAACAAAGCATGATTACTTGTGATGCTTGGAGACGCTATTTTAACTTTAAAACTGCGCAATGCAGAAAATTGTATGAATAAAATAACAATAACATGGAGAAATTGTGTACAAGTTTCACAGAAATTATGAAAACTACTAAAACCACAAAATCAAATCAAATAATTAATTATAATGAAAACTATAAGCTCTGAAAAGAAAACATTACAAATACAATTTGACGAAAAAGAGCTACAGCATAAAAATTTATAATAATCCATTGAAACAATAGAAACACACAAACTCTATGCTATGAAATTATTTTATCCACGTTAAAATTCTTGGAAACTTAAAGAAAAGTGGAAAATGCATAAGGTCAAGGGAGAGCGACAGAGAGGTCAAAAAGACCATGTCGCTATCTCTCGCATGCCCTTATGGAGGCGCAAGCCTATATAAGAAAATTCGGGCCCTTGCTCGGACAGTCTCTCTGTATCCTCTGTTTTCTTACAATATAACTATATCTCTAAATAAGTGCAACAGCACCTCTGTGAGAATAGTTTTACAAATTCTCTAATCCAAAAAATTTCCCTCTCGCAATTTACTATCTAAATTTCGACAAAGGAGCGAAAGGCTAAGAAAATTATAAAACATCTCCAAGCGGATATAAAAAATACACATACCAATAAAAAGTAAGTAAAACAAAAATTAAATTATAATTATTAACAAAACCTTGTTCCATTTCCAAACTTCCTTACGCTTCATCGGGTCTCCTGCTATTTCATGCTGCTGAGACGGACCGGTGGGAGGATTGATTCTTTTTCTTACTAGACTCCATAGGTCGATAAATAATTAACTCTCGGAGCGCCACTAATTCGAAGGCTGAGACCTTCGATAGCGAGTAGCTAATCTTCCAACCTCTTCAATTTTAACCAAACCTGTATTCCTAAACAAGTGCTTTACGCTTGTGCGAGAATACGCTCCTATTTTCCTAACCTATAAACCAACGACAACAAACAGGGCTGGACATTGTGCAGCAGAAATCAATCCTAACCACTGATTCCAGGTCCCTCGTACAGGACATAACTAATTAGACTAGGAGTGTATTAAACACCTCTGTGTTTTCTTTCCTAGCCTCACCCCGAGCCCTTATCCAACGAGCACAGGCTTAAAAGAAGGCAGTAACAGATTGTGCTTCACACAACCTGTCATTTTATGTGAAGTTGGTTCTTAAATAGTGACTGGATGTCACAATCATATCGCACCCTTCAGGATCCGATTGGGTTGGATAATAGTAAACGATCGAAGGGGATATTTTATGCACTTACAGATCTACAATATTTTACACCGGCGTGTGCCGAAGTAACTCGCTGATCTGATGCATCCGATCGGCCGGTCAGGGGTGAAATTAAAGAGACAGAAATTAGATCTTTCTCTGTTCAAGGTGCTCTTATGTGTTGTGACACGTCGCTTTTCTTATTACGTTAGGAAAGGGCCCTTCCGCCCCGCGACGGCCCAAATGGCGTAGCTCGCCAATATTTTCTCTTTCTCCTTGTCGGGCGCCAGGCGAGCTGCCCTGGCTAGTGTGCGCGGACTCTCTCCCTCAGAGGAGGTTC
Organism: Sycophaga agraensis; assembly: GCA_018906755.1. Lineage (NCBI taxonomy): Eukaryota > Metazoa > Arthropoda > Insecta > Hymenoptera > Pteromalidae > Sycophaga > Sycophaga agraensis. Next base: position 285,604 of record JACCIE010000104.1, on the reverse strand, counting down.
CGCCGGCCTTGGCGGGAAGGCACCACACAAATAGAAGACTCCGGCTATATTAAACAAAAGGGGGAACACACAAGGGAAACCGGGGTTTCGGGTATCGAAAAAAATCAATATCTGTTTGTTTAGCTCTGACGCTTTATTTCTCTTTTTCTATTTCTACAATTCGGTCAGGGCTCTACCGTATCTGCGGCAGCACGTCTGCCACTTCTCGTAGTACGAGTGGCGTAGCGGCTTCGCAGGCCGCTTCTCTCGCGTTACAATTCCGCCAGGGCCTCGCTGGCCACTCCGCCCGCGTCACGCGTTACGCGGGGGCCTCGCTGGCCCCTCCGCTCGCGCCGCTGTTACGCTGCGGCCTCGCTGGCCGCCTCCCGGCTGCTTCACCGGTCGCGTCCTCGCTTGCACCGGTCGCGCGCTCGCGATACGACCTCCGCCCGCGTTCGTCCACGGCGCTCTAGCCGGTCGCGCCTCGATTCTCCTCGACGCTTCCCGTCGCGTCGCGTCCCTCCCGAGCACTTCGCCCGCACTCTGAGCCGAAGGCTCACTCACCCCGAGTTTCGTCGGCCTTGGTCCTGTCCGGCGGCGAGTGGGTGGCGATGGGCTGGCTGGAGCCGGCGGGCTGGCGGGTGGCGGTGGCTGGAGGGCGGCGGCGGTCGCCGGTCGGTGTGGCGGCAGTCGGCCGCGGGTCGTCCCTCCTCGGGTGGCACCGGTCTCGCAGTTGGCTCCGGTGGGCTGGTGGCCTCTGTTCGCGAGGGCTGGTGGGCAGTCCTCTCCCGGGTCTGTTGGCCGGACCGTCAGTTCCCGCAGCTGGTCCTCCGGGCCGATATGTTCCTCGTGGGCAGGCGCCTCTCCCCTCTGGTCGCACTACGGGAGGACGGCCGGTGGCTTGGCGAGGTAGGGCTTCTCACACCAATTGCGGTCCTCTCAATTTCCTCCACCTTCCCTCGGCGTTTTCTCGCTTCAATTGTCGTCGGCGCACGACTATCACAATTGCCGCCTCTGCGCGTCCACTTCTCGTTAAGTTGGCACGTCTTCGCACGTCAACTTCGCAAGCGTTCTCCTCACGTCTTCGAACGCCAACGTCTCCACTGGCTCTCTTTTCGTCTTCGCTCGTCGATATCTCCAATGGCTCCCCGTACGTCTTCGCTCGTCAATCGTCTCGACCAAGTCTTTACGTCCTTGCACGTCAACGTCTCGATCTAATCTCTCGGGCCGGGGCACTCGCCACAGCGCGGGCCCTTTGTCTTTTCCCGAATTTTCGGCGGCGGCGCGGCTAGGCGGCCGCAGGCTGGCCCCCCCGCGCTCTCCTCCTCCTCCCGGCGGCCACCCGGCAGCGGCGGCAATCGCGCCGGCCGGCTTTCTTCAAGATGGCCGATGCCACGGCCCGCCGATCACGTCGCCTTCCTCTCGAGGCGGTGTTGCCGCGGCTGCAGGCTTGCAGCATTGCGCGGGTCAGGCTTGTGCGACCTATGCCTCGGCGGGCTGCGCCCGCCGCTCGCCTGCGTGCTCGGGCCGGACTTCTGTGCCCAAACCGATTCTCCCCCCCCCCCCCCCCCGACGATTCTTGCTCGTTCGAAGGCGCGCACGGAGGTCGCACGGCGGCTACGCGTTACAATCTCCCGCCTTTCTTTCTCCCCGTGACACACGTCACAGTGTAATAAACTAAACATGTGTGTACATTTAGTATTCATCCTTTACTTTATACTGTAAACATATTCATTTCACTAATTGTTTGTAATGTGTACGAGTGTTAACTGACTGATAGATAATGTAAAGTGTGAGAAATGTGACTTATTTGTAGAATTTTATGCATCTATTATTTATTTATTTATTGTCATATACTGCGCTACATGATATTGACGATAAGTAAATTTGTAAAAAATTTACAAATAAATTATTATCTATCTATCTGTCTGTCTCTCTCTATCTCTCTCTCTCAGATGTAAAGGGGGCACTTGAAAATGCGCGTTTCAATTGTATCAATTGCCACGCGTTTCAATCGCGTGGCAACTGTGTTCATGCGCTATGCGATGGTGGAGCCTGCTCGATGACAGTGCAGCTAACATTTGCTGCACTTCACCAGTACTCTAACATTTGTCCTTACTTACGTATACATACAGCAGGTCCCGCCTTCTTGGTTCTTAGCTGAAGCTACGCAATTTATACTCCCGTTGCATGGAGCCTGCAGGAGTCCTCGTGCCTCTGCAAAATATGTAGACTCCCCATCGAATATTAGTATAGTTAAATACAATTTAAGTCGGGATCGCTCTGCAAACATAATAATTACAAACGTCTGCTTGTACTTACAGAGGGAGAGAGAGAGTATTCTAACAAAGATAGTAATAATACTCAATCCTCTCTCTCGCATTCGTAATCTTTTTTCTCGGACTTAGAAAGAGACATGCGGTTCTTCTTCGTGAACAGGTTAGAGTCGAAGCCTTTACCTCTTTTTCCCATATTGTGTGTCAAAATTATTAATACGAACAGTTTAGGCTCCGAAACATATTTTTGCGTACGAATAACGGACTGAATCGGACGTCAACTTCATGGCGGATCGAGTGCGCGCATTATTACGTGTAGTTGCGCGTGGTTTATTATACCGCGATATTATTGAAATTAATTAAATAAAAATAAATAAATATTAGCCGTGACTGACTAATTATTCTTCTGTTAATTTTGTTTAATTTATTGACGCGAAGACGTCGTGTTCTGATACCCTCTCAACCTATCCCTCTTCTTATTTCAAGCAGTAGATAACGAGCGGTTGAAGAAGGAGCAAACGGAGCTACTGAAGTAACTCAGTAGATAAGCAGCCAGCCAGTTGCCATGCTTCGTACGGTATGCGGTTGCAGAACAAGTATAGAAAACACTGCCTTATTGCACGTTAAAGCGGGTGACATCATAATAGTCACTCGCATTGTATACTGACGAGTCGACGCAGTAACGCTCTAGATTCACCCATTATAATGTATATATGTATATATGTCAACCTCTACAAATTGCGTCGATTCGAGCATTCCCACTCTTAATTCTTCTTCCATATATTTCGTTAATACGATAAATTTCTAAAGGAAATGACTCGGAGTTTCTTTTTTTTATTTCCTCCTTTAGTATAGTCTATACAGCACCGACAATTGCAGTATTCCATTAGTTTTCGCAATTTTTGATCGAATTATAATGTACTTTTACTGAGGTCGCTGTCTCGTTTACCCCAATCCCGATTTATGGAATGCGATATAAATGGTATATAAATAATCCCGCCAATAACTTCGCGGTGCTGCGCCTTCCGCAGTCGCTAGCAGAACCACCTTCTGAGGAAGCAGCTCGTGCTAAGCTAGTCGGGGCCAATTTGCTTGGCCCCCAAACAATATAAAATTTGGCAAGTCCGTGGGACACAAGGTCAAGCGTGGGACTGGCTAGAAGACCAACAAGTTACGTTTAGTACTTCGAAGAACACGCTTGTAAAGGCCTCTGAACTTGCCAACCGAATTTTTCTAAGCCATTTACGGTAAAAAGCGAATCTAATGATTACGCTATTGAAGTCATTTTGATTCAGAAAGATGACGATAGGATTGAGCATTCGATCGTGTATATCAGTCGTGTTCTTAATCCGGCTAAAAGAAACTGAGGCCATACTTGCAAGTCTTTGAATATATTACAAAGACGAACCATAGTGTGCTATCGGGGCTTAAGAATCTGAAGGGAGGCTAGTACGTTGGACCTTCTAGATGCAGCAGTGAGACATTATTATCGTGAATACAAAAGGCTCGCTCAATAAGGTTCCACGAGATAGCGATTTCGAGACCATCTCGGATCCTTGGTATTTTGAGAAAATAAATGATATGCAGCATTGCCCTCGAAAATTTCCATGGTCCTATTTATTACGAAATGAGGTTGGCTCTTATGAGTTGGGTCTCTGAGCTTCAAATCATTAACAAAGCTGAGTCAGCAGAGCTGGCAGCCCTGCATGAGGATCGCTCACTGCTCATCAATGAGATTAAAGAATTAAATATTTAATGAAGGAAATGGGGCGGAATAATTAAGGAAAAGGTCAATGGACGGGCCACCGAGATATCCGACAATTTATTAAAATTAAGTGCGCAACTAAATAATAATAGTGTAAATACAAATAGTGTAGACTTTATCAGATTGAATAAACATAAGTTAAAGGGGACTTTAAACTTAGAGAAGGACGTATCGTCAGGGCTGAGAACTATCACCGCGAGCGCGGGAGTTGATGACATTAATAATAGTTAAATTCTAAATTGTAATATCAAAACCAATACCCGTACAAACAATAACACTAATTACCTTAAAAATATTAAAACGAGCAATAGTAAACAAATCAACAATAATAATAAATACAATAGAAAACATATTAATAAAAATAGAAACAACAATAGAAGTAGCAATACTCATTTAATGAAAAGGCTCTGGAGGTTCCCGGACATTCGAGCAATGATCAGGATAATGTGAGGGGATCTCGGCAGTCGGTGATGGAGTTGAGCTCGTCATTACGGGGGTGGTCGATTGAGCTAGAATGGGAGTCTCGCCCTCTGATGTTGCCCTTGACGTCATCACTTCTGTGCTCCCCTCCTTCGTACCCTACGACCTGGTCTCCGCGGTGCAACTCGGGGCCAGAACGGCAAGTTCACATGGAAGGGGTGGTGAAAAACTCCAACCGTCAATCCGATCAATTAGGATGCAGCTTAGAACAATTAAAGCTGCTTGTACTCGTTGGGAGATTCAGATGGCGCAGATTCAGATGGATTTAAGGCACTCCTTAAAAGATTCAGTCACGACGATCAAATCGTGTAAGTATCCGAAAACATGGGACCAGTAAGATTCGGGACCGAACGGTAATTCTACGAATTGGCTCTGTCCGGAGTCCTGTACTACGAACACAGTATACTGCTTGCAACACTCCGTGAGGAACACCTAGATATAGGCCTTTTTTAGATCGACATTCCTGATAAATTTTGCCCTTCTGAGTTTATCCAGGATTGAGTCCATGCTTGGCAACGGATAATTATCATTGCCCATATATAATTTCTTAATATCTCGAAAGTTGATATAGAAATACGGGCGCACTATACCATACATTAATGCTTGGTTCAATGATGCCTTTCTCGAACATTTTATACAATATCTTAGGAGACATCTGCATGAGAGCGTGTTGAATCAGTTGTGTACCTTAAACATCAATGTGATATTCTATGAACGTAGTGTAGCCGTGCACCTTTCAGGGATGTGGGATGATTGAATGTACAAGCATCCTTACGCGTTGGCGTTGCTTATGGGGGATCTCAATTAATGGATCATCAATCGGTGATCCATTTCTGGTAAAATCCTAAAATCTATCACTATTCCCTCTACTTCAATGCTGAGCTTAACAGTGGACCATAATGCAGCGGATATCTGGAGCCACACTAACTTTTCTTGTCATGCTAGAGAGAGGGGAACGTGGGCACGCCAGCGAGCGCCCTTGACTTAACCGATAATTTGCCTTCATGGCTCAGGCCGTCTCCCTCGCTGGTTGTAGAGCTTTCATGCAGGCTTTCGTCTTTGCAGGGTCCCCTTTTGGGTGTTTCTATTGCCTCGGGTCCCTTCGACTTTATGGAACGTTTGTCCTACAGTTCCTTGCAAAGAAGTGGCACACTGTAGGGATCCGCCCTGGATTCACCGTTGTATCTTTAAAACTAGGAAACGTTTGCCCGCCACATGCCGACTCGGTAACGAAGGCAGATTCCGGAGGAATGTGGTGAATTCTGCATCCATTCTAACTACTAGCAGGACTAATTCTAACGTCCTCTCTGAGGCACGAGGACTCCTGCAAGCTCCATGCAACCGGAGCATTAACTACGTGGCTTCAATTAGGAGCCGAGGAGTTCGATTTTTAAGTTTCGTTTCTTTCGTACCTGGAGGACGGCTTGGGTAAGCAGTACATACACAGGTAAGTGACTGTGTAGTGCTTATATGTGCCTCATCGGTAGGAACGCGTGGCGCAAAATTTCCCGCCTATTTTGTGCGCAGACACACACCACTTCACATTCGTAGCGGTCCGCCTATCTATCTACATATTTTGCAGCTCCGCACTTATGGAAGGCGCGACACGCTGTATCTGTGCGCAGGCGAGGAGAAGTGTTAGAGCGCTGGTGAAGTGCAGCCAATGTAACTACACTGTCACCCTGCATGCTCCACGACAGCGTCGCGCGTGTCATATGTATACACGTGTTACGCCTGTCTGTCACTTAAGCGCGCTTTGCCTAGTGCCCCCTCCTTATCCGAGAGAGAGAGAGAGAGAGAGAGAGAGAGAGAGAGAGAGAGAGAGAGGCAACACCGGTGGAGTGAGGGAGAGCGCTATTCTCCCGCTTCGTCGTTCTACCAGTCAACCGAGTGGGGCGAAGTGGCCTTCCCCCCGCACCGCTGGACTGAGTCCGGCAAGCGCTCTCCCATCGTCTGCAGCACGGCAGACTGAGAGAGGCGCCCACACAGATGCGGAGCGGGACACCATGCGGTAGACGCCGCTTAATGTAACTGCTGCTACGCGCCTAGAATCGGCCTGCAAGATGAGTCTCGGCTCAAGCCACCTTGAATCAAACCGATCCGCACCAGCAGCGGAAGAGACGATGGTGTCTCTTATGAGTTAGGTTTCTGAGCTGGAAAATATCAATAAAGCGCAGTTAACTGAGCTGGCTACCTTGCGCGAAGATCACTCACTGCTACTCAGTTAGATAAGTAATCTGGAAAATTTAATGAAGGAAATATGGGGCGCAATTAAGGTGAAGGTCGATAGATTCGCCACTGAGATGTCCGACAGCCTATTAAAATTAAGCTCTTAATTTATTAATAATAATATTAATAATCATAGCGCAAATAATAATGTAAATAATGTAAATATTGATAGTTCTGACTTTATCCGAATGGATAAAGATGATTTAACGCGGTCGTTAAATTAATTGGAGGATGTATCGTTGGGGCTGCGGACTACTACCGGGAGTTCGGGAGCTGACAACAATCAAACACGCAATAGTAAACCAACTAAAATGAGTAATAGTAAATTTACACACAATAATAACAGTAAACACAGCAGAAATCACAACAAAAACAATCGTAACCGCAATAGTAATAGCCATCTTAACGAATCTGCTCTCGAGGTTCCCGGAGATATTTCGAGCAATCATCGGGATGATGTGAGGGCCGTCTCGGCAGTGGATGGTACGGTCGAGCTGGTAGTCACGGAGGTTGTCGACATCATCGCGCTCGACATCATCACTTCTGTGCTCCCCTCCTTCGTACTTGGTGACCTGGTTTCCACGGTGCAGCTCAGGGCGCGAATGACGAGTTCACATACAGGGGTTGGTGAAAAACTCCAACTGTCAATTCCATCAATTAGGATGCAGCTTAGGACAATGAAAGTTGCTAATCTGGTCTTGGAGGCGAGGCAGTCCTTTTCTGCCTTCTCAACTCAGGATGTTATATTTTCTCGCTCGCATGTGGCGGTGTCTGATGTCAAACAGCGTACTATTTTTATAAATTTGTGATTAAGTCGAGGTCAATATGATGCGTTCTTGCAGTACAAAGACACTGCACGCAATTTCGGCTTTCAGTACGTTTGGCATCAACGCGGTAATTACTTATGAAATTTATTTATGAGCATGTACTCATCGGGAGCTTCTCGTGGCCGCTCCGTGGCCAGGACTGCACTGCGCCGCAGTCCTCTTACTACGTCAGAATCGACTCAGGGTTGTGAGGACGGACGTTCAAATTGCGTGAAAATGGCCAATCATATTTGACTAGATCGGACAAATGCTCCGTTGTTGGTCCTCGGAAGTGGTAGGGGTTACGATATAAACAATAATAAAATTAACAACAATAATGACAAGGCTCGTGGTTCTGATAGGAGTGGCAGAGGTACTAAGTGTGCTCACATTGAGGGACTCCGTCAACATCTACATTATCATCCTACCTACCATCTGTTCAGTGTAGCGGAAACCTGGTCGAGTTCTAGTACCATGGATGAAATCATTGGGTTTGATGGATTCTCTGTGGTTCAACAAGATCGCAATATTAATGGTGGGGGAGCTGCGCTTTATGTCAACAAGCAATGCCATGTGAGTGTGCTCTGTGTCTCAAATGCTGTGGGGCCTGGCAGGTCAGCGGTGCTCGAGTACTTGATCTGCTCTGTGAAGTATGATACCTCTGAGTCTACATTAATTTGTATTGTGTATAGGCCCCCTCACGTTTCATTTATGAGGAATTCTAAATTTTTGAATGAATTGCGGCGATTATTGCCGGATTACAGTCATAAAATCGTTCTCTGTGATCTGAATGCTGATCTCTGCACTGCCAGGGATTATGCAACACGGTTCTACGCATCTTGCACCCACATTCCGCACCTTAATTGACGTGATTCCTGTGGAAGACAAGGATATGGTAATCTCCGCTACCAATATACCGGCTCCTTTTCAAAATAAGCACAACATAATCAATGTTACAATAGAGGTACCTGTCCCCGAATCTATCTGTTGCTCTTTTGAATACAAGGTTTATAAGAGCATCGATAGCGAGGGACTTGTGCAGTTGTTGGTGGACTGTGATTAGGGGCCGTTGTTGGCGGAGGATTTCGCCGTTGAGCCAGCAGTCGTGAGGCTACAATTTAATGATGGCGATACATGAACTAGCCCCAGTGAAATTATGAAACTAAATACAAATCGCCTTCCTTAGATTGGAGTTGAGCTTCGTGACCTGCAGCGCAACTACCTCGATCTCCGCAAACACGTTCAGGAGAAGATGGATCAGGCTAGGACTAAATACATTCATAATCGCCTGTTGGCAGCTCAAAATTCCAGCACAATCTAGCGTGAGTTGCGGACTTAGGTTTGCTACCGCGAGCGACTGGATCTTTGCATAGGCTCATGTTGGATGAACTTAACACTCACTTTGCACGGGTGTCTGTGTCAAATTCTATCAATATCAACCAGATGCATGCCATGCTCAACTCTGGTGCTGAGAGTATTTTTCGGTTTAAAGATATAAATATTAATGATATTGTACTGTCAATATCTAAGTTTACATTGCAGGTAGTAGATGAGGATGGCATTCCGCATAGTGTAGTTGTTAAGGCTCTTCCGATTACAGCTCCGTTTTTAGTGCGCCTGTACAACGGCTCGTTTAAAAGTGAATACTTCCCAGAGGTGTGGAAGGAGGCTCTTGTGGTGGCATTGGCCAAATCAAAAACACCTTCTGGACCAGATGATTTTCGGCCTATTTCACTACTTTGCTTTCTTTCAAACGTGCTTGAGAGAATTTTACGACCAGTTTATGGAGTATTTGGGGTCTCACAACATCCTCGACCCACTCTAAACTGGGTATCGACGACACAGTTCGACTGAGACCGCTCTGCTCAAATTGACCGAAGACGTATGCAGTGCTATGGACAAAAGACAGGTGACGTTACTATTATTGTTTGACAGCAAGGCATTCAACACTATATGTCCCACTCTTTTATTGAACTGTATGATGCGAATGGGCTTCTCACGAGGGGTATTAATGTGAATATGGGCATACTTGTCTGGAAGAGAGCAACTCGTCTTCTCGGATAGAACATTAAAATCTTCTAGGCTCTTTACCACACTAGGTGTTCCTCAGGGTTCTGTTTTAGGACCACTGCTATTTTGCCTTTACATTAACGACCTTGGTCTTGCCCTCGACTCTATGGGTGTGAGACATATTCTATATGCTGATGACCTGTAGGTTTACCATGGGTTTTCTAGAGATAACCTCGGTAGTGTTAAATGGGCGACGCTTGAGAGAGCACGTTTTCAACATGTGCATAACGCTCCCTTATTCATATCCAAAAACATCTGTATAGAGAGGCGGGCTATCTGATTATTTAAATTAATAAATAATTATTATCATTAGTCACAAGGATTGCCGTACGGTTATTTTTCAACCTTTTCACGACAATCTATTTCCAACATAATGAAGGGGAGAGGGCAATTAGGCGCGCGATCGGCCCTCGATCCCTGCTCGATCGCACGATTTCAGTCAGTGTGTCTCGGGAGACGGTTTCTCCCGAGACTATTAGCGGCGAAGCGCCACGCTTTTCACGCGACGCGCTAATAAGTAGTTAATAGAGAGAGAGAGGAGTATGGAGAGGGAGAGAGAGAGAGAGAGAGACTAGATAGCGTCGATCAAACCGTCCGTTTGATCATTTGTGAATATAATAAATATTTATTAATTAAAACAGAAGTGAAACATCCGCGTAATTATTTCGTGCGCCTTTTCCCATCTTCGCGTTCCTTATAGTGACGAACACCAAGGCTCGCTCCGCCGCGTTCGCAGACTTTCCGTGCGGCGACATCGAGCGAGGAGAAGACGGAAAGTGCTTAAGTCGCGTGGTGGCTGGGAGCAGGGGCGAGTGTAGCTGCCCGGTAACCGCCACGTGACAAACTATTGCTCGACTGTTTATTTAGATGCGTTCCTCGAGTTGAGGACAAAACTACAACGCTCACAGAATTCCTGTGTGCAGTATATGACGGGTGCTAGGTGGGATGACCATATCACCCCTTTAGGATCCGATTAGGCTGGATGGGAGTAGACGGTTGGAGGGAATTTTTTATATATTTACAGATCTACAAGATCTTACGGCTGCGTATGCCGGAGTACCTCGCTGATCTGTTCTCTCCTGATGCATCTGATCGGTCTGTTAGGGGTGAACCTAAAGAGATTTCCATTCCTCGGATGCACACCGAGACGGGAATTAAATCTTTTTCTGTTCAAGGCGCTCATCTGTGGAACGGACTGCCATCCTGTGTTAGAAATGCGCCTTCTCTTTCTCGCTTCAGGGGACTAGTGATGGAGCATTTGAGGAGTCGGAATATCACTTTAGATTGCTCGAGTCAGTGTTCCTCTTGACCTTGATTTGATTTTCGTCCTAAATTAGTTGTATGTGTGTATCTTGAGTATATATGTATTATCCTTTATTTTATACTGTATATACATTCATCCCTTTCATTGTATGTAAGAGTGTATGAGTGTGTACTCACTGATAGATAATGAATTATGAGAGAAATGTGACTTATTTGTAAAATTTTGTGTAATAATTATATATTTATTTATTGCCATATGCTGCGCTACATTTGTGATAATGACGTGTATGTGATATCATTTATATTTAAGCTGACTTGAGATGATTGCGTTTTGAAGTGTTATTTGTGCAATAATTTTGTAAACCTTTTACAAATAAACTTCTATCTATCTATCTATCTTCAAAGTTCTCCTGGGGAATCTGAGATAATTCCGCCTTTACATTGGCATCGACTCCGTTTTGCTCTTGAGGAAGGTTGAAATTCTGCGCCTTTTGCATCGAGGCACCGGCTCCGTCTCTCTGAGGGACGGGAAAAATATTCGTCTTTTGTATCGGGCTTTGACCTCAACGACGTTCAAGGAGAATACATTCAAGTAGTTTTTTTTCTAAGTTTCAAATGATTTGAAATTAAGGATTAAAATACAGTACTATAACGGACGCCAGGAGTTGGGTCCATCAAGGCCAACGCGAGCCAAGCCAATGAGCTCTGGTTTACCTGGAAAGGTAAACAGAGAAAAGGTGCGGATACATCAAAGTTTAGTGTCCTCTCGGCACCTGAGGGAAGCAATCGAGCACGTATAAGTGAATGACATTTACCTTGTCACTCGTATTGTATACAGCCGGGTAGGCGTAAATACGACCCGCATCTTCTCGTTACAATACATAGACAAATAGCTGGAGATAAATGAACGAAAGTCGCGGCATATGAAGATTGAGCCTGTGTTTGGTGCAATGTGATGTACTCTTTGTAGCTTCATTTAGCATATTATGCATGGGATATATGGATAGAAGTGAGGAAAACAGCTTCTATTCGCGACCTCGCGAAGATCGTTACTCAGCGAAGCAATCCATTGCTCAGCTTCATAATATCATTAAAGAGCTGCGAGAGCACAATTCGCTTAGGTTGCCAAGTTCCTTGCTCCTGGCTTATGTCAAAGCAACTTCCTTACCCGCCGGTCGTCACTCTGCTCAACATTAGTTTTGAAGTTGATGTTAGCGGTTACGGGGCTTTTTTACTATTTTCCAGACGCTCTTAGGATGCTTTTCGGCCTCCTCGATAAAGTTTTTTGAAAACTTTACTTTGAAAGTCGCAGAGCGTTTCTCTGAGATGCCTTTGTTGAAAGTTCAAATTGGATTTGAGTACTGGGTCGCAAAAACGTTGCCAGTTTTTACGCGTGAATGTTTTGTCGCGAATCATGGATCAGATATGAGCGGGAAGTTAGCGCGGGCGCGGACGGTGGTAGAGTGTATAACTAAATTGCAAATCTCGAAATGAAAATCTTTGAGGAGGATGAGAGGTGAGTCTCGGTAATTCAGACTACGAGAATATTTTGGAATTATAAGACATCTTGGAGGAGTTTTGTTCGAATGCCACATGCATTTCAGTTGAGCAGAAGAAGGAGGCCATTGTTGTTATTTTTTTTTAATTAATTTTACTTTTATTTTATTATTTAATTTTGAGTTAAAGAAAATAGCATACATGTAAACAAATTTATAACTGATTGTCTACAAAAAGATTATTTTCTTTGGATTAGTGCATTAGTTAATTGCTACAATCAATTTTACGCACTTAAAACGTATTACTTTACACATTTAAGCATGTAACATTACATAGAAGAAGTGCGTTTCATATTTACACATTTGGATTTGTAGTATATACGACATTCGAAAATGGCGACTTTAAAAAATCTAACTATAATATCTATCACATCTAATATCTTATCGCAACTTAGTACTCAGTCATGCTCAGTTACGACCTCGCATCACCAACGTGCCCGTGCCTCCGCATCAAAAACACCTTCCGACTAAGAAGACAGCGTAATCTCGCCGAGGAACTGCGGAGCCGGTCGCAAGTTCGCGCCTCTTGAACAGATCGAGCTCCACGTCCGCAAGAAAGAATCTCACGATGCCGCCCTAGCTGAGTACCACCACCTGCCCCCGACCCCCAAAGCCGGTGGGATTAGAGAACCACCGGCCAAGAGGCCGCCATCACCCGAGACACCAGTGTCTCACTGACCCATCCCGTCTTTTCCTTAACGGGGCGAGCGCTACGTTTACTGTTGATTTTATATGCAGAAATTGTAGGATTAATACGAAGGATCGCGAATGAATTATTCGAAACACCACTGCATCCTCCTTAGAATAAATTTCATTTTGCAGTTTGATACATTATCATACATACATACGTTGTTACATTATCACACACATTATCCAATTAATAATTTTATAATACAAATATTGTTATATTAGAACAATTGGTATTTATTTTAATATTATATTTATTTTTGAAAAGGAATAATTAAAAATAATATTTGTGATACAAAAAATCATGTGACAATAAATATTTTGGTTTGAATATATGAATAAATCATATTCATATTAGCTATTTCAACTTATGCTTTAGACTTTTATATCTGAAAGGTAAATCATTTAATCGTAAAATAATTAATGAATAATTTAACAGACTATATATAACATGCAAAAGAGAATAGGAGTCTTTGAAAATGGTATGTTTCAGCTAAGTTTAATGTGACTATTTCACAAGTCGCGAAGTTAGTAATCTATACATTTTGTATCTAGTTTTAAAAAAGGTTCTCATAAAATATTAGGATTAAACAAAATGAAATTAATAATTAATAAATTTGAATTTGTAGTTTTTATTACTTATGCTGCCTTATGGAGTATTTTTCGATGCTCAAATACTTGGTTTAGAAAGCTCACCTTATGGATTGCTAAGTGATGATGGAGTTATATAAATACACATCTAAAAATATAGACGCAGTATGTATTCAATATGTGTACAAAGAAGTGAGCCTTTATTCTTGACATGATATTTGTTTGCTCCGCGGCCCTTGCGTCCTATTGGCATGAAGCGGCCGTCGGGCTCCACCCTCCCTTCGGTCCAGGCTCGGCGCGCCACTGAGCGCCGAGTTTTTTTCTGCCGCTAGGCGCCTTTGAGAGCACACGTTGCCTCGCCTCAGCACCTAGCCATCGGCGACTTCAACCCCTCGTCGCCGCATCTACTCCGAGCTTCGCCTTTGATGTCGGCTCCCTCGCTCTGTGTGAGCCAGCCCAGCCTCCTTGTGGGCGGGTGCCTCCTCGTCTCCCGGACGATGAACACCTTGCGGCCCGTCTCGGCTAGCTCACTCCGACGAGGCCTAGCCCACGTCCACTCTGCTGACAACGCCGCAGATGCTGCCACTCGAGGTCCATCACCACCTCGGTACCTCCAACCTATGGTGGTACGGACAGGGCTGGTTGTCTGGACCGGAGAGTGTGTGGCCCTCCGACACTGCCACGTCGTCACCCCCCCCCCCTCCCCGCATCAACCTCTGCCACACCAATAGTTTCGGCACTGGAGTACGAGCGCTTCTCTGACCTCGACCGCCTGCTCCTGGCGCTCGTCCGCTGCCGCCGCCTTTTTCGTCGTCATTTTCTGGAAACACGTCCGCCGCTGAGCCCAATTACGAGGGACAATCGTCAAGCGGCATTCTTAGTGTGCGCCCGCATATCTCAACAGGTCACTTTCGCTGACGACATCACTTTCTGTATTTGGAGGCAATCACGAGCAGATAAAATTTAATATATTTCAGTATGATACGTACATTATTTGATAGTATCACCTTACCTTCACGTAGTGAAATCTGTTAATACAAGTAAGGCTCTGACAACTACGACTGACAGTAAGTAAAAAACATTCTTACAATTTCCCAAAAAATCTCTAAAATGTTATTGAAAGTTTATAAAAAATTTAATCTGAAGTTCAAAGTGTACACACATTCTCGTAAATGCATAATTTCAGCTAATAAATAGGCTTAGATTTTGCAGCAATCAGTAACTTTTACATTTTTAGTCTGCGTACCACAGCAATGTAGGCCCCTTACTTATTAATAATTTTGCAACTAAGACTGTTACGCAATAAAATACACGTAAATAATCTTTTGATTGATTGGAAGTTTTAATTTCTGGTGTATTATAAAACTGATTGCTACTAACATATTGGAAAATATTACAGTACAAAAAAATTGTTACAAGAATGATTTGCTTGAATTTTTTTCCAATTATTCTCAGATGTATTTTTTAAACTAATAACTCGCTCAATTTGGTAGATACTATTTCTAAAAATTCAAACTAAAATTAACTGTATATTCTTTATAAGTCTAAATTATTTACATTAAATAAGAATTGCTGCTTTATAATATTAGAAAGTTTTTGTTTAATATAAGCTCGCAATGTTGGGATTGTATTTGGGATTGAATATGCCATAGGCATATCAAATAGAGATACATTATTCAATATTTCAGAAACTGATTTATACAATGCTTAAGATGCTTATATTCCTTTTCCGCGGACATCAGGGACTAAATTTTGTAGTGCAGGTCAGTTAATGTTAATTATGTAATCAAGTATTAAAATATTGTAAACCGAAATAATACTTTTATTTGTGGTATATTGGTCTACTTTGGTCGATCATCATATGAAAGACGAACTATCATTAAGCCTGAGGGTCTAACACCTCGAGCTTTATCACCACTTGGATCCAATATTAATAATTCAACATATTTTATGCAAATTTACCCTAATATGTACGTTCAACCAACTGATAATATTTCTATAAGTTTTTTTTATTTTCATGATCCGGTATAATATTTTTAAACTATAAATTTTTGACGTAAAACTAAGAATCATTTTGATTGTTTGATAACAATATATAACGCATCATCTTTATGTTATGTTAGCAAGGATATTTTTGATAAATACATGCAAGGTTTATTTTAAGATGGTATAATTTAGATAATTAACACTACCTATATACGTGCAATGTGCAATTATAATGTAAATGTTGCAGCTAGTTTAGAGAGACCTGATTTTGTTCTACCTGGATATTTGGCTGCCTTAGTAATTTCACAACCACTAACGAATTCTCAAAATTTACAAATACCTTACCAAAATTCAGGCGTGGATTCACCTTGATCTTTGCATCCATTTGGACAAAATCTAATTCGTTCCTTGTATGTAAAATATGCATGCTAATTAAATAATTTTTATTTATTGAAGTATTTATTTTTAGAATACAGCATTATTTTTTATAGCTTTTCGCTGCAGATTTGAAAATCCTGATGTAACACAAATTCATCCTGTCAGAAAATCTGCAGACATCAGCGTAAGTATAAGTAAAGGAGCTTTAAAAACATCTGTTGCCTAACATTTTTAATATTTATTTGTGCATGATCCTGTATTTTATTACTGATTTCGATGAATTTCTATACAAAAGTATGACAGACACGCACGCACGCACACACGCACACAAACACACATACACACCGTTTTCTTGCTCTGTATTACCATCGCCAGTTACCATCCGCTTCAAAAATGAATCGAGTTCGTTCCGTTTCAGCAGCATATCGCAGGCGTTGATTCAGTCCAGAACGTTTTTTTACTTCAAATCATGCGGCACTCAAAATATCGAGCTTTTTTGTATCCAGCCTTCTGCAGATGGTTTAAAATGCTTATCCATGGTGTCGTTTTCACCGGCTTTGAATCGTTGAAACTATTCCTCCACGGTTCGAAGTGATAGAGTACCATCCTCCAAAATACCATTCTCACGGCACGTTTCTCTAGTGGATTTGCCTTTAACGAAGGAAAACTAAATAGCGCGAATTTCGGTGTTAGTTTCCATGTTTACACGTCTATAACTGTTGAAAGCAATGTCGAAACTAATCATGCATAGTGTTGTTTTTTAGGTTATGTCAAGACCTTTCAAATGATGTATAGGATTGTCAGATAAGAACTATGTACTTAACCGTGAAATTCAAAAAACAAAAAGGCGGAAGGGAGATATTTGCCAACCTAATATATATATATATATATATATATATATATATATATATATATATTCTGATTCTGATTATATATATATATGCTGAGCCCGTCAACGCCAACGTGCCGGGAGGGTAAGGGGAAATCGCGGCGGGAGAGAGTCGGTATACTTTCAGCGCCCGAAAAAGTATTTAGAGAGAGAACGTGACGACGCATCCTGCGTATTTTCCCGCCTAATCATGAGGAGGTAGAGGCAGACTGCGCCGTCCTGTTGAAGATCTGCAGGAGTCGGCGCCGACCCGAATGTGTCCATCTCGTCTTCGGGAGCGAAACCAAGCCAAGGTACCCTGGACGAAGTTCTGGAGTGGGTCGTTAAGGTGGGATCACGGCGATCGATGCCAGTGAGTTATTTGGGTCAGCGCGAGAGTGCGCACAAGATGCGACGATAGTGAAGTGCGTTTGCGCGGCGCGAAGTTTGAAAAGGCGCGCGCGCATTTATTATTAGAATTTCCATGTCGCCGTTGTTGCCGAAGCGTTGTCAGCGCACGATTGCACAATGCGACCAATGGAAATTTTAACAAAAATCGGACATTACGCAGCGTTACATTACCCGAATATTCGAAATTAACGGAATAAATTGTGTTGTTTATTGTATATATTTAATATTGTATTATATTTAATTCACCGTAAGTCGGTCAGGTGGAGCGTTTCGTCCCAGGGTTACCGACTGGACTTATCAGTAAGGGAATGTCGATAATCCCTGCCTTAGCCGCTCTCTCGGGAAGAGAACTCTTATATAGGAACCGAAGAGACGTCTAGGCGATTGCGGGGAAAGGATGCGACTCGACACCTGGCGATGGTGGCAGGAGGAACCACAGAGTACCACGCCACATATTTTGTTGCTTTACTATACTTTGAGAACCTAACCTTTTGCATGTTAATTTCGGCACCATTTTCATTACATTATTACATTTATCTTAATGCTACGATTGTGTGATACAGTCACTTTTCACAATAGTCATTCATGTAATTAACACGGTTATTTTTTTAAATTATACGATTGGTAAATTATTTTAACGCAACTAATAAACGATGTTTTATGTTTCAACCGATAATTTATAAAACTGACACTAATATATTACAGTTATTATAGAAGACTTATATTGGAAAGTCATGGTTAAAGGTAAGACAAGAAAATTGAAGGAATTTAACTTTTATACTGTTTTCTGCTTTTGTAAAGTAAAAATTTATACAGGTTCGATATAAGTGATAACCTATTTTGAATCTAATCTATTTTTTATAATTTATGGCTTGGAGTTTCACCTTTTCATATTATTCATCCTGCTAATACAAATATTATCGGTTGGTACTTTCCTAATAATCTACTTCTTGGTCTGAATCATTAGATGGTTTTAAATTTCAAGAAACGTTTCATGAATATAGATATAATTTAAGGTAATTTTATGTTTCAAATCTATTTTATCAAAATATAACAAATTTATGAGAAAAATTATCGTTTTAGAGTGCTAGATGATAAAAATTGAGCATTATACGATGTTTATAAAAAACATATGTTGAGGTTTTACTAAAGCATGTTAGTAATAATGTATTTGATATCCATAAAAGTAGCGAAGTTTAAAGTGAATGTCTTGCATGTACTAAATCTAGTAAGGGAGCACAATGTTCTACTTGCAAGCAAATCTTACTACCAGTTTAGGGTAGCCAAATAATCTTTAGCGTAATCTAGAACTTTATATTTACTAGTATCTTCGTTTAATTTATTTAAGTTATTTTGCTTCAGACAATTCACTATCTGGTTATATTAGAAGATAAGTAATATCCTTAGTTAAATTATTTTCGAATATTATTTATATTTTCTGATTTCAAACCACTGCAAACTAAAATAATCTTTCTGCTCGTCCTTGGTTTATTTCCAAATTTAATGAATTAACCATTGGTGTACTATACGACTCAACCCCTGGGAGGGAGGTGCTACAATCCTAGAAATGGCGTGCAACCCAGACACAGCCACAACGTGAGTGGTTTGTCTCCGCGGAGCAGTTCAAGTAAGTCACCCTCTCCGAACTCTCAAATGGGGAAGAGTCTGAGTATTCAGGGTAACTGCTGGAAATGTGGGGCACCTAACCAAAGGCTGCGCTCTTGCCCCTTTTACGTGAGAAACGACATCGGGGGATCGCCGAATCAGTCCTGAAGCGTTTCTCCCTTTAATCGTAAAACCCGACTGGAAAAAGGACCGTATGGTCTAGTTTTCGCGAGCCTAGAAGGGCCAGATAGCAAGAAGGGCTCTCTTCCAGAGTTCCTCGAATGGAACGTTCGACGTCGCGCAAGCAGATGCGCAGTTGCGCCGAACAATTTTTTAACAATGCAGAGGCTCCGGCGACAGGTTCCACGCATCTGCGTACCGCGGCTGTGCTAGGCCACACTATTGAGCCGATGCAGAAAGCTACAGATCAGGTGAGCAATAAGTGAATCGCTCACTGATCTAGCTGCGATGAGTTAGCTGTTGAGGGACAGGTCCGAATTTCAGGCAGAAGGCCAATTTAGGGGCCTTGCAATTCACTCACAGATACGAATGAACGCAACTTCATTTATTAACTAGACCAGGATTGCGGGTCGCGATGGTAGCAGAGGGTAGATATCGAAGGTTTTTTTTTTATTGTGAGTGCTATACGACCCGGGAACGATACGCACGGTGCTAAGCCCGAGCGGAGTTCAGATTATGACTGCCTCGAATCAGACTTTCACTCGATGCATAGGGAGAGGCGCGATGGTGTTCGACAGACGTTACTCAGCGATCTCGGGTAGCACCAGATTAGCCTACAAAATTGGAGGTCTACTGAAGTCTCTCGAGGTAGCAGTACGCTACTACCTTAGTGTGAACTTTGTAAGGGAGCTAAAAGCGTAGACCTATAGCTTGTCAGCGTATAAATTATAAGCCTACGTACACTAGCGTCGATAGGGACAATATAGGGACTCGTACCGAGCATTTAAAGCAGTATGTAATGGGCGACGGAGTGGTCCAGGAAACTATTTTTCATATGGCGAACGAAAGGGCCTATTGCGTTAAGCCAAGGCAATGAAGCGAGCGAGCCTAATGGAATAAACGATGAAGCGTTCGCGAGCGCATTCACTGCGTTAGGCGAGACAATGCGTAGCGCATCTAAAATCCCACTCCCAAGAATCGAAGTAGGGGCTGGCCTCCGAAAAACGTGGCGCTGGTAAAAATCTCTATGCTCCCCTTTGGGTCCCACCCTCCTCCACAAGCTTTCTATTTTTTAAAAAGTAATGTTTTTTTTTAAATTGTAATAATATTTATATAATTAGTTGTAATATAACTTAATTTTTTTTATAATTTTATTCATACTTGTATTTCCAAATAGTTGACTATTAATTTTTTTCATCTTTTATCTGGCTGGGATAAACAATTCTATAGATTCATAATTAAATTCAGGAATAAGATTCTAGCGACTTAATATAATAGGGTTGAAGTTGATTAATACCGAGACAAGGATTTCTACTAAGAAGTTATGTAAGTTAATTGTTTAGCTTTTTGAATTGGCTTTGAATAAAGTGTTGAAATACTAAAATAGTGAATGTTTGGATCCAGTGAAAATAAAGTAACCCAAGTAATGCATTATGTAGAGTAACGTTTTTTTTCTTTGTCAAAGTAATGAATTTTAGAAGGTGTGATTATTTTGACGTATAAGGTTATAAGTCAAAAAGTCTGTTAAAGTCACTAGAAAATTAAACTCTCCGCGAATGCCCGAAAAGGTTTCTGGACTGGTGCAAGCAACATGCTCGTATGCATTACGTATCGGATGAAGAACGTTTTCATGTCTACAAGCAGGGGCCAAGTGATGAGAGTTCTAACAGCAACACGATTTGGAATATATTAAAGTCTCGATGCAGCCTCGTGATAAAAAAGTTCGACGGTTCCTCCGTAACCATAAAACTAAGGGCATGCCTATATTCTACGAAGCAAGGAGAAAAGCTAGGGCAAGTACCAGGTATACAAAAAGTTAAGGCCATAAGACACCAAGGAGACAGTAATGGAGATCATCATTAACCTCTTCCAACTGACGTACCGCCCTATTCGCCGGAACGCGGAGTACCCCGACTTCTCCTCGATGATGGCCGAAGCACTACACGTAGAGGCGAGGTTCTCTAAAGTCCATAAACAGGTCTGCTCCATCCTTAAACCACGAGCGCCGGAAATATCCTCTGGCGAGACTGTCCGGTCCTCAGGCAAAGCCCGCTGCCGGCTGTGTACGTTTGCATACAAGGTTGAATAACAAAGGCTCTTCTCGATCGGTGCACAGTCACTGCCAGATATTTGACCATCCGGGAACCCGACTGAGCCAAACCCAGACTATAAGGCATGAGATCCGCTTGATTTTTCAAAGGTTGTTCCCGGTGCCCCATACAGATGCACACTAGATAAATGGAAGGTAATTGAAGAACAGATGGAGGAAATGCTCTTTAACAGTATCTTTGAGACTTTGGCCCATAGTTTTCGCCCATCAACCTATGAAAGAAGAAGGGCGGCACGTGGAGATTCTGCGGGAACTACAGGCAACTGAAACAAATCACGGAGGACATGACCCCTGCTATTCCCCATTAAGAACCTTGGCGAAGCACGGAAACTCTCGACCCGATTTCAAAAGCAGATATTAGCAGATCCCCGTGGACCGGGTTGCCAAGGCATACACAATTTCAAACCCCCACCGAGTGGATTCCAGTTCTGGGTGATGTCATTCGGGTTGAAGGGGGCACCCAGCACATTCTAGCAGCTGATGTATTGCTGATCTGAAGAGGAGTACTTCGACCACCTGGATTTGGTCATGGAAAGGCTGGCGATATACCACCTCACAGCATAATTTAGCAAGTGTCGTGTCCGGGTGTCCGCTCTCATATACTTGCTCACACCAACATGAAGTAGCTTAAGTCGTTCTTGGAAACATGCGACTGGTTTAGGAAATATACACTGTGGCAGCATCACGAAGATTCGTCTGGAACAAATGTGCTTAAAGGGCATTCGACAACACTAAAGTCGCATGAGCCACTAAAAGATACCGGTAGCTGATCGAGGATTGCTTTGTCACCCTTCGCATAGACAACAAGAGACTTATCTTGTTGCTAACAGTGAAGGATTCCCGCGATAAACTCTACCGGTGGGTCGTGCTCCTCGAGAAATTCAACCCTAGGATCGAGCATTGCCCCGGCGTAGAGAACCAACTGACGGACTATCTGTCCAGACACCTCGGGCTACCTGACGTTGCACCGGCACACCAGTAGCCGGAAAATTGCAACACAGACGGAAGCTCTTTTGGGAACCATACCGTATATATATATATATTACATTGTACAAATTTGTTTAGTTGAATATCGGATCTTATGGGGACATGCTGTATATACACTTTTTCTTAGATATATTATTAATAAAAAGTCTATTCTTCAAATATATGTAAGAATTTTCCACTTACACCTTGCTAAAATTAAGATATTATCAATAAATAATAATGCGGACAGGTTCCCATAAGATACTATATATGATATGGCTATGGGGACCAGGCCATTTATACTTATAAATATAACTCAAATTTCATTTCTTTCCAAAATTTCAAAATTATACTCTTATTTCCACAAATTTTCAATCAGCACAAGCTAATTAGAAATATATCCTCAATTACAAATGAGATTATAAATGAAAATCAATGCTTAGAGATGATTAACTATATACTACCCATGTACCAGGCATATTTGACTAACTTTTACATGACTGTCTTCTCTCTGACTATCAATGCTTAGAGACTCTTAACTGGATGTTAGCTGTTTATCAGACACTTTTTACTTACTCTTATGGCAATATTGTAATTTTTTCGATATTTGAGGTTATACGTGACTATCACTGCTTGGAGACTCTTCACTGGATGTCAACTGTTAATCAGATATTTTTGACTTACTCTTACAGCAATAATGTAATTTTTGGGATATTTAAGGTTACGTGCGAAAATCGACCCACAGAACCTGTTAGCGTCATATTCAGTGATTTATCCGACTAATTTGTGACTTGCTGATACAAATGCCAGAATTGTCTCGAAATTGGAGGTTATGTGCGATAGTCGATCCATTATGAATCTAAACAGAACATAAAGCATTTATACGATTAATTTCATATTTTCTGGTACAAATCTCAGAATTCTTCCGGAATTTCAGGTTTTAAATGAAGATACATGCTTAGAGGCTCTTGACCGTATATTTGCTATTTATCGAGCTTATTTGACTAATTCTAATAGAAATACATCAAGATTTTTGATATTTCAGGTTATGTGCGGAATCTGACACTTAGACCCTCCAAATGTAATATTAAGCTATTAAACCGATTAATATGAGTCTCACACAATTCTTAAATTTTTCCCGAAATTTGAGGTTTTATCTGACTGTCTATGCTTAGAGACTCTTAACTGTATGTTAGCTGTTAATCAGATATTTTTGACTAATTCTTCCAGCAATATTGTAATTTTTTGGATATTTGAGATTATATATGACTGTCAATGCGTAGAGACTTTTAACTGGATGTTATGATACTGAGTCAAATTAATAGTGAATTCCAACGCGACGGTGACTCAGTTATTGCATTCGCAAATAAAGTTAGAGCCATAGGTACCAGGGTAATAGATGCCCAATAAAATGCCAATAACGGTGCAATAGATTTAACCTTCAAACAGACTATCGAAAAGGCCATAAATATGCAATTCTGATCGAAGAAACGCTCATAGATTCGCAACGGTTGCAAGGATATTTGACACCCTACTCACATAGACTAACTGAAGGAAGGAAAACCTTCATCTGCCAATATTGTAGGGCAGTTGGTCATGAAGGCAGAGAATGTCAATTAATACACAGTATTCGGACGAATTGTACTTACTGTATCAAGGAAGGATACACTGTCGATAAATACTACAAGAAGGAACATGGTAGTCTCCCGATTCAAAGTAAGATTTCGTGCCAAATTTGCAGACAGGTAGGCTATATCACAACCAACTGTCCATCCCGTATGACCCTTAATTGCAGCAAGTGCAATAAATTAGGCCACTCAGCGGAACAATGTTATCAACGTAACATACAATCAAGCCAGAACCCTAGAGTCTGCCAACTGTGCAGAAGGGGGGGTTATGAGGCTAATTGTAAGACCTAGAATCTAATCTGTCAATTATGCAACAAACCTGGCCATTCCGACCCACAATATCCAAATCTAAATAATTCTCCAAATCAGAGTGTGACCTGCAGATATTGCAAAAATAACGGACATACTATTGAGGAATCTATTATCGTAAAAAACAATATAATAATGGCAGAAACTTACCGATCCAGAGAAACGATTTGTCTCCCCGTCCTACCGGCGCGAGGATGGAGACCATAACGACCCAGCGCCCAACACGCGATGTGAACAGTCTACTCGTGGTATTAATTCCATGGAATTAAAACAAAGAAGATCCTTGGTTCCACTCGTCAAATTATTAAAAAAACCATTCGCTGAACCAATAACACTAAAGCTAGATACAGGTTCAGAAGTCAGTATTATTAAACAAAAATGCATTATTAAGCAAAAAGTCACTCTAGGACTAGTACAGATGAAATTTCTCAAAGCACCAATTAAGTTCTCAGTGGTATCTAATAGGATAATATAATCGCATCCAATTTTCTCCATCACAACAAAGCAGAAGTAAATTTTCAAACCCAATCAATCGAAATTAATGGGACAAGTTACTTATTCACACAAGAAGGCTCAGAACCCCAACAAACCACTGTTCTTAACCTAGAAACCAGGGAAGATTTGAGCAACTTACCTTTCGAACATCTCGCCGATCAGATCATTAACCAAGAGGGAAAATTCATTGTAGACTCCGGATCTCAAGCTAATTTGATTAAACGTAGACTTCTTTCCACAGAACAAATCACAGATGAGTTGAAAATCGCCTTCCTCAAAGAGATGGGAAGAAAATTAATTCAAACACTAGGTAGCACGCAACTGGTACTTAATAACTGTACACACACCTGTCACGATGTTAGCAACGAGTTCAAGCTACCTTGCGATGGAATACTAAGAAGCCCATACCTAACGACTTCTAAATCCATACTTGATTACGACTCTGAAGAATTAATAATGGAGAACGACTCGCTCCCCTTAGAGTTTAGTTGCATCAGAGAACAAACAGAAGGATCTGGTATACATCCAAATGAATTTGAAGCACCGTACCTAACAAATGAAATCGATATTGACTCTAACAGAGCTATTGATTCAAAAGATGAAATTCTAGACGATATAGATTTAAAAATCGCTACGAACCTCTCCCTGGATAATGAAGAAGAAGGAACTAGAAGCTAAGCCTGTCGTTATACAAGCCATCTAAGCCAAGTAATGATGACAACTGAACTGGGTATCCCATCCGAAACCCAATCACATGAACAGATCCATTTCTCCTACCCAGTCTGCTCTAGTTTCGGTATTCAGACTGAGGGAAGAGATCAAAAATCTTATCTAAAATTGGACCACCTGAAGAATTAATAGCTCATACTACTAAGTTAATAGAGGAGAATCAAGACAGATTTCACCTCAAGGGCGACTGTCTCAGCGAAACTAACTTGGTCATGTACAGAATCCAGACCACAGATAATTATCCTGTTAACGCGAAACAATATAAATATCCAGTAGCGTTAAAGAAGGAAGTGGATAGGTAAATTCGTGAACTATTAGACGCAAACTTAGTCGAACCTTCAGATTCACCTTATAAAAGTCCCGCTTGGATCACGAAGAAAAAACCAGACAGAGAAGGAAAGCCCAGATGGCGAGTAGTCCTTGATTTTAGAATACTGAACGAAAAAATAATCAGTGACGCATACTGTATACTGAATATATCAGAGATTTTTGATCAAATAGGAGCGTGCAAATACTACACTGTTTTAGATTTAGCGTCCGGATTCCACTAAATAAAAATGGATCCTAACGATGTACACAAAACTGCCTTTAGCATATCGTTTGGACACTATCAATTTAAACGCACGCCGTTTGAGCTGAAAAACGCACCAGCCACCTTCCAAAGACTAATGGATAATGTACTTCGCGGTCTACAGAGACCAAATACAAAAGAAAGTTGAAGTATTTGTCAGGGTATTTTTGTATATATTGATGACCTAATTATATGTAGCAAATCGTTAGAGGAACACGATAAGAAATTTAGAATAGTAATGAATAGACAAAAAGATTCAAACTTAAAATTAGGGATAGAAAATGCTTTTAAAGTTCAAAAGAGTTTTTAAAGAACAAAGTAGGATATCTGAGACATGTAATAAGCAAGGACGGATTAAGTCCCGATCCCAATAAGATAACAGCAGTCCAAGAGTTTCCTAGACCAGGGACCATTAAAAACGTTAGACAGTTCTTAGGACTTGCTGGGTACTTCAAACGATTTATAAACGATTTTGCAATGATCGCAAAACCACTTACCCGACTATTACAAGACAATGTAGAGTTCGTTTGGGATGAAAAATGCGAACCAGCCTTCTCAAAACTAAAAGATTTGTTGTGCGAACTACCACTCCACCATTACCAAATTTTTCGCAACCATTTAATGTCACCACAGACGCATCAGGGTATGCAATAGGTGGAATCCTTTCCCAAGGAAAAATAGGAAAAGACAGACCAAGCGCCTACACTTCCCGAGTTCTGAGAGGACCCGAATTAAAGTACGAAACATTTGAAAAGGAAGCGGTAGCAATATATCACAATCTTAGATATTTCGCACCTATAATTTTCAACTCGAAAATTGTTGTAATAACTGATTGCAAATCATTGGTCTGGTTCAAAACCGCAGACTTTAATTTACGCGTACAAAAGTGGCAGTTCAAACAGTCGGAATTCAATTACGAAATCACCTATAAACCAGGAAAATTAAACTTAATCGCAGACGCCTTGTCACGAAACCCCATCCAAAGTGAATTGGCAGGAGTAATGATGCGTAGACAGAAGAATTTAAAGAACAACAGCTTATATTCAGATACAAACCTCACGAACCGCCCCAATCGAAAGCAGCGACAACAGACATGGAAACCGAACTAATCAATCAAACCCAAGCTCAAACAAGTTTAAAACCTGAAAGTCTCACTAAAAACAAGGACCATAAGCAATCGTCACTAAAGTCTTCTTCACTACGTCCAGAATCAGAAAAATCTAATTCTTCCCAAACTGATAGAAACTCAATCGCCAATAGTTCAATAGAGTCGCACAGCGATATAGACGATGAATTACCTCGAGGACAAATAATAGAATCCAAGGAGGCGCTACACTTAGAATAAAAAACAATATACGCAGAAGACTACTTAGCTTGCAAACATGTTTAAAAAGTAAGTGTCTTAAAGAAATTAGGTTAGCCTACAGTGACCATATTGAGAAATTGGAATGGAATGAGGTACGAAGACCACTATATAAAATATTTGAACAAACTAATATAAAGATAATCATTTGCAAAGGTACTCTCAAATACGTCGAGGAAAAGAACCGCTATAAAATTTTTCAAAAATTATACAGTTCTCCAATCGCAGGCCATAGAGGAGTATCCAAGACTTACAACAGAATTAGACAAAATTTTTAGACGTCCAAAGGCGCATTCAAAAATGTGTAGAATGTTAGTTAAAAAAACTGATCAGGATCAAAACCAGACAACCAATGATCATCACTACCTTCGGATCAACCATCGACAAAGTCGCTTTAGACATTGTAGGTCCTCTACCCATCACCAAAAACGGAAACAAATACATCGCCATTATGCAGGATCAATTATGAAAATCTTATTAAGTTTTTCCTTTACCTAACGCCCTAGCTTCCACAATCGCCGACGTACTCATCAAATGATATATATGTATATTTGGAGTCCCTAAGGTCATTTTAACCGATCAAGGGAGAAATTTCCTTAGTGCTCTAATACAACGCGTCGCAAAAAGATTCCGCATCAAACAAATTCGGACTACAGCATTCCATCCGTAGTCAAACGGGTCACTTGAAAGGTCGCATCATGTTACGAGAATTTCTGAAACAATACTCTTGTAAAGAAAAAGATTGGGATGAATGGATAGATCTCGCGATGCTAAACTACAACACATGTGTTCAGGAAAGTACGAAGCATACACCTTTCGAGGTAATCTTGGGGAGGCTCGCGCGGTTGCCTTCAAATGAACCATTACGTGAAGCTAATTTGATGCCGACCTATCAAGATTATGTAAAAGACCTAGTCATACGACTGACAGGGATCAAGAAATTAGTTTATGAAAATATAGTCAAATCTAAACTTAAATCAAAATAATATTACGATAAAAAATTGAACGAAACTAATTTCAAAGTCGGTGACTACGTATTCTTACTTAAAGGTCCCAAACCGGGAAAATTCGGTGATCATTACTCCTGACCTCATAAAATACTTGAAGTTCTGAGTAAGAATAACATAAAAATTCAATTTAACAAAAGTACTAAAATTGTTCACGCCAATTGGTTACGCGAATCATACATAAACCACGAAATAAAGTCAAAGAAAAAGAAAAGAAAGAAATCAGTAGATGAATAATAAAAATGTAAAATAATGTAAGTTCATTTCCTGATTTCAGAGAAAAAAAAATAATAAATATAATGATGGCGCCAGTTATCCTGTTACTCACCCTACTAGTACCTCTAAACGCATTTATTGGATATGACTGCGGATATGGTGACATACACGTAATTAGTGGCATTAAGGTTAATCAAACCTCCTCACACCCAATTATACTTGCGAGATCAATCCACGAAGACGGACGTTGTAACGGAGCACCATTCGTCGATGCCTACGGTTCATGGGAATCTGTCGTAGTACAAGGATTATTGAAAATCTAAATCCGTACTCAGAAAGCGCGAGTAGAACTAAAAAATAACAAAGTTCATTTAAGCTCCGGTACGACCTGCGTAATGACAGATGGTAATTGCGTAGACAGCGAAGGTGGATGTACTTTTTGAAAAATATTACCCAGTAGTAACTGCAATTTCCACCAGTATGGAGTTCTTTATGAAGGTTTTGCTAACAAAATGGTCGACACCATGGGTACCTCCCAGACGGTATATTCACTAGTTACTGATGATATTACATTTGCTTTAGCAACTAAGGTACGTGAACCTCTTTGCGGCTACACTTTAATTAGAACCGAACACCCGAAACTAATCATCTTTGAAACAAGAAAAGGCGAATCATTCGCAGCTCAAGACACCATGTCCATCAACAATCTAGACATCTTCGCATATACGAATTCGAAATTTGTATACGTAGAGAAACACCTAAGAACACAGATCCAACGACTTTTTAAGATACCATACTACAGCGATGCAACTTAGAACATAAAACCCTCAAAAGTGCACACACGCGCGCGCGCACACACACACACAC
This sequence comes from Sycophaga agraensis, assembly GCA_018906755.1. Taxonomy (NCBI): domain Eukaryota; kingdom Metazoa; phylum Arthropoda; class Insecta; order Hymenoptera; family Pteromalidae; genus Sycophaga; species Sycophaga agraensis. The sequence goes on along the minus strand of JACCIE010000104.1, from coordinate 256,213 downwards.
ACACACACACACACAAATATGCAATTGATGTTATTTTAAAGTAAAAATTAATATTTATACAAAACTAATAATTAAATACAAACTTTTTGAACCAAAGTAAGATAATCTCTTTTTATAAAAATGTAGAAATCCTTAAAATAATTAAATTGACAATGAAATACATAATTAATTCTAATTGTTTAAATAAATATAACAAGAGAAGAATCTTACAAATTTGCAAACGCTCTAAAAGTTATGTTTAAGTTTTTATTTAAATAAATAAATGCGAGCGCATATTAAGACTCGTGAGAGTGACAGAGAGACTCAGGGAGTATCTCACTCACACTTACAGGTTTTGCGTAGAGCTTACACTATAAAAGAAAAGCCCGGGTCATGCAAAAGTTAGTCTCACTGTTTCCACTGTATCTTCAAATTCAATTCACTCCGTAAATCGACTTCGTGTCGACAAAGCTCTGCGAACTCAGAACTGAGTTCAGTATTGTCCGTTCATTATACCTTATTATTATTATTTACTGTAGTTTTTATAATCAACAAGAACTACTATATCAAAATAAAAAAAAATAAGTAAGAAACAATTCGTAAAGTCAATATTTAACACGACCAAACTATTCATTCCTTATTTTATATGTTCCACATTATTTAAGGTTTTGTAAGAGTAAATTTTTCTGCCTTTCCCCTAGCTCATGTGCCCAGGCACAGGCTAAAAACGAGGCAATCGACGGGTTAAGTCAAACTCAATTTGTCGAAAGTGTTAATTCCATCCTCTCAAGGGACGGACGTCACACTGATAATAGGAATCGTTAAATAAAAAAAGAATATTCAGAATAAATTATTCTGTATTTTCCATTTTAAGAAAGAAAGTATTCGGATCTACTTTTATTTTTTCCATATAAGTATTCTACATAATTAATACAAGTTTATGATATTTTTTGTGACACTTCAGTATTTTTCAAAAAGTGTTGATTTATTCATCTCCTCCGGTCATAACTTCCATAAACTCTGAAAATATTAAGCGCAATATTATTTATACAATTCAATTTCATAAAAAAATTATTAATAGATTTGTAATATATGGGTATATCATTCTATTCTATACAGTATAACGAGCGCCAGTGAGCTTGGCGAGTTAACAAAAGCCTGCGGATCCCTCGTGCATAAAAATTCAGAAAAGCTAGTGTCTTTTCGGCGCCTGAGAGAGAAATACGGTAGTGGAACGCACGTTGCCTGATAGTTTACTAGTCCGTATTAAGCTCGATTACTGTGTGCGAGACGACGAACAACTGCCAGTGACGTGCCACAGTGCATTTTGGAAGTGCTATTGCCTCTCTGGCGTCCATCTAAGACCTCGACGTGGCGCAGGCCAGGCGCTCCCGTTATGCGCATTAAGCACCCCACTAAAAGAATCTCTAGCCACCCAATACTGTTTATGGAGCATGTCGGTTCATCTTCTTATAGCTTTACCCTTTACGCAGATAGGCTCCATGAATATAGCCCTCATTACTGATTGCGCTTTACGAGGCCGTTTATTTATTTATTCAATTAGGGCTGAGTTGCGCGATTTTATTACTTTGGGGTGGCCGAGCTGTCAAAGGGGTTTATTTGTTTATATTTTATTTATTAATCGAGTCGAGTAATCGCAGGTGCTTCGTGATTCACTGTCACAACCGCAATGGTTGATTTTTTATGCTTGCAAATGTCTACTAAACTACTGAATTGATTATATTCAAACATTTCGTATGTCTTTTAATAGAACTATGAATGTTATAGGCTATGTCTGATTGCAAAAAAATCTTGTGTTTTAATGATAAGTTTAGTGGATTATCATGATGCATTATAATCAATATTCATTCCTATATATGCACTCAAATTTTTAAAAAATAATGATCTTTAGAAAAAGTTTTTTGCTGAATCTTTCCTTCTGAACCTCATGTATTATGAGAAAAGTTACAAAAGTATTTTTGTTACTTCACGTATCAAATATGTCGTAAAAAAATTGATATTTTAATTTTATTTGTCTCTTAAATATGTGCAAAATGAGTTCACGGAAATTAATGCGAATGCCTACGGCCAGGGCCAGCAAGGACCCTTTCATAGCCCGGGACGCATTTCGCCGGCCAGAATTCGTAGGGTCACAACGGCCTTATGCCTCTTGACCGGCTATTTCAACGCCGGAGAGCTGGAAACTGTAGGATCCTGCGGGGTTGCGGATGATGGCTAGCGTGGGCAGGGATTCGCTGGTGGTATCCTGAGATTCACATCTTGAAATTGCGGCGCGGTGTATCACAGGAGTGATACAAGTTCTGTGGTGCCAGGCTCTCAGACGCTCCGTTAGACTAACACATCAATGTCCTGGAGCATGGCACCAACGGTGTATACGACCGCTACCGCTACCACTTACCTTGTTTCGTGCAGAGTCGCTGTCTCCTGAGCGGTTTCCTCTCGATTGCCGCTCATGTAGAAATCTGCGGTGCACTAAGGTCTTCTTAGCAGGCCCCTACGTTCATGGCTAACTTTCGGTCGTTTCGGAAATATAGTACTCAGACGGTCTTGGACTCGTTCAGAATCCAGGGAGCTGCTCGCTAGGCCAGACGGCTTGATTGACGATAATCAAACATGTTACACCGGGGCATGCCACCACGGCTTGGCGGACGCCAAGGAGGTATTGGTGTTGGTTTCTGCTTTGAGGGAGATCCCTTCGAGAATTATGTCCCTTGTACATTGATGTAGTGCTCATGTGATGAGCGTGGTGTATCCATGCACTTTGCCAGGCTCTGGGATAATACTATCTATCAGTGCCCTACAATATCTCTCAGCTCATCTAGGATTTCGATGATATCTGGCCTTTGCTCGGACAGGTTCTCCGCTACAAAACTCCTCCAATCCGACCCTAGGACGCGCCAATGTCCAATACCAAATTGAATTTCGAAATCCTATCTTCAGAAGAAGGTTATCTTTAGAGGAAAATATGGAGCAGTTAGAATAGTTTCGAGTTATTAAGAATAGTGTCCCTCGTTGTCTACGGTTTTATAACTTTTTATTTAGGGGGTTTAAAGCAATGCATTGTTAAATTCCATCATGATATTTGATGATATGACATGTGAGAAAAAAAAGAACATTATTTGCATGGCAAGATACAAAGGCGTTAAGTACTTCTATCTGTCAGTCTTCTGACACATGGAGAGTCCTAGTACTTATGTAAAATTTATTAAACATGTGCTAACTATAGATTTATTACTATATATAAGAACAGTTCTATGGATAATGATCGATATTCTAAGGGCTGTCGACACTGTTCTTCAATTTGCAGAGAGCTTATGCAAAGATTTTTAAGACAATTTACACTTATTCTTGTTGAAATACCTGCAGTAAAAAATATATAATGAATAAAATTCTGCAGTATTTTTTGGTAAAATACATTTAAATTTGGAGATAAATGAAATCATTAAAAATTCACTACGCTTATTTAATTTTAATATATACATTTTTCAAATATTGTAGGTTTGGCGTAGTCCTTCTCTTGAGCCAATCAATGAATTTTGTTCTAAGAACCCGAAATCTACGTACCATATGGGCGCAAATTCGTTATTAATAAATTCAAATTCTTTCTATTTTTTGTTTAATTTAAAATTAAAAATTGGAAATATTTATAATTTTCATGTTTTAAAATAAACTAAATCTTTATACCATATAGTTAAAATTCATTAAAAGCAAAGATTCATCACAATTACACATCAAATATTAACATTTTAAGCCATTAGATAACAAAATTCAATGAGCGGGTCAAATGATACAGATTTATTAATTTTTATATTATTATATAACCTGTTTTTTTAATTATTTGTCTCCAGCTATACTACGGAAAAGCTGAGGTAATTCTAAACATTTTTCTACTCTGTCACGAAGCTGTCAGATGTATTCCAGCGAAGATACTGGCGTTTAAAAAATGGTAAAAATCCAGCCCCCGCGCCCGAAAAGTGCAGACTACTCGCTGCAGCATAGACTATGACAGTAGAGGAAACAGTTAATGGCAGAGAGTAGAGCGAAGCGGTCGGGGTCATAGAGTGATCAGCACGCCTGGCGCCGCTCTCATGGATGGATGTAACATATATTTTATATGCTTGGAGGTTGAAAACTGGAGGTTTTCATTCACAAGATTCAATGTTTATATACTTACAAGATCTATCTACAAGATCTTATGGCTGCGTAAACCGAAGTACCTCGCTACGGCGAAGTACGACGTTTCTCAGAAACCTCCTATCAACGACCTTAGGAAGTGGTACCCGACCCTGTGTACACCGATCTCCATGACTCACGAGCCTCATCATATGATCTTAGGCTCCGGTTTGTGGCTCCCTAGACGTCGCCGCGGTTTCACTACGGCAAAATGCCTACACAAACACGACCGGAAGCATACGTGCTACAGGCACCTTCTGCTGCAAGTCTATGTACGTCGAAGAAGCTACTATTTCTTATCTCACCAGTAACAAAATCAATTGCATTTGTCGATCGCAGCCAATAGAAAATAAGCTTAACCAACATCCCGTCCTCCGAATATTTCATCATATTCATTTTTGCAGATTATTATAATTTCATTTAAAATCGTCGCAAATACATTTGTAATGGGCTATTTAAACGGAGTTCAAAGCATCGCGTCTCTTTGTTTACATTCTTGTCGCATCGGCTTCCGCTCGGCCGAAAGGCGCTAGATGTCCCCGATTGTTTCAAAATACATGTACAACATATAATGCGATATACATGATACACGACACGCGATTACATATTCGCTGATCTTGCACGCGACAAAACTATTATCTATCTATCTATCTAACATAGGGCATCATGCACCTGGGTCACTGGCTTTTCTGTGTAGTAAGAAGAATCGGATAATAGTCCCCGGCATAAGACACATAGTAACGGCCTCTTTGTCATGGGATGAAAGACACCGACAGTTGTTCGACCAGCCTGGCATCAAGTTTGGACAGATACAGACACTCAAGCACGAGATCTGCTTAACATCCCAAAAGCCCTTCCCAATATCCCAGTACCGATACACACCAGGCAAAAGGAAGGCCATAAAAAATAGGTGGGGTAGATATTCGTCAACGGAATCGTCGAGGTATTGACGTTCACCTACTGCTCGCCAATCAATCTACGGAAAAGGAGGTCGACACGTCGAGGTTCTGTCGATATGGTCGACGCACTCAGGGATCTAGGAGATGCCACGTTGTTCTCCATCCTCGATCTCAAGAGCGGATACTCGCCGGCTCCCATGGACGGCAGATACCGTCGACCTCAGCAGGCACCTAACACCTTCCTACGGAAGATTCTAGCTAGCAAGTACCTGAGATACCTCCTCACCGCGGAGGGCAACCAACCCGACCCAATGTGTACGTCATCAGTATTCAGGGGGCCTCAGCTCCCTTAATTGTGAAACATCAATTGCGAGATCATGTTGGGGAACGTGCAACTAGCTGCGATAATACATCCTGTACTATTTTAGTTTGATCGCAGCCCTCACTGACCTTATAATGAGTAATGAGAAAGATGAATATAGGAGGCTGGAGTAGCTGGAGTAGACAAGTCGTGAAGACGTGGTATTTGGATATAGAAATCGAATCGGTAATCCGTCGCGACGCTGTCTAATCCGCTGGATTAGATCTAGGCATCGGAGGTGTCCACCCGTTGGATGCTGGAGGCCGTTTTGGAGGTAGTCGTCTGCGACTACGAAGGCAGCGTCTGGATTCGTAGCCTGTCGGTCGCTGTTGGAGGCATTTGACTGTCTCGCTCGTCGGTCGCTGGAGGCGGCTTCTGTCTGTCATGCCCCTCGGTCGCTGGTGGGTGCAACGGTTATTTGCGTCGTTCATCGGTTGTGAAAGCGGAGTCGATTGTGTCGCTTATCGATCCCTGAAGCGGCGTCATCTGCGTCGCCCCCCGGTTGTTGAAGCGGTGTCGTTTGTATCGCACGTTGGTCCTTGAAGCATCGTCGGCTGCGTCGCTTATTGCTGTATCTCGGGGGAGTGAGCGAAATTACAGGTAAGCTTCGCTCATTCATCGGTGGCCCAGGTTCTCACTTCATTTTTCGTCACGATACGACTACGTTTATGTTTGGCACAACACGACTCATGTCTCCACGCCACAACTGTATGCTTCGACTTCAAAGTATTTCTACCAGACACGATTCTTCAAATATCTGTGCGCCACAAACGACTCTTCTAATATTTGCGACTGCTCGCTACGACCACCCAAAATATTCTGTCGCGTCACTCTGAGACAAAGGGGCGTAGGCCCTCCCCGGGGCCTCTCGCTGCAATGGCGAGCGGAGCCCACGAGGTGTATGCCCTGTGGTTTGCTCGAACATGGCGACGCTTTATTAATAAGGCCGCGGTGGCTCTCCACTGTACTCGTTGTAGCTTAGCCTAATACAGCCGACGGTGTATTTGCTATATTTCAGCCTGTTGACTTCGCATGCCATCCCAATCACACCTCGTGTAAACGATTGAAGATCAATCGACGATTATGCGTTCTCTCTCATCTCTCTCGCTCTCAATGTTAAGTGACATCGTTGCAACGTGATTCGCGTAGAGGAACCTGGAATAAAATGCCGCCAGAAGGAAATGACCCTCCAGCGAGAAACCGTTGGCATTGTGCATAATCATCTATGAGTCGTCACCAACAGAATAAACCTGCGAACTATTATGATCACCGACTGGCAATCTACGGTCAATGATTTTCAAGGATTCATTTTACTCTAGAACGAAGTGCTTAGACAGAAACAACGCGACAGATAGACGGCCGGGACGATTATTTTTATGTAGAGGAAGCAGTTGGATCACGTCCTCGTGAGCATGGTTCGAGCGTGGATCGCGCGGAGATTGTCCAGGACCAATTGAGACAGTTGGCTTGGTGTACAATATGAAACATAAATTAAGTGAGTACGATGCTCACATAGCTGTAACGAGGCGGAAGGTCCTTATTTCCACGGGGAAAAGCGACGTATTACTTTTGACTACCGAGTTGCTTTACTAACTTGACCAAAATCAATTTTATATTTTCATAGTTCATCTTTCCTATATCTCAAACTTATTCTTCGCCACAACTTGGGCAATTGGAGAAAGTTGCTTCTCGCTGCCCACTATTGATGCGGGCAATTACAGCGATTATAACCCTACTCCCAACAACAATAGCAAGCATAGATCGGCGGACCGACTGCCGAGTCTGTTTAAACGTTCTTCATATCGTGAAACATCCCTCTCCGTTGAAAACATTCTGTAGCTCTTCATTTTCTGCCCGACGAGAACTGAGAACGTTCAGGTTTACAGACCTTCCGCTGCTCCATCTCCATTTTGCTATCAAAAGGGGCTCGTTGCTTTCCCAAACGATCTTGAATCAAGCGTCTAACCTCCTCCTTGCGCGGACTCTTGCTTACTTAAAAGGTTTGCGTGCTTTCCATGGTAGTAGTAGATTTCACCACTTTTCTCCATCTTATGCTTATACAAAAAATTAATAGTTTCGGAGTTAAAAATCGCCAAAGTTTCAAAAATCGTGTCATCACTTTCAGCATTCAGTTACTATATGCAATTATAAAATAATTTGTACCAGATAGAGCTTAAATTATTTTTTGACACTCCTATTATTAGCTTAAATTTTTTCGAAATTGTCATTTCTATCAGACTCAAGTTATACAAGTTCTACGAAGACTCTTTTAGCACGTAATCAGAATGGGAGCTTCTTAATGTACAGTTCATCCTTATAACACACGAAGCTAATCATTATAATATATATATATATATTTCTTTATATCTAATAAATATAAAAACCATTTTTAACAATTTAATACATGTGTATACATTCGTTAGCCTTGAAACTGAATCAAACAGATACTCGTCGTATAAAAGTGTGAGGTGCGTTATAAGAATGAGCTATACATTGAGAAGCTCCCATTATGATTACGTGCTAAAAAGGTCTTCGTAAAACTTGTATAACTTGAGTCTCATAGTAATGATAATTTCGAAAAAATTCAAGCTAATAATGGGGGTGTCAAAGAATACTTTAAGCTCTATACGGTACAAATTACTTTACAATTTCATATAGTAACTGAATGCTGAAAGTATTTAACGTGCCGTGAGGGTAAGGGTAAAACACGGGAAATGGGAAAAGTGGTAGTTGGAAAATTTCGGCGGGAGGAGCAGTATACTCTCGGCGCTCGAGTACGCGAAACAAGTAGCACTTACGCTATCGAGTGTTCGCACCACATTTTTCCCGCCAATCTCACAGGAAGGAGGAGGAGACTGCGCCGACCTGGACGAGGTAAAGTTCACGTCCTTCCGGATCTCCCGCTGCACTGAACTTCACTCGACCTTAGGAGCGCGATCAGCAGAGGTACCTCCGAGTTCCCTCTACAATTTACTGTTATAGTTTTGTAAATATTAGAGAGAAAGGAAAAACCTCTCTCTCTCATTGACAGTCGCGGGCACGAATTGTGTGACGCTGCGAGAAACGCGAACCACCTTCCCGTTTAGGACCTTTAGTTGTTCGGTCGTCGTGAAGTTTGAATAGAACCTTTTGTAATCACGTTCGAAGTGAAGTTAATGAACGAGCGCGAAACATTGAATTATGAGAATGCGAATTTCGCGGATTGGCGCATGCGCAGAACGTTTAGCGGAATAATCTTATGTACTTACAGTATATAAAGCAAGTTTAGGAGAATTTAAGTTTATATTAAATAAATTTCTATTTATTTGCCGCGTCGGCGTCATAATCGACCGGATAATTCTCGGTCTTTTTCTTCCAATAGAAATTGGAGTCGACGTAAACGGTTGGCAATTCAACAGCCCGGATCACCCCGTTACAATATATATATATATTTAATAGAAAAAACAATTTAAGGGAGGAAGGTTCACTGATCTAGTAATGCGTATCTGTAAGCCTATGCATTTCTCCAATAATAAACATGTTATTTCCATAAGAGATTTCTTTATAATATCGTGTTAATCTTTAAAATGCTTAGACTAATTCTTTTTTAAATTTTTTTGTCAAGGACCCGCGGCATATTTTCGGCCCTGAAGAGGGCCAATCAAGCTTCCAAACAATATTAGTAAGCTTGACAGCAACTGTTTGTACCTGCTTCGTTTTCAAGAGCAGATAACAGATTGTAAAGTCAAGAAAGTTTGTTACAATTATCTTTTATATATTATTTTTATAATATATTTGTACACTTGCGATTACATCTTCAAATAAGGGCGGTGCTTGCTGCATCGACAGTATGCACACCTATTAATGACATAGATTCCGATACCTAGAAAACAAAGCGCATGAGCAACAAGAGTTTTTGACAATTAATACCTAGAATACATGTTGTGTGATGGGAGAGGTAGAAGTAATAAATGCCTTTATGTAATGACTTTCTTCTCAGTTTCATTCGGTAGCTCCAATAATATAAAAAATACAGGTGATTATGTTAACGTCGTTTTTCTCGGCCAAAGGTTGGAAGCAAGTCCCGCGCTCGCTACATTAGCCGTTCTCACGGCGTTCAACGTGCTTTCGGCTGCTCGGCCTTCCCGCGATGTTACCGCCCGTTATCTGTTTCCCCCTTGCTCCGGACTTCGCGCGGAGTACAACCAGGAATACTCGCGTCTTTGCCCGTGTACACGGATTGCAGGGATCTGTTATTAGAAATTATTATTTACAGTTGACCACTATTACCAGTAATTTTATTGCCCGACCCTCCTGGAGTAAGATCGTACGTGAAAGTATCACGTTACAAAATATATTCCGAATGTAATGCATTAATTAAAACCTAAGAGCGCGGTATGATGAATACTTAACCTCACCGTCTAATGACACTACTAGCATAAAATAAATATAACGTATAGTACATTTTTGTAGACAGTCACTGTTCAAAGTTCAACCAAATCATAGTTTTGTTTTGACCGCATGTAAAAGCGAGTGTGTATATGGATTTTAAAAATATCCTTCGGTGATTTGCTTCTTAGTTTGAGCATTTATGTACAGATACTTCTTCAATGCTGATCGACAAAAATTGATTTTTAGTTAGCCTAGCTCAAATGCCGGATAACAAGTGTAACCCCGATGCTACTTCAAATCGGTGTTTGACGATTTTCAAGCGCAATCCGAAGGGGTTTCTGCTTGAATGAATTCTATATTCACTGCAACACATCAGAAACTAAGAAACTGTCAAAAAAGTGAAAAGCACCCGGCGAACATGCTCCGAGGAAAGCGATGATTCTCCTATCAATTAAATTGGGCTGTACTGTGTCGAATTTTTAGGCTGATATGAAGATGAATTGTAGAAAAAATGATCGTATTTAGTGGAGAAAAAGTTATATTACACGTACTTTCTATATTGTCTTGTCACAGTTTACTTTACAATTTTCGAAAAAACTTATTTTTCAGTTGAATTCAAAAAGTATCAGCTTTGCTGAATTAAGTATATTAACCTAAAGAAAACTATATTAAAAAATAAGAGGTCACTTTTCTAAAATTTTGATTTTTATTTGTTGGGCTAAGTACTTATCAGTTGCCCTTCGATTACTCGTCGAGTGTTATGTCTATACAAATTTTGTTTTATATTTAAGTATATTATAATGGTAGTATTTCATTTTTAAATAGTTTATCCGCTTATAACTATTTAAATAGGATGATTACAACAAACCATTAAAATCCAAAGTTCCTGAACCATCCGCGTCGATTTCTTCAATCATCAAATCTAATTCTTCTGGTGATAATTTATCATCTAGTTCATGTAAAATATCTCGAAATACATCTGTTGTTATGTAACCATTTCCTTCCTTATCGTATAATCGGAAAGCTTCTCGCAATTCTTGTTGCATTGCTTCGGTATCTTCTTCCACTAAAAATCTGGCAGACAATGTGCAAAACTCTTCAAATTCCAATTCTCCTGATCCTATAAATTCAGAAATATAAAAGATATTTCTTGGATTTTTTAAAAACATTTCGAAACGTTTTTTATATGATTCAATCTACTACTATTAATAGTTTTAATTATAAATTCTCTGCTTTTCAGCGATTGACCCATCTTTTAACAATATGTTATGCATATATCAGTACGACGTTTTTGTAATTGAAACTACATTTTAAGTATTATTTGCTACATTTAAAGATTTTGGGCTGCGGCTTAGAATCTAAATGATATTGATAATTCGAATCACCATTGTTTCTAGTTATTTTCTTTTATCACGAAGAATAATTTTTATTAATTATGGAGAAATATAAATTTTATTTATCGCGAGGAATAGTAAATTATAAAGGAAAAAATTTTATTTATTGCAAAGAATAGTAAATTAGTTAGAGTTTTTTTGAGAAGCTAGGTCTATAAACCTGCATAAGACCCCATCTACTGTGGTTTATTATGCCTAGCTTCGATTATACCATTGATGAAAATACGAAGATTAATGCAATGATATCGACAATCGCCATCACAATTTGGTTTGTCTTCGCCCGATTGTTATTGTTTTAGGCCGTAGTCCCGTGGCGTAAGGAGCGGTGACCGCCCTGCAGTTTGACCCCTGCGATGCCCCATTCCCCCATATCACTCTCGCAATCGCTCCGCCTTCTTGCCTACTTGTTACAGAAAATTTCGGCAATCGTGGAATGGACACATGTCCAATCCTAGAGATTAAGATATCTCGTTGCCTGGTGACCCGACTAATCGTCCGACTCTCTTTCGTTAACTGTTTCCACTTATCTCTTAGTCATTGTGATGCGGCGGCAGAGCCTGCGCTTTTCAACCACGGGCCAGAATTTTTACCATTTTCTAAACGCCTGTATCTTCGCGGGGCGGTTTCTGATAGTTTCATGACTTTGTCATCTATTCGAGATGAGTATTTCACGCGATGGTAGCAAATGGTCGATTTGAAGGCGCGTGTGAGTACTTGCAGGAATCTTGGCGTCAAGGAAGGCAGAAAATGAATATTGGACAAAGATATATTCGTCTGATCTTTATTGTAATATAGTGACAGAGCTCCTGAGAGATGTGCTTACACGATGAAGTTAACTATATTACTGAACCGCTGGTCCCTTATAGGCTCACATATTTATAGGCATCGCAGCTCTTATTATATAGTGCTATCTGTATGCTGTTTTATCTTTCTATATAAGATTAGTTTGCAAGAAGTAACTTAGATATCTGTGTGACAGACCGAAATTCTATGCGTTATGTATGTGTATAAGAGTCGCTCGCATGACCTATCCTGGGAGATAACTCACATATCGGCGTGAGAAACAGCTCCTAATGAAAATATTTTACTTGACACTATCTTGGGAGATGACTTACATACCTACGTGAAAAACGGCTACAAATAAGATTATTCTACTTGACAATCCCTTCCTTCGAATAATTCTCGTCCTCGAGAATTTTACAACATATTTTCCTATTGCGGTGGAGGTATGTTTCAGTATTGTGGCGGAATTATGCTAGTGCACTGTGATAGGGCTGGTTTCTGTAATGGTACTGAAGGCACGTGAGTAGTGTCTGTATCAATTGAAGTACCGGCGCTATTAGCATTGGCACAGTGGGTATACGTAACTACGTTTTGTGACGGGCGGATTTGCGCGCGCAAGCAGGGAACCAGCTGGGCACCGCGGCCGCGGGGCGGGAAGGGCGCGCGTTAATTGGGAAAATGCGCGACCGCGCCGCGCCGTTTAGTTTCGCGCCGGACGCCGAGCCATCGGCCCCGATCGCCGATCGAGAGAGACAACTCGCGAGCGAACGAGAGAGATAGGGAGAGAGCGAAGGAGTGAGAGAGGAAGTAAGCCCAGCTGACGCGTGGGCCCGACACCACCTGGGGACGCGTGAGGAAGCCGCGGCGACCTCCCGGCCGGATTGTGGCCGGGACTATCGACGAGAAGGCGACGGCCAGATAGGGCACATATGTTCTAACATGCCCCGCGAATGAGAGAGAGAGAGAGGCGCGGGCGCGGTCCCCCCCCCCCCCCCCCCCAAATAGCGTTACCTGATGTGCGGCCCGGCGAGAGTTTGGACGAGGCGAGGTGCCTGTAGGGGCACCAATGCCTAGTTCAGGTGTGATGGGCATGATCAAGCCCCCAGGGAGTGTTACATGGAAAGCGATTGAGGGGAGGGGAACCCAGTAGATGTGAGGTACTTTCGAGCGCCCGAGGCATCTATGGGCGCATCTGGCGGGTCACTAGGAAACATCCAGGTATTTCGCCCGGGATGGCCCTTTAGCAACAGGTTTAGTAGGGATAAATAGTTAAATTTAGTAATAAAGTAGGTTTGTCTTTTAGGTTAGGGGAATTGTTTGGGGACCAAACAAATGATCCTGGACCAGGTCAGAGTGACCAAGGAGGGATGATCCCGAGGGTGGGTTGTCTGCCGGGGGAGGGGGGAGGTTTACCTTTCAGATAGCGGTATGAAGCAGCCCGATATTGGGATGTGACTTGAAACCTGCTCGAGGATTTCTTATCACCTCCCAATTTAGAATAAGTCGGTGATTAGTACCGCAATTAGAATCGTCCCGAACCCCACCCTACTAGCAGAACAGCCTAGACTAGCGGAAGATTCAGTGGCCAGCGACCTGTATGGTTCAGGTTTATTTTAGTTTAGATTTAGTGTGTGTGTGGAGAGTTTTGGAGACAGGGGAGGGATGGAGACAATCAGCCACGCCTAGTGTTGCTGTCTCAGAGCAGGCGCAGTGGGAGGTGGGATTGTTTCTCTCGGTCCCCTGGGCTCGGGGTTAGCGAAATCCGGATTCGCGCCCCGATGCTGATGTTCTAAATGTTTAAATGTAATCAGGATCGTGTGTCGTCAGGGATTTTTTCTAGGTTAGGAGGTCACTCTCAACCCCTCTGGAGGCTCAGCCGGGAGGGGCGTCGCGTAGCCGATTAAACAGGACAATCGGTACGACGACAAGAGTGTTAAGGGTCGACCCACTCCTTTTCCGATGGCTTCGCCGGGAAAGCGCTATCGCCGAGGACTGCCGATCAGTCGAGGCATGGCAAGGGGTGGGCGACCCCCGATGCGTCTGTTTCCGATGGCTCAGCCGGGAAATACCCCACATAGGAGCAACCTAGGATCCTGGGGTAAAGGGCGTAGATTTAGCAGTCTAGTGTTCTCCGAGGGCTTCGCCGGGAGAGTGCCGCCTACTAAAACTGCCAAGGGCAAAGGTAGGGGGCAGCGCTAGACTGCATTCAGAATAATTTAGTATGTAGAACAGGGAATTAGGTTTAGGATAGGGAAGGATGATTGTCGTTAAAGGGCCAGGTCAAAGGAACATTAAGCTTGCTACCCGGGGGAACGCTCCTAATCCCACATTACCGATTTCGGGGAAATACCTGCGGGCGTGGGGGGGAATACTCCTCTCTCTCGACCGTATCAATATTATACTTTAAAATGTATATTATTTGTTTTTGTTGTGTTTTCTTTAATTTGGGGGCCAGGAGACCGTGGGAGTAAAATTCCTCCGCGTCTGTATTCAGGCATCCCGCCGAATCAAACCGAAGTTGTTGGGATATGTCCGGCGAAACCAGGGCAGCAGCGTGAGAAAGGTGGACCCTGCGGGGTCAGGAAGGAGAAGGCTCAGGTTTGACGAGCCGGCTCGGAGGATGGAGCCACCACCCCGGGCTCCGTCCGTTAAGGGAGAGCAGCAGGGAAGGTTGGGAGCCCAGGGCGAGGAGGGGTAGGCCCGTTTGGCCAACCCCTTTGCCCGAAACGTGGGCAGGTTCGTGGATGAGTATCAGGACATGCAGGCTTATGAGCTGCGAGTCCGAGCGTTGCTAGAAGACAGGACGGCCAGAAAACTCCGACGAGAGGTATTAGCACTCTCGCTTACGGAGGTGGCCCTTAAATTAGTAACTGGTAACCTCCATTTTAGAGGAACGGAGCCAGAATTGCGGGAGCGGCTTTGGCGCTCCCTGGTCAGGTCGGCAAGGCCGGAGGCGGACGTGCCTTGGATTGTCGGCTATGATGACGACACGGGGGTCGACCGACGCCCGATTCCGCTATGTTGCGACGCCCTGTGGGTGGGCCGCCAGAAGGCAGCCCGACCCGATAAACAAGCGGAACAACCGGGTCAGTCAGGGTTAGAGAGCTCGGCGGAGAGCATCCGGGACGTCATGTCTCAGAAACCTGGTCCAGAGGTGCTGGAAGGACGGGATTCGGGGCGGACCGTTCAGTCAGCTCTACTTCCTAGCCTGCAGCCGGCACAGGGTCGGGAAGGACCATTGGGACCCGTACTCCAGTGGTCGGGAACTGATGCGCCCCGTTTGACCGCTAATCCAATCCCGTTTGGGATTTCAGGAGTAGGCGTCCTCCCCTACATCAACCAGTACCATAGAGTACTGTCGGGGCTGGAGCCTCAGATTGAGAATTTGCGAGGGGCGGTTGGCAGGGTCCAAATCGCGGCAGGCATGACCCACACCGTAGGGGAGGCTCCGGAATGGGAGAGAGGAGCAGCGTCGTCACTTCCTCCTCGGTGCCCTCCTGCCGCATCTACCCCCGATCACAGGCGATCAATACCTCTCGAGAGGGGAGCGAGGGGAAGGGAGATTGAAAGATCCTCGGAGGAGTCCGATACTCCGGAGGACTCAGATGGATCGTTGGATGACCTGTTCAGGAGTAGTGTGCAGAGGGATCGCGGAGGGCGGAGCAGGAGAGGGGAGGTGACTGGAGCACCAGCCCCAGTCAGGGAAAGAGGACGAGGCTCAGTGAGGCCTTCACAGTCCGGGGACGGGACTGGTAGAAGGAGAGATGGATCGGGAGGACGTCTGAGCTACCCGGGAGCGGAGAGGTCGATGAGATCGGATGACGATCTTCTTTGCGCCCGAGTTTTGCGGGATGCCGCCCTAACCTTCTCCAATCATGAAAAGGAGGATGCGATGGACTTCCTGCAAGGGGTCACACTGATCCGGAATAGGGATCGGTTTACGGAGAGATGCCTAATAGCGGCACTCCACTCCGTGCTCGCGAAGGATGCCCGTCGTTGGTATCAGGATCTGGAGCGTACGTTTGTGAATTGGCCAGCGTTTTCCAACGGTTTTCAGGCCAGATTCTGTCAACGAGTGTCGGACACGGATCTACGACGGGATCTGGAGGACATGCGCCAGGGAAACAAGACAATTGGCCAGTTCGTGAGCGCGTTCAGAGCTCAGGCTAGTCGTCTTCGGCGCCCTCTATACGAGCGGCGTCAGATCCGCATGATTTTAGAAAGGGTCCGGTCTGAATTCAGGGACTACTTGGTGGATAAAGACATCGAGACCCTGGACAGACTAGTCCAACTAGGGGGACGGAAGGAGAGGGTCAACCTCCTGAACGAGCGTTACGAGAGCCAGGAGGCCCGTACGTCTAAGGGAGAGCCGTCACCAGCGCCCTGGAGGAGATGATCCGTTATCAGACGAGACGTCCAGCACCCCGATGGAGACCGGGTACCGTCCGTTGTCGATGGCTGGAAGCCCGTTGCCCTTGAGGGCACCAGACCCACCACCACCAGCAACGCCCCGGCCAGAACAACAGCAGCAGGAGGAAAGACACCCGGAGGGCGGTAATGGGGGCAGCGGCCCCCAGGGTGTAACACCGACGCCCCTATGGCGGAGCCAACCGCGGAGGCCGAATGGCGGAATGTTGGGAGCCCGGAAGGAGCTAGGCGCGCGCGGCAGCCGCCCTTTTGGGTCAGACTGGACATCCACGGGGGATGTCAAGTCTGAGGGGGGGCTGTGACGGGCGGATTTGCGCGCGCAAGCAGGGAACCAG
This sequence comes from Sycophaga agraensis, assembly GCA_018906755.1. NCBI lineage: Eukaryota > Metazoa > Arthropoda > Insecta > Hymenoptera > Pteromalidae > Sycophaga > Sycophaga agraensis. Next base: position 239,469 of record JACCIE010000104.1, on the reverse strand, counting down.
CTGGGCACCGCGGCCGCGGGGCGGGAAGGGTGCGCGTTAATTGGGAATATGCGCGACCGCGCCGCGCCGTTTAGTTTCGCGCCGGACGCCGAGCCATCGGCCCCGATCGCCGATCGAGAGAGACAACTCGCGAGCGAACGAGAGAGATAGGGAGAGAGCGAAGGAGTGAGAGAGGAAGTAAGCCCAGCTGACGCGTGGCCCCGACACCACCTGGGGACGCGTGAGGAAGCCGCGGCGACCTCCCGGCCGGATTGTGGCCGGGACTATCGACGAGAAGGCGACGGCCAGGTAGGGCACATATGTTCTAACATGCCCCGCGAATGAGAGAGAGAGAGAGGCGTGGGCGCGGTCCCCCCCCCCCCCCCCCAATAGCGTTACCTGATGTGCGGCCCGGCGAGAGTTTGGCGAGGTGCCTGTAGGGGCACCAATGCTTCGGCCCGATACCCGAAGGCCCGAAGCCAGCACCGCCGCGAGCCCGTGGGGGCTCGCCAGCCAGGTCAAGAGGCAAGGTGCGCGGTGCCAGAGGGAGGCGCGCGGGGCGAGCGGCCGACGACGATTATTGTAAAGGCGAATGCGGCGGGGCGGGCTTGTCCCCCCGTCGCCTCTTATATATAATAAATAAATATCATTAAAATAAATGCCCTCCCGTGTAGTGATTTTGACGGACCCTCCCTCCCCCCGACTTCATAACCGCCGCGACCGACGTAGGCCAGCCGCCCGGGCTGGCCCGGCCGGGTCCCCTCCGGGGAGACCGCAGGGACCTGCATCGGGGCAGGATGGCGCGACCGGAGGAACAATGGCGTGGGGCTCCGGGCTTAAAAGCACCACGTCACAGTTTGAAGTAGTTGCGCGATTATGACAACAACAATATCTCGTTGATCTTATAAAACTGTATTCTATAAGCGTAGCTATAGCGCTAAATAATTTTATTTTATAGCCAATAACAGTTGCTATCAATGCAAGTGCTATATATCCGGCGTAATGTAAGTAGTCTATAGCAGTAGTGATATAAGAGTGATTGCGTTGTTGGTTAGACAATATTTCAAACTCGTATTCTATTTGTTTCAAGTTTGCTGCTTTTGTGTGTAGATTTTCTAAATGGTGTGTCTGTAGGGTTAATGTAGGGATCACAAATGAAGTATTCTTAGGGGGCGATGGAATGTCTATTTTTGGCTATATTTCTGTAAAGATACGTACGTCATGAGTTATTTCTAGTCTGTAGTCAACGTTAGTAAGAAAACATCCATCAGATAATTGTATAATTGTTGGTTGCTCTATTCGCAAGTCCCTCACGTAGGAGTGACAGAAAAGGCTGAGTTGCAATTCACTGGTAGGCAATATGTAAAAGCTTGTATTATTTAACCTTTGTATAAAGTGTTGTGATAATGCGAAATATTTTGGTGGGCATTTTGTTGCATCATTTAGAAGCAGTCTTTCGCAGTTATCCAATGATCCTAGGCGTTTTGGAAATAATTGAATCTTGCAAAATCTTCCTTGATCGTTGTGTGAGCAAGTGTTTATGCTATCGATAGTTGTATATTTAGTATTGTCTTTGGATATGAGTATATATTGCTGTGTGATTTCGAGAAGTCCAAGCACATTTACGCGACTTTCAAAGGGTAAAGCTTGTAGTTTTATTATTTCGTATGGCTCTGCGTGCGCAATTGGATATCTCGTGACTATAGTAAGTCCCGATTTGGATATGTATGACGAGAAGGTCATGGACTGTATGATGGAAAAATAGTTATTTATATGAGGTGGTAGAAGTATATCACTATATAAATTTTGTTGATATGCTTCTTGTAAACCCTGCATAAGTGTTTATGGCTTCATAAGTACTGGCGATAATATACCGTTCCTGGCTATATTTATAGCTGTGCATAATTCTGTCATATAGTTTTCATATTCTTCTATTGAGACATCGATTTCTTCAAGTGACATATGTATAATTGCGTTTGCCTGATAATCCTTCAATGCGGATATCTAGCGTGCAAATTCCAATTCATCAATTCATCTTCATTCTTTTTAAACGTCTGGAATTCTTTCGAGAAATGATCGACAGTTTCTTGCATAAATATAGTCTGATTTTTGACTGCCACTAAAGCTTTGTCTGTGTGCTTGTATAGTTTATCTATTTCCTGGTTATAGTAATCTGCGTCATTTACGTCCATCGTCCCGAAAAGGAATTTACTAGCTGATCCAATAAAATTAAATAAGCCTCTCTTCTGTCTGTTGTCGGATTCTGCGCTATGTGGTTGAAAGAGCATCGTTCTCTGCATGAGATTATTTATTCTGCGTTTCTGATGTGTGATGAAACCCTTCGCTTGACATAAGGCATGTGTACAGGTGTCGACTATGCGGTTGAAGCGCTGATCGATTTCTTTTCCGTTTTCTAAAAGTGCAGATAGGTTTATATGGTTGACAATAGTCCAAGTATCTTCGTACAGATAGGCGATACCGAAGCTTTGTCTCAACAACGGTATAGACTGATACACGATGTTAATCTTCCTTTGGGCACTAACAATTATGGCGAGTACCATGAAGAGTTCCTTCATCTGTAATGAATACATCAGGCAGTGGTTTTAATTGATTGAAGTGTCGTCTGAATATAGCGATATTATACAATATTTGTGCAGTATTAGCATTACGATTGATTGTGAGTATAGTTGCCGGTCCTTGATATTCATTTCCTAGCTTGAACATTACCTGTTGCTGTAGCTCTGGTCTAAATTTTAACGATTGTCGTGAGTCTACTAACTTTTTGTTTTTCTCTTTGTTTTCGTTGATCTTTGCTTTTGCTGTAAGCTTATCTCGAGCAACTTTATTAAATCTTCCTTCGATAATATCTCTTAACAAAGGTCTAGTCGTGATTTCTTGTGGTGTGCGCACATAGAAGAGTTCGTATGGTGAGAATCCTGTGCTGGGATGTATTGTATTATTGTAGCTCATGACTACAGGTATGTGCGATCGATTATTTTCTAATGCTCGAGTGACTTTGTCTTTGAGTGTATCGATGACCCTTTCGCAAATTCCATTTGATTGAGGGTATAAAGGCGTGACGGGATAATGACATACTCCGTATTGCTCTAATAATTTTTGGAATGACTTTGAGTGAAATGTTTGACCGTTATCTGAAATTATTTTCTTGGGTGTTCCCCATTCACAAAACAAATTTCTAAGGGCATTCGTGCTTCCATCGAAACTATTCAAAATAATCACCTTTACGTATCTTGATAAAGCTTCAATTATGAATAAATACAAATAGTTGCCTGGTTGCGCGTGATCGATATACCAAATTTCATTTACATCTGAAGGTGCATCGAAAAGTGTGCCTGGGGCTCTGAATCGTTTTTTTGTTTCTTCGTTACGACAATTTTCGCACAAATCAATCCAATTCTTAATATCTTGAGTCTTCGTTTCCCAGCAGTATTTTCGAAGTTCGATAGTCACTTTATCTTGTTTCCAATGTGTTTCGCCATGCGCTCTACCCAATAATATTTTTTGGGTGGCCTCATTGCTTACGTGTTGTCGCTCAGTGCTTTTGATATAAAGAGTTGGCCGCCTTATCTTCCTAGCTATTTCCGAGAATTTTTGTATCAACTTTTGAGAGGTTTTTTGATCAATTTTTCTCAACTCTGGTGTCTCGTCAAATTTTAGCTTATGTCTATTATTACAGGCATTGGGTTAGTTATGAGCTTCACAGAGGGCTCTAAAACAATATCGCCTTTGCATTTATGATTAATTATAATCTGTGATTTTATTTTCGGTCTACCACGTGCCCGAGGTTGTCGTTGTGCTAGAGGTAAATCCGAGTCTTTGACGCTGTTTGCTGGTGACGGGGGCTCATTGTAAATTTCGGGCTGTTCGGTGGTTGTGTTCGATTCAATGGAGGAATCGAGATTTTGAACTTCAGATGCTGCGGATAATATCGGACAGCGATGTTTTCTTTTAATGTATAATTTATTAATACCTTTTGTTTTTGCCGCTGTTCTCAAAAGACTAACTAAATTTTCAATCTCCTGTGGTGTAAAGTCATCGTTGAACTCGAACGCCTTGATTCCTCGTTCAATTGATTCGTCTAGTAATCTTGTTGCAGGTGTCGAGTCCCATTTTTCCTTTGTGATGATGAACCCCGGGTAGCTGTCTCGTGTCCAAGTAATATTGCAGTGAGTGTCAGTATAGAATGCTCTGCTAAGTGCATCTGCGTTTGTATTTAATTTTCCTTTCTTGTATTTATTTTTTGTACAATTTATTAAGAGGTATGATTATTTTGCCATAATTCTTAATAAATTTCCTGTAATAACCGCAAAGGCTCAATAGCTGTCGCACTTCCTTTTGATTGTTGGGCTGTTTGTAGTTTCGTATACATTCTAGTTTGCTTGGATTTGGCAAAACTCCGGTTTCAGTGATTAAGTGTCCGAGATACTCTAATTCTGCTTTTACATATTCACACTTATCGGGTTGTAACTTCAATTTTGTTTCTCTAAGTCGTTGAAATAACGTCTGTAGATTTTGTAAATGTTCTTCAAATGTCTTCGAATAAACTATTATATCATCAAGATATACAAAGCATATTGTCCCAATCAGTCCTTGTAATTTTAGATTCATTATTTGTTGGAAAGTCGCGGGTGCATTCTTGAGTCCCATTGGCATTTGTCTAAATTCCCAATGGCCTTTATGTGTGCTAAACGCCGTTCGTTCCCGATGTGCAGGTAAAACCGGTACTTGATAAAATCCGTTGGCGAGATCAAATGCGCTGAAATATCGTGCTTCTCCTAATTGGTCTAAAATTTCATCTATTGAGGGCAACGGATAGTTATCTTGAAGCGTATACTCGTTTAGTTTGCAAAAATCGATCACTACTCTGTACTTTTGTATCCCTGAGGCGTCCATCTTCTTTGGTACACACCATACGGGCGAATGAAAGGGTGAGTTGGATTTAACTATTACTCCTTTTTCTTCAAGATCTACTATTTGTTTATCGATCTCACGGTGCAATGACAGTGGGTGTCGATACAGTTTTGAAGTGATCGCTTGCGACGTAGTGAGATCTATACGGTGATACACGTCATCGAGCGAAGGTGCAGGATCTCCTTCTAGTTGAAATATGTCCGAGTAAGCTTTGACAAGTGATAAGATGGCATTGGCTTGGTCTTGCGGTAGATGTGAGAGTCGCGTATTTTCAACTGTGAGTTCGTCTCTTTCTCGGGTTGCGTATACATTACTATGTCGAGAGTATAATTGTTGTAAAAGTAATTTTCGTTGTTTATTTGGAATGTTATTATTTAATATTGAAATGTTTTCTTCGAACTTTTCAATTTGTAGATCGGTGTATATATTTATTTGTTTATCCGAATCGTTGCTACAGCTTATCTTTGTTTTTCCATTTTTTACATGATAGATTGCAGGTGTAATTAAATTTTTATCATCCGTGATGATGTAATCTCCATCCGGTTTATTAATTTTTACCGTTAGAATATTGATTCCAGGCGGCAGTTGAGTGAGTTTTTCGTTGAATCTAAATCTCAAATTATTCTTATGTTCGTCTCTAATAATTATTGTCTCTTCTGTAGTATCTATTACTGCTTGATAGTTTTTCAACCAATCTCTGCCCAAAAGTCTGTCAGCATCGAGTGGAAATGAGTCGGCGGCTACATTATATATAAAATCTTTTCCAAAAGTGTTAAGTCTGCATTGTCCGTACATAGTATGTGGTCCATCGACGATTTGAATCGTTTTTCGTTCATGTATTGGCTGTCTAATCGGATTACATGTTTTTCTATCTAATACAGAATCCTTTATTATTGAAAGTCCCGCTCCGGTGTCTACTAGAAACTTTAGTAATCGTCCCTTTGTTCCTGTTGGTTGAAGCCATAGATGCCAGTGTTTTCCATTGGAGGGGTAGATTGCATCCCTGTGTCGTTCCAATAATATTGAGGAGGGTCGTCTTTCATCCATCGATGATCCGTTTCGTCCATTAAGTGATGTTTTGAGGCTGGCATTGGAAAATTTCGGTTTTGGGAATTCTTCAATCGATAGCAATTAGATTTCTCATGCCCATATATTCCACAGTGTGAGCAAGTAGGTTTTGAGGGCTTATCACCTTTTTCAAAGGTCACTCTTGGAGGCGTTTTATCGCGGGATTCGTACCGGCCTCGTGAATTACTCCGATAATGACTGTCTCCTTGTTTGTCGCTGTGATATCTTTCTCGTGATGCTGAGTCAAATCTATCCCTTAGATGATATCCACTTGAGCGTGCTTGTCTGTCTTTAGATCGGCTGTCTCTTTTCTCTCGCTCTCTCCTTTGATCCGAATATTCGTACGTTAAATCGGTGCGATTTCTAGCACGAAGTTTTTCGTCCTCGCTTCTCCTTTGCTCCTCGTACATAGCTTGTTGATAAGCTATGGGAAGAGTGTGCGGTCTTTGTTGTTGTACAGCGAGTCGCAATCCTTCCGGGTATAATCCACGCACAAACTTATCTATTGCTTTATCGGCTTCGTATATGCGGTGCATTTCTTTATAATTTCCGCCTTCTCCGTCTATTGCTACTTGTATACGCATATTGATATTATTATATCGATATATGTAATTTTTAACTGGTTCTCCGGTTTTTTGTCGCATAGCGTTTCTTATTTCGGATAACTGGTCATATTCGAGTTCTAATCTACCAAAATGTGTTTCTAGACATTCCTTTAACTGCACGGCTGTGGTGACTTCGTGTCGTTCTACTACTTGTTGCTCTCTTCCTTTCAATTTTGATGCACACACTTTCCTAATTAATGCGGCGATCGCTGGATCTGTGTTTAGCTGCCTGCTCGTTCTTATGATTTGGTCTATAAATGCAGATACGTCAGTTGATCCGTCATATTCCCGTATCTCTGTTAAGAGTTCACGAATAAATTGGTGATCTTCTCGCGTCAGCGTTCCGGTATATACTTGTAGTCGCGCAGATGTGTCTCGCGGTGCGAAGGAGTCGCCTAAAGGTATAGAAGGTGCTGATGATTGATTTGCGATTTTGTCTGCGCTCACTTCTTTCATAAGCTGGTTTAATTTCGCTGTTAGATTGTCAATCTGTAGTTGATGTTGTTCAATTATTTCGCGTTGCGCTACGAGCTTTATTTTCAGATTTTTCTCCTTTTCTGATTCGGCCGTGAGGTCTTCGTGCGAACGGATTTTATTCGCGATTTTGTTAAGTGCGTCCATTTTTGAAGGTCGTATGTTAATTTTTAATTGTCTTATTTTTTTATAAGTATCGTAGGAATAGTCAGTTTTATGATTAAAAAAAAAGGTAAACAATTTCACCGGTATGATACACAAAGTGCGAACGGCTTTATCTCTAATATTTTAATCATAAAAAAAATCCAGTTTACAAAAACGCAACACGGCGTGATCCTTAAGTTTTTAAATTTATTAATTAAATTTTCTTTTATTACTTGCGTACCTTGAGTCCCTTGGACCTCCCTGTTAGGCCGGAAAAACGGTTGTACTTGAAGAGTTCGTGCTGAGGTTGAGCTGCTTTTCTTGGAGCTGCAATGCTCCTGTATCAGTCACGAATTATGCGTGTGAACTGTCCTCTTGTCGTTGAAGTGTTCATGAGCGCGTTGTGCACTGAAGTGGAGCTGCTTCTCTGGGAACTGCGATGCTCCTGAATCAGTCACGAATTATGCGTGTGAACTGTGCTCTTGTCGTTGAAGTGTTCATGAGCGCGTTGTGCACTGAGGTTGAGCTGCTTCTCTGGGAACTGCGATGCTCCTGAATCAGTCACGAATTATGCATGTGAACTGTCCTTTTCACGAATCGATATCGATCCGGGGTTCTTACTTGCCTCTTGACTAGACAGTCTGACTTTACTACTGGTAGTCTCTTCTGACTGTCTCTTGGATTCCACCCTGGCTGCCACCAAATGTCATCTATTCGAGATGAGTATTTCACGCGATGGTAGCAAATGGTCGAGTTGAAGGCGCGTGTGAGTACTTGCAGGAATCTTGGCGTCAAGGAAGGCAGAAAATGAATATTGGACAAAGATATATTCGTCTGATCTTTATTGCAATATAGTGACAGAGCTCCTGAGAGATGTGCTTACACGATGAAGTTAACTATATTACTGAACCGCTGGTCCCTTATAGGCTCACATATTTATAGGCATCGCAGCTCTTATTATATAGTGCTATCTGTATGCTGTTTTATCTTTCTATATAAGATTAGTTTGCAAGAAGTAACTTAGATATCTGTGTGACAGACCGAAATTCTATGCGTTATGTATGTCTATAAGAGTCGCTCGCATGACCTATCCTGGGAGATAACTCACATGTCGGCGTGAGAAACAGCTCCTAATGAGAATATTGTACTTGACACTATCTTGGGAGATGACTTACATTCCTACGTGAAAAACGGCTACAAATAAGATTATTCTACTTGACAACTTGCAAGAAAAATCTTTAAAATCTCTTGAACTATCTGGTGGTATAGCTGGAAACAACATTTCCAAAAACAGGCTGTAAAACTTCTGGTGATCGGGTTGCGATTAAATCAATTAAAGTATTCTTGTATTTCATTGTTCGAGCGCAAAACTTAACATAAAAGATTTAAAATAAACAAAGAATCTTTATAAAGAATTGTCAAGCTTAGAATACTTGGTAAAAACCTTGCGGCAAATAAATAAAAAAAGTACATACATAAACTCGAAAGACATACGTAGAACATATATCTACGTAGAATGTATGAAAAAAGGGAAAAGTTATCGCAATCACCTTCAAATATATTGGTTTTAAAATTGATAACATAAATGAAGAGAAAAACAAAAAACACTTCAATAATTCAAAAATTGAAGTAGAACCAAATAAGATAGTGACATGGCGGGTGACATTAAGCAGATGATGAGATGGAAGGCAACTATTGATGTAGTCGACTTAATAGGCGAAGACAAAGAAATCGGCAAGTAAAAGAAAAGGCGGCTTGTGAAGAGAGAACGCATACTCGCAATTAATAAGCCTGATGTTTCGCTTCGCCAGCCAACACTAAATTTCAGTTTCAGTGATTATCACCAACAAGACTGATCGCCGTCAAAACTGCTCAGATTCAGAAGGACCTTTGCACTCTACTGATTATCTCAAAACCGAAGCTGCTTACCCCTCGGTCGGCTGCTCATACCGCTCTTCAGATTCCTGCGTCAACACAGCGACGATTACGTAATCACTTGAATCGGTTTTCATTGTGAAACGCTTGCAAAAACCCGGACGGGCAAGTACATAAGCCTCACACAGTGCGGATTTCAAGGTTTGAAATACCGTCTGATTTACATCACTCCATTTCCACACTCTATAATTTCTAACAATTACACCAGGGGTGCCTTAATTTCCGACTATTTCTCTATAAATCTCTCTTATTAATTCACCATGCCTAAAAATGTGCAAATTACGTGCAATGTGCACGTAATTTCATGATTTTAAGCGTCAAATACTTAAGGGCTAGCTAAACCCTCTTGGTATCCGATCTAAGCCCGTCAACGTCCAGCCGGTAACCTAAAAAGCGAATGCTCGAAAAACAAAACTTACACTTCTCTCTATTAACCTCTGGTCTATCTCAATTATTTTATTCAATACAAACTCGATCCATTTCAGATATTTTCGTCACTATAATCAGATCGTTCTAATAACCAAAAACGTTAGGCTCATTCTCTGGACCAAATAATACTCCAATAAGTCGGCAAAACATCATCTGTGCATTAGACAACCCGAAAGGTAATCGCAAAAATTGGTGCTGACTTGAACCAAGCACAGTAAATGCAGTATACTGTGGACTATTATCGACCTAAAAATAAGCCTTTTTGAGGTCAATCTTCGAGATATTACCAGTTTTACGTAACTAATGCAGTATCAAATGCTCGGTAACGTATAATTATCACGCATCGTCGTTTTGTTCACATCTCTATAGTCAACACAAAGCGATAATTATCCTCTTCCCGTCGTACAATGACGTCGAGTTGCGTGTGTTACTAGCCGAACTATTTATACATCGATATGATATTCGATGTGTATCATTTATCCACGAACACTTGTCATTAATTTCTTACCAGTCTTCTCTACAACTGCAGACATCAGGGGACGCGTTTGAAACCCCTCTTTTCAGATTCCCAGAATCTCTCGAACATCTTCAGAGTTCGAGCAGTTCCTGAATATCATACCCTTTGCTCAATATATTTGACAGTTCACTCTAATACTGGAGTATAGGTAGTTGATGAAAGACAGCTACTTTTTCAGCATCACTATCCTCCTCATACAGTTCACTCCACTCATGGAAATTATAATAAATCAAGAATTTAAGCGTTCGCAAGACCGTAGAAACCTCGTTCAAAAAGTATGTGTGCATAGGGACGTGACGCTTCCCCGTTTCCTTTAAATCGAATTATTAAATAAATGCGTAGTTAGTGTAACCCGCAATTATTATTTTGAGTCCTGATTTCGAATGACATCCCGCCACCTTTTTCTTTGGTTCATCCTCATCTCAGCGAATACTTTCAGTAGTAACTAAGATGATAAGAGATTTTATCTTATAATTTGTAATTTAATAAGATACTAATAGTTATAAATAGTCGTTAAAATATCATAATAAATTCATACTTACCATCTTCATCTACTTCGTCAATGATTTCTTTCAATGTCGATTCGCTTAACTCATAACCTAACATATTTAAAATGGTTCCCACCATGTCTGTGCCAATACATCCTCGTTTTTCATGATCAAATGCATCAAAAGCTTTTTTTAAAACTGTAAAAAAATAATTACGTATTCGTATTCATTATTTGAAATACTATTAAAAGACATTGCAATGATATAAATATGGCCAAGTGAAAAACAATAAATGATTTTGTATAGCATAGATATTCTTACTGCACAATGATAGCAGAACTTTAATTTGACCCCTATGGGTCAAGTCACGGTCGATTTTCTTTACATTTAACATTACCCAGGAATAATTAAGTAAATTATCTAAATTTATAGGATTCATTTTGAGCATCCGATTCTTTAAATAACCCTTATAGAAATAATCTAGAGATGTCAAATCGGGTGACCTAGTTAGTCATTCGATGACCTAGGCATTCCTCCGTCCTATCCATAGATTAACAAATACCGGTCTAAGTAATCGACAACGGTTTGTCCATAGTGTGATGGAGCTTTGTCCTTCTGAAACCACGAATATTTAATGTTGTCACTATTTATTTCTTTAATTGCAGGAACTTTTTGATCTCGAAGCATAACTTCATAGTTTTGAGCATTTAAGTTTACATGAAGATAAAATGGTGTATAATTCTGTTCTTAAGAATTTTTGTTTAAACATTTAATTTCTGTACGATTTATCTTCTGGCATCCAGTGAGAATGTTTCTCTGCCCAATATCTGCAATTAAGTATATTTAAAGTTGATCAGTTGCTTTATCTGTAAAAGCTATATTTGATGGAAGGTTAAGACATTTGTTTATTTTTGCCATCATATCTCCACAAAACTCATTTATCTAGTTCGGCAACTTCATTCGACTTGTGAACTAGTTTTAATTTTTATAGGTGGAATAGTGCACTTTTTAGTGGATTGTCTAAAGAGAACTTATGAGTATGGAATTATACGGATTTTCAGTTGTGACGTGGTGCTTCCGTCGGGAAGCAGTAGGCTTCCCGCGGACCCGGAGCACCGCGCCATTATTCTCCGGTCGCGCCGTCCTGCCTACGTGCAGGCTCTCGCGGTCGCCCCGGAGGGGACCCGGCCGGGCCAGCCCGGGCGGCTGGCCGACGATGGTCGCGGCGGTATGTAATCGGGGGAGGGAGGGAGGCATGGCTAGATGGAAAAACCAAGAGAGGCCGCGATTCTCCTTCGACCATAACAATTTATTCGCGGTCAGGGAGGACAAAACCTCCCCGCCACACGCCTCTCTGATAACAACAGTACAATAACAAGCGCACGGTACATTCGTGCGCCGCGGAGTCACGCGCGCTCGCCGAGGACGTCCCCGGGCTCTCGCAGAGCCCTCCACGGACGCCTACCCGGGTCCCGGCAGCAGGACAGCCGGGCGCCTGCACTCGGGGGCGGCGGGCCCGCGAGGGGCCCCAACACCTCCGGCTAGGCGCCCTAGTCCGCGCCAATACCGGACGCCTGACGGCTCCCCAGGTCGGGCGGTCGGGCTCCGAGGCGCCCCTGCCGCTGCGCCCGAGTCGCCGCCGCTGGAGCACCGGGCGCGTTGCTCCCAGGCGGCGGGCCCCGGAGAGCCCCTACACCTGGGGCGGGCGCCCACAGCCCAGCCTACCCCGCGCCGTGCTCGCGCCCGTCGCGGTCGCGCCGCTCTCTCTCTCTCTCTCGCGCGTACGCCTAAAAGCTTTGGGCCTACCTTGGCCGACGCGAAGCTGGTCTCTCCGGCCACAAACCGGCCGGGACGCTGACCCCGGCGCCTCCCCAATGTCCTGGGGATCGCAGCTCTGGCGCCGGTGACTCTCTCTCTCTCTCCCGTCGCCTTCCTCTCGGCGCGTGGCGCTATTTTCTCCCTTTCTCTCTCTCTCCCGCTCGCCTCGTCTCGCGGGGAAAAAGCGCGCTCGTCGGGCTGCCAAGGCGCGGTCGTGGCCCGCGCGAAAACTGCTCGCCCATCGACTCGCGCCTGTCGATCGCTCCGCGGGCCGATAGCTCCGCCCTTTTCGGCGCTATCGGCCCGCGCGTATCGATTCTTCGGCCGCGGCCGCGGCGCCTCGCGAGATCGGCTCCGCGCGCGCGCCGATGTTATTTGCCCGAGGGACGTGTCCCGCGCGCGGGTGCCCCTAAGGCGGCCAGGAGCCCCGACATCACTCCCCGGTGTGCGGGCGAGGGTCGCGGCCGCGCAGGTACGCCGCCAGGCCTAGCTGCAGCACGCGCCGCGTCTCGGGGTCGGCGACCGACTCCCGGATTTCCCGGAGCAGGTTCCTGGCGGCATCCATGGCCGGGACCGCGTCTGTCGCCCGACCTTCGGAAGGAGTCTGGGGGTTCGCAGCATCGGCAGCGCCGAGCCCGGGGCCCGAGGGCCCCCCCTCGGTTCCGCCGAGTGCCCCCCCCCATGGTGCAGTCCTCTTGCAGGAAAGTGATGGCGGGATCCTTCTGGTTCGCCTTCCCGGGGCACAAGACCAGGGAGGCGATCGACGCGCAGCCCGGGAGGAGGGGGTTAACCCCCAAACCGGGCCCACATACCGGGGCCCCCTCCCTTTGTCGCTGCCGCGCCTCGCCCAGTGCCACGGCCTGGTCCGCGTAAAAGCTGTTAATCGCACGGACTTCGGCCATGGTGGCTCCTGGGCGCGCTCCCCTGGCCTCCGCCAACCTCCTTTCCTCGCGCTCCACGACGCCGCGGATGCGCACGGCTGCGGGCGTGGGTGGGGTCGAGCGCGGCCGGGCCCTTTGGGGTGTCCCTAACTGCTGGAGAGGTGGGGGCGGCCCCATGGGAGTCCTCGCAGGGGAAGGCTCGTTGGTGTGCCTTCCCCTCTTTGAGGGACGCCACGATCCCTGGCTCGCCTCTCCCTCTCCCCCATCCGTCGCCGGGCCTTCCGTGGGGCCCCCTCGCGACGTCCCCGGCGCGTCTCGTCCGGATGGGGCCGACAGTGCCCTGCGCTTCCGCGCGCGCCGCTCGCGTTCGGCCTGCCGGTAGGCCTCGCTGCACCTGGGGCATGACCCGATGGTCACCCCCAGCCGGCCGCAGTTCCGGCAGAGCGTCCTGTGCCGGGGTGCCGGGCACGCCGAGCTCTCGTGCTCTCGCGCCCAGCAGCGGAAACAAACCTTTGGCGGGGGATCCACCTCCGGGTCGAAGGGTACCGGCGCTACCTTGCGGCAGATCGCCGTCAACCTCCCAGTCCGCGCTATTGGGGTGCCTACCCCCGACACCTCGGTCACTAGTCGGGTGCGGTCGCTGCCGCTGCCTCCCTTTGGGCTGCGGGCGGCCGTCGAAGGTCGCTCCTGCGCAACCTTCCCGGCCGCCCCGGAATCCTTAGCCGGGAGGCCCGGGCGCAGCTCGCACCTTTCCCGGAGGGTCAAACGGCATTCTTCCTCCGCCGTACCGGGGGCCGCTGCCCCCTTGCCCTCCGCGAGTCTCCCTTTTCCACGGGAGCCGCGCTTCGCCCTCGCCGTCTCGGACCGGGGCGCTGGCCTTCGCGTCGGTGGTGTTGGGCCGGGCGTTGTTGGCGGTGGTACGGGTACTGGTGGCGGGCCTGGTGGTATGGGCGCCGCGCCCTCGTCCCCGCGCTCCAACAGCCTCGTGTCGGACACCGGGGGCAGCCGACGCCCTCCCTGATGGGCTGGGAGGGTGGAGGACTCATAGTCCTCCATAGTTAACTGCCTCCGGCGCCGACAATTCGGCCGATGGTGCTCCCTCGCCAGGTCCTGCTGCCGTCGCTCTTGACGCAGCTCCTCGGCGTAGTGCGCCAGGTGGATGACCGCCCGGTCGATCCGCTGCGGCTCGCCTGAGCCCACCTCCATGGGCTCCGGGGTAGACGGCGCTTCCGGCGCCGCTACCTCCTCCCGTCGGGGTGACGATGGCGTCGCAGGTTCGCTTGCCCTTGGTGGTATGGGCGGCGTAGCCTCGCCCTGCTGGGTGGGTGGTGGTGGCGTGGCCTCGCTCTGCCGGGTGGATGGTGGCGGCGTGGCCTCGCTCTGCTGGGCGGATGGTGGCGGCGTGGATGGAGGGTCAACCACCATCTCCTCCACCCCGCTCATCGGGCTCTCCGTCCGGGAGAGCCGGCTCAGCCCCGGGGAGTGGAGATCGATAAGATCGAACTCCCCGGAGAAGAGCCGGTCCTCTTCCTCCGCCGTGCTCCTTCGGGTCCGGATGGCCCCCGCTGCGGGCCGCTCCTGGGGCCCCGAAGCGGGGGGGTCTCCCGTGATTTCCTCGTCGGCCATCCTGAAAACACAAGCAATTTTAAGGTTGGAGCCAACCAGCCACCCCTCCTCTATCCCGGGACCCGCCCCCTCCCTCTCTGTTAGGGCGCGTTGCTGGCGTTACCCTGTCGCGGGAGCACGTACCGCTTCAGGTGCTGCACGTGCACCTTAGCGGTTTTCCGGCCCGCCTCCTCCAGTAGCACCGTCGTGTCCCCCAGAACCTTTTTTATCACGAACGGGCCCGCGTACTTGACGGCTAGCTTCCCCGAAATCCCTCTGACCGCGTCCGACAGGGTATGCTCGCGTCGCAGCACCAGATCACCTTCCTGGAACGTGGCGTACCGCCGGTTGCGGTTATACGTCTTGCTCTGCTTCGCCCAAGCCTCATCATTATATTTCCTGACGAGGTCTCGGATTAGCTCGAGCCGTTCCATGCGGTTATTCCAGAGCTCGGGATTTACCGGGATCACTGGATCCCTGCGTTCCACGGCCCGTCTCAGCCTCTGACTGGGTCGCGGGATTGTCCCAAAGTTCAGGACAGCCGGGGAAAACTTCGTGCTCGAGTGTACGGCCGTATTCAATGCGTGCCGCAACTCGGGCAGATGTTCATCCCAGCTACGATGATCAATCCCCGCAAATTGGGCTATCATCGTTTTAAGCGTCCTATTGACCCTCTCCACCGGGTTACCTTGGGGGCTATACGGGGGAGTCGTGACGTGCTCTATCCCGTGTTCCTTCAGTACCTCCTTGAGATGCTGGTTCACGAAATGCGTCGCATTGTCGGTCAACAGGAACGTGGGAGTTTCCACGCGAAATAGGATTAAATCCTCCAGAGCACTTGCCACCGCTCTCCCAGTGGTTGCCCGTAGGGCCTTGAGCTCAACCCATCGCGTAAACAGGTCTTCAAACACTATGACGTATTTGTGTTGCTGCCTACTCCTGGGGAGCTCGATTAGATCTGCTGCCACCACTAGCCATGGTCTTTCGACTATCCTTTGAGTCATTAAGCCTACAGGGCCTTGTTGTGAAACCTTGTACTTCTGGCATTCCTCACAGGCTCTCACAAAGTCCCTCACCTCTTGGCAGAACCCGGGCCAATAGTATTCGCGGGCTATCCGGTCGAACGTTTTCTCTATTCCTAGATGTCCCGACGACGGATGCCGATGTGCGTCTACCATAACCCTCGCTCTATGCTCGGCGGGCACGACGAGCCTCCACCCCTCCTCTCGAAAGGATATCGGGTCCATGAGTTCATCGATTGAGTATCTGTATAACATGCCGTCCGCGAATGAAGCGACCTCTGGCCCATCGTCTAGAATACCCCGCGACAAGGCATCCGGGACCTTATTCAGCAAACCTTTGGTATGCACAATTTGAAAGTCTCACTGCTGCATTTCCAGGGCCCACCTGGCCAGGCGGCCCGTGGGGTCCTTAAGATTCTGCAGCCACCGAAGAGCGCTATGGTCCGTTCGTGCAACGAACTCATAGGCCTCGAGGTAAGGCCGCAGTTTCTTAATTGCCCAAATGAGGGCGAGGCACTCCTTCTCGGTGGTCGTGTAGTTCTTTTCGGCCGGTGAAAGCACACGGCTTACGTACACTATCGGATGTTCATGACCATCCTCATCCTCTTGGGTCAGTACAGCGCCAATAGCATAATTGCTAGCGTCGCTTTGAACCGTGAAGGGTTTGGAGAAGTCCGGGCGTGCGAGCACCGGGGCCTCAACCAACGCCGCCTTTAGGGACCTAAACGCGCAATCTTGACTCTCTCCCCAAACCCACTCTTGGTCCTTCCTCAGGAGTCTAACCAGAGGTATCTTGACCTCTGCCTCCAACGGAATGAACCTCGAGTACCATCCTACCATGCCCAGGAACGTTCTCAGCTCCTTTACATTCTTAGGTGCCGGGTATTCCAGGACGGGGGCGACCCTTTCCGGGTCTGCCCTGAGTCCTTCAGCATCCAACCGATACCCGAGAAACACGACGCTGGAACAGCAAAATTCGCATTTCTCACGGTTGACTTCCAGGCCCGCATTGACTATGGTCCTTAGTACATATTCCAGCCACTCCAGGTGTTCTTCAAACGTCTCGGTCACTACAATTAAATCGTCTAGGTAACCGAAGACGTGTGGCTCTACCTCGGGCCCGAAAAGGGCCCCTATCAGTCGGATAGCCCGAATGGCAACCTTACGAATTGCCACTGACCCGAGCCTTGGACGGCGAATGCAGTGTATTGGCGACTACACTCCGTCAGGAACACCTGAAAATACGCCTTCTTTAAATCCACCTTCGAGATATACCTGGCGCTTCTCAGTTTGTCAAGAATCGAGTCCATGTTTGGTAATGGGTAATTATCCCTCCGTGTCAATTTATTTATATCTCGGAAGTCGATACAGAAGCGGTAGCTGCCTTCCTCTCGCCTTATAATCACGGGCGCGCTACACCATTCGCTGGCACTAGGCTCAATTATGCCTTTGTCCAGCATCTTTTGGACCTCCCGCTGAGCGAATTCCAAAATCTTTGGGGACATGCGACGGGGCGCGTGCCGGATCGGCCTCGCCCCTTGCACATCAATATTTGTTGTTCAATGAGCGTCGTATACCCGTGAATTTGCCCGGGCTCTGGGATAATACTTTCCACCAGTGCCCTCACGCGTTCATGTTGCTCGTCCTGAACTTCTACGATGCCCGCACATTCCCCTAGAATCCCTGGACTCTGCTCAGGCAGGTCCTTCTCCATAAAACTCCTCCAAACTCCCCCCGGGATGCGCCACCTCCCTTTGCCGTGCTGGACTTCGAAAGCCCATCCGCGTATAAAATCAATGCCCAGGACCATCTGGTAATCCATGGACGGAATTACTCTTAATTCTACCAGTCCTTCCTGTTGATCTACGCTAAAACAGACTTTCAGCACTCCCAACGACGGTTGGGTTGACCTGTGAAGCCTCGCACCGTGAGTTGCGTCGGTCTCCACCGATCTTTGAACTCCTGCGCTTCGTTTGCGTGAATGCAAGAGATCTGGGATCCCGGGTCATACAGCGCTGTCAGCACTCGCCCACCGAGTCTCACGGCGCAAAACCAGCGATTATCGCCTTGTGCCCCCGCTATGACTTCCTCACCATGAGACTCGGCGCTCTCCGGGGCGCACTCAACCCCTGAGCCAGGCTCGGGAGTTATCCCTGCGCCTTCGTTTACTGATTCGCTCCCCCGCTCCGCGCTCGGGGGCACGAACCCCGAGTTACTCGCGGGCGCCGGGAGGTCTATCGAGTTTAACGGGTTTGGCGATGGCGATGGTTGCCCCTCCCTTCCCTGGCTCCCTGGCGCTCCCTTCATTGCAGCGGGTGGGGGTTCCAGGAGAGTCGTCCAATCGAACCCTGGCCGTTTCTCTGGCAAAGTGCCAGAGAATGTGGCCAACGGTCGATCTCCTTCTGCCCCCGCCTGCTCTTCCCTATGTTGGGTCGCTCGCGTCTCCGTTTCGCAGGGCGTAGGGAGCGTCTCTATCGCCCTGCGTTGGCATTTTTTATGCTCTCCCAAATCACGCTACAATTTGGGCAAGACATAAAAGTAACGCCCGGAGTGTCGCAGCCTTGGCATCTTAGCGGCGCCTCTGTACGAGTGCAGCTCGCTGCGAAATGCCCCGGCTGCTGACAATGCAAGCAGACCCGTTTCGGGCACTGGGCTGCCCTATGCCCTGTGCCCTGGCATGTAAAGCATGCCCCGTTAAACGGGAGTCCTCCTCTCGGCCCGTTTCTCTGGTTCGGGCTGGGAAGGCTCGCCGGGCTTCCCTGCTGATATCCCGGGAAACCCTGATTCCCTGGCCCTCTCCAGACCGGGGCGGTACCGGGACAGCCGGCCATGTTCTGCGGAGCCACTCCCGCGAAGTTCTGGCTTACTGGCCCTCTCCACCCCTGGGCGGTACCGGGGAGGCCCGCCAGATTCGCCGGGATCCTTTCTCCAGCTTTCTGGGGCCCTCCCCACCCTGGGCCCTTTGGTGGACCGTTGGGTGCCGATGGTTTTTGGGCGCCAGGGGGGACAAAACTGCGGTTCGGCCTCATCAACGGGCCATGCGCTGCAGCCACCTGTTCCTCCTCGTGCTCATCGAGTAAGTCGTTTGGCGGGCTCGTTTTGCCGTTTCTCTTCGACTTGTCGGAGCTTTTCTTGACCATCGGTGTAGGAAGTACTCCCTCCACCGCGTTGAACCTTTCTTCCCGCTTTACCAGGAGCCTGTCATTCTTGCGCGTCTTTCCCGAATTTTCAAAGCGCTCATTGAGTGTATTGACTCGCTCCTTCCGCTCTCCTAGCATGACCAGATCGTTGAGTGTGCGAATATCTTTATCCATAAGATAATCGCGGAACTCAGACCTGACTCTTTCTAGAATCATGACGATCTGTCTGCGTTCGGATAAGGGACGACGGAAACGTCCGGCTCTCGCTCGGAAATTGCTCACGAACTGGCCTATGGTTTCCTTGTCCCCCTGGCGCATATCCTCCAGGTCCCGACGCAAATCGGAATCCAGCATTCGCTTGCAAAACCTGGCCTGAAATGCGCTTGAAAACGCCGGCCAATCTACAAACGTCCGCTCTAAATCCTGATACCATCGCCGGGCATCTTTTAGGAGTACCGAGTGGAGGGCTGCGATAAGGCATCGTTCCGTATAACGGCCTCGTTGCCAAATCAGCGTGACCCCCTGCAGGAAATCGTAGGCATCTTCCCTGTCTCCGTTAGAGAAGGTCAGAGAAGCGTCACGGAGTGCCCGGGCTCATCGGATCTCGTCATCCATTTTCTTTAGCCCTTCGCCTCCGGACTGCGCTACGGATTTCCTTCGCGACCCCGTGGCCGCAGGCGCGTCGTGGCCGGGAGGATTCCCGCTCGGGCCCTGGCCATTCCCCTGGCCTGGTGCCCTCGGGTTCTCTCCTCCCTCGCGCCTTCGCCTGTGCGAATCCTTCAACGGGGCCGGAAGCGAACCGAACAACTCCTCTCCGTTGCTCTCCTCGCTCCCCGTCGACTCGGACTCACTCTCAGACTCTTCCGGGAGCGAATCCACAGGGGTGGATGCCGCCATGGGCTCTGCCGGGGCGGGAGGCTGCTTGCTAGCCTCCGCCTCCCTGCAGGCTTCCGCCGCTTTTAATGCGACGTAGGGGCCCACGTCTTCACCGGGGCCCAGATCTGCGGCCATCTTTACCCCTCCGATTGCTCCCTGCAGCGCCTTGATTCGGGGTCCCAGGTCCTTTAACGCCCGGTTATATTCCTAGGCGAATTCTAGGCCTTCGACACCCGAAATCTTCAGGGGTGCTGCTCCTGCCATAGCTCCGGGCGTCGAGATGCCCGAAAGGCGAAGCAGCAGATCCAGGCTTTCGCCTAAGCTCTGGACTGCTTCGAGGCTAGGCAGCAGTCTTACTTCCCCCTCGGGGGGTTGCTGCGCCGTCTCCTACACTCGTTGCACCTCCTCCGGGCTCTGGCTACCAGCCTCCTCCTCATGAGAGCTCCCGTGATCGGAGACGTCGCTGTGCCCCGCCTGCCTATCGAGCTGCACCGATTTCTTTCGGCGACGCCCCCACAGGTCCTCACAGCACAGCGGCGTCGAGCATGGCCCGACTGCAGGGTCGTCGTCATACCCGAACAACCAGGGAACGTCGAGCTCGGGCCTTGCGACCCGTAGGGCGAATCGCCACTGACGCTCCCTTAACTCCGCTTCTTCTCCTCTAAAATTAAGGCTATTTGCCACTAATCTCCTGGCTATCTCGACGAGCGGGAGTACGCACATCTCCCGTCGGAGCTTCCTAGCCGTGCGATCTCCCAGGAGCGCTCTCACGCGGAGTTCATAGTTCTCCGCTCCCGGGTGCTCCTTAATCGCTGGGTCCTGTTCCCGGGCCCGAGGGTATTCGTGCGCTCGGGTAGGATTGGAAAAATCCTATAACCGCGTACTCGCCGCACCACGCCGCTTTAAACCAAATAAAAACTATAAAAGAATCTAATTAATTCCGCGAGACTAATGACCGGCCTGCTTCCGGGGCTGTAGGATTTCCCCCCCTCTCCCTCGTACGATTCACCCCTCCACTGGGCCCTGTACCCTTACCTAACCTAAAACCTAACCTAATTTGCCGCGCATAACTCGGGCGCCTTAGCCATAACCTGGTTGCACGGAACCCTTTATGCACGGCCACCTATTTACATGCTGTTCTAAAAGTAGGCCGGAAAACAGACCAAGAAAAAAAAAAGCAAACCGCTATCTATTGCAATAATTTATTAATAATAAATCATTGCAACCAGCAGCAATAATGTGTCTTTAGGCCTGCTTTCCTATCCTGAAAAGATCTCGGGAGAAAAAACAGCGGGAAAATCTCGAAAGCCAATAGTTGGGTGTGGGCCGCCCAAGCAGCTCACCCATCCGGCTACCAACCGCGCCGAATGCTGCATAACCCGCGCGAGCATTGACTCTCTCTCCTGCCCGCGCGGCCGCGCCCATCCCACTCGGCGCTCTCTCTCACCGGGCGCGCGCCCCACTCGGCGCGCTCTCCCACCGGCCGCGCGCCGCACCGCCAGCTCCCCGCGGAGACTCCCATCGGCGCTCCTCGCCGATTCCGCTTTGTGCGGATCTTCGTAACCCCGCGGCGAGCAGAATGTGCTCGCGGGCGGCGGGGATTTTCGCGCGCAGGCCTTCGCGGCCAAAGGCCGCACACCGGGCCGCGCACGAATTTTCCCGCGGCCGGACCCCCCCCCCGGGCTTCCCACGGAGCCCCGCGGCAGTCGCGCGCAAGCCTTGCGGCCGCGTGGCCGCTCCCCGGGCTCGCGCGCTATCCCCTCGCGCGCTCCCCCCCGGGCCGCCCGTACCTCGCGCCCGAGCTCCCTGCGCGCCTTACGGCCGCGCCTCGAGCTCTCGCGCGCACCACCTCGTCGCACTGCCTCCTGTTGCGTGCTCCCTGCGCGCCTTGCGGCAGCGTCTCGGGCTCGCGCACGCTCTTGGCGTGTGCCCTCAACCGGGCACCTTCCCCCGCCCCCGCCAACGATCGAAACCGCGTTAACCGATCGCGCCGGCGTCCTGTCACGGTCGCCATTTGTGACGTGGTGCTACCGTCGGGAAGCAGTAGGCTTCCCGCGGACCCGGAGCACCGCGCCATTATTCTCTGGTCGCGCCGTCCTGCCTACGTGCAGGCTCTCGCGGTCGCCCCGGAGGGGACCCGGCCGGGCCAGCCCGGGCGGCTGGCCGACGATGGTCGCTGCGGTATGTAATCGGGGGAGGGAGGGAGGCATGGCTAGATGGAAAAACCAAGAGAGGCCGCGATTCTCCTTCGACCATACCAATTTATTCGCGGTCGGGGAGGACAACACCTCCCCGCCGCACGCCTCTCTGACAACAACAGTACAATAACAAGCGCACGGTACATTCGCGCGCTCGCCGAGGACGTCCCCGGGCTCTCGCAGAGCCCTCCACGCACGCCTACCCGGGTCCCGGCAGCAGGACAGCCGGGCGCCTGCACTCGGGGGCGGCGGGCCCGCGAGGGGCCCCAACACCTCCGGCTAGGCGCCCTAGTCCGCGCCAGTACCGGACGCCTGACGGCTCCCCAGGTCGGGCGGTCGGGCTCCGAGGAGCCCCTGCCGCTGCGCCCGAGTCGCCGCCGCTGGAGCACCGGGCGCGTTGCTCCCAGGCGGCGGGCTCCGGAGAGCCCCTACACCTGGGGCGGGCGCCCACAGCCCAGCCTACCCCGCGCCGTGCTCGCGCCCGTCGCGGTCGCGCCTCTCTCTCTCTCTCTCTCTCTCTCGCGCGTACGCCTAAAAGCTTTGGGCCTACCTTGGCCGACGCGAAGCTGGTCTCTCCGGCCACAAACCGGCCGGGACGCTGACCCCGGCGCCTCCCCAATGTCCTGGGGATCGCAGCTCTGGCGCCGGTGACTCTCTCTCTCTCTCCCGTCGCCTTCCTCTCGGCGCGTGGCGCTGTTTTCTCCCTTTCTCTCTCTCTCCCGCTCGCCTCGTCTCGCGGGGAAAAAGCGCGCACGTCGGGCTGCCAAGGCGCGGTCGTGGCCCGCGCGAAAACTGCTCGCCCATCGATCCGCGCCTGTCGATCGCCCCGCGGGCCGATAGCTCCGCCCTTTTCGGCGCTATCGGCCCGCGCGCATCGATTCTTCGGCCGCGGCCGCGGCGCCTCGCGAGATCGGCTCCGCGCGCGCGCCGATGTTATTTGCCCCGTCACACAGTATGTGATAATAAAATATCTACTGACTTTTTTTCATTTGTTGCTAACCCTGCTCTAAAAAGGTCTTCAACATAACGTAAATTATTTAACTTTGTCGCAGTATTTGGAACGGTCAAGAGGGCAATTTGAGTTCTACTTACTTTACCAGGCTACTAATCGTAAATGTTTCATTGAAAATATGCACTACTGCTATATACAATCTATTCACTTGACTCCAGCTTCTCATCATAATAATTGATATCATTATTGAGTAATCTTTATTGATTATATGGAAAAGTATAAAACTATTACAGGTGGATAATATTCATCATTATTAGACCGTTTTCAAATCGAACTGCTAGATAAACGTCCATGATTGGCTAATAAAAAAGTGCTTTTCAACCACGATAATGTAATTCACACCTCAGCAGTTATGGCCGCAAAGCTGTATGTTTTTATATTGTTAGGTTGAAGTAATCTTTATACTTATTTTCACAGTGTCGCAACGGTCCGGGCAATGATAATGTGTACATCTTCCGTTCGAATTATCACTGGCTTCTGTAACCTTCTATTAATCAATAGTGGCTCCTTTTTCACAAAAGCTGTACGGTTTTTTGAACTGAGTGTGATGAGAGAGTGTGTATGCATCAAAAGCGATAGGCTCGAGAATGACAAGCGAATCCCGGTATGTTACATGGTTACACGAATGAGGTCGAGGATCATATTTACGTTCAAGCAACGCTCCCTTAGTTGTTAAATGAGACCAGGAGAGCTATTATTTAGCGTACATTATAGAAATGAAAATAAGTTAATTAAGGAAGACAACTATTCGCTCCCTAATATGAACTCAATACTAAACAAATTGAAGAAAGCGAAAAAATAGTTCGCAGCAATTAGGCGCGCCATCGACCCTCGATCCTTGCTCGATTTCAAGAATTCAACAGTACGTCTCGAAACGCGGAAGAGCCCAAAACTTATAGCGAGCGAGAGCGCGTTGCGCGTAATTTTAGTTCAGAAAGTTAGAGAGATAGATAGATAGATAGATAGATACATAGATAGATGGGTAGATAGAAGTTTATTTGTTAAAGTTTTACAAAATTATTGCACAAATAACACTTAAAAACGCAATCATCTTAAGTCAACTTAAATATAGCTTATATCATATATAGGTCATTATCACAGATGTAGCGCAGTACATGGCAATAAATAAATAAATATATAATTGTTACATAAAATTCTACAAGTAAGTCACATTTCTCTCATAATTCATTATCTATCAGTCAGTATACACTCATAGACTCTTACATAAAATGAATGAGATGAATGTATATACAGTATAAAATGAAGGATAATACATACATACTCAAGATACACACATATAACTAATTTAGGGCCAAAATCAAAACAAGGTCAAGAGGACGACTGACTCGAGGAATCTATAGTGATAAGCCGACCCCTCAAATGCTCAATCACTGCCCTCCTGAAACGAGAAAGAGAGGGCGCATTTCTAATACAAGATGACAGGCCGTTCCACAGATGAGCGCCTTGAACAGAAAAAGATTTAATTCCCGACTCGGTGCGCATCCGAGGAACGGAAATCTCTTCAGGTTCATCCCTGACCGGCCGATCAGATGCATTAGGAGACAACAGATCAGTAAGGTACTCTGGCTTACGCAGCCGCATGATCTTGTAGATCTGTAAATACATAAAAAATTCCCTCCAACCGTCTACTCCCATCCAACCTAATCGGATCCTGAAGGGGGTGATATGGTCATCCCACCTAGCACCCGTCACATACTGCACACAGGAATTCTGTGAGCGTTGTAGTTTTGTCCTCAACTCGAGGGACGCATCTAAATAAACAGTCGAACAATAATTGAAATGTGGAAAGACCAGTGAACGCACCAGGTTGGCACGAAGAGCTTCCGCGGTGTACTGACGGAAAAAACGTAGACTATATAAAACATGGTTGATTCTTTTGCAAATCAATTCAATATGTGGTCTCCAGGTAAGACCCGCATCTAGCACAACACCAAGGCTTTTTACAGTCTCAAACAAAGACACGACTGCCCCCTCCCAGAGTTTAATAGAGTTGAATACAGCCGACTCAATGACAGAAAGGAACCTGCGAGTTCCAAAAAGAATTGCAGACGTATTTCCAACATTGAGCTTCAAGGAGGCAGAGTCCGAGAAAAATGTTGGGAAGATAGCGAAAGGTCTTCGGGAGTTCGAGCTTGGAGTTGATCATAAAGAACATCCCCCGACTATTTCTAAGCAAGGGGTAGATGTTCAGGGAACCTCTAGACTGGGGTCGTTTGATGTGGAGGGGCTGATTCTCCGATTGCAGGAGTATGTCCGTCACCTAGTAATGTCAGCGGTAATGGAAGTGTTTGCTTCTCAGCGGGAAAGTCTTCCGCAAATGCTGAGGGGCGCAATCACGCAAGTGGTTCCTTGTATCGCGTTAGCAGGAGGGCCAGTTCATCCGGATGCGAATCCAAGTTCGTCGGTAAATCCTGCTGAGTCAGACAGACCTTCTGCAGCGGCTTCTACGTCGAATAGAAAAAGAGTCTCCCTAAAGAGAGTTAAGAGAAGAGCAGCAGAGAGCTTGTATGCAGATGACTCTTCTCGGACTAGCCTAGAAGAAGATGGATCTGAGTTGATGCCGACACTGCATTCGAGGAGGTCGTTGCGTCGTCTTGATAGAGTGCGGGTCAAAGATACTGCCTGGAAGCGGCACAGTAGGTAGGTTTTACCGTCGATGACTGAGTCACGCATGAGTGCTCTTTACTTCCGTATCTTAGGCCCGACACTTCACAGTGCTCGCAGCGCTCAGAGTCCAGCGATGTGGATCTCTCCTCGCAAGCTCGACTCAGCCCCTCACCGGTCTTAATTGCCAGTACCGTGGCCCCCCTCACACCGCGCTAGCCAACCTTACGCGATCCGCGCTTTTCACCGACGAGTCAAGGGCAAGCGAGCGCATTATGCCATTGTTCGCCGTCATCTGCGCCTCGCGTTGCAAAACTTCTCGAGCTCCGGCTTATCCGAGGGCGCCTCGTTATTTTGCCGATTGTACGCTTGTACGAAAGATAGGGGTAATTTGTCATCAAGAGTCACGGCCAACTCTAAGCTATTGCAGTTTGGGCAGCACCCTCGTTCGCTCGCCTCGCCGGTCAGCGTTTCGAACAATTGTACGAACAAGCGGTCATTGTACCCCGCTGTGCGTGTCGGGGTATTAAAGGCGTCCTTGAAGTTAACCCAATCTAGAGGGTTTCCCGAGAAGCTAGGGAGTTTCCATGACGCGGTGATTCTATCGGCTGGCTGCGTCAAAGCACCCATCCGATATCGCCGCTCTTGTCGCGAAAGTGTGTATAAATAAAGTGTCGCGGTCAGTAACATATTCGCGAATATTATTTTGTGGCTCAGGCGCCACCGTTTTACTCACACACTCAGGTGGGTGAGCTCGTCGCGTTGGCTGTCTTCCTCGAAGTAATCAGTGGCAGGGGCTCTTCGTTGACTCGTCCCCCTGGCCCCTCTAGCGTTGACATTACTCGGCCGCGGCTCTCTCTTGATGTCCTGCTGGCTTACTCGAGTGACCCTGTAGGATCGGCCCGACCCGGTCGTCCCTTGCTTTGTGCGCCCAAGCGCTTGAAGCCGCGAGCAACTTCGACGACGTCTTCGCGGTCGGATGGCGGCCTGCTCTGCTGGTGGGTATGGCGGGCTGCTCGCTCAAGGGCTTGGTCCTGCCTAACGCGGCGAGCGCCTGTGTAATCCGCCGCCGCGTCCTCGCTGTCGCCAGTCTTGGCTTGACTATTGTTAGAGGTCTCGCTTCTTGGGGCGCCTGTAGTCTCCTTCCAGAGGCCTCTGCCGTGGTCTCCGTGCACAGGCGTAGGCTTAGTGACTCTCCGGAGCCTTCCGGCTCGCCGAGGGCCGAAGGTGTTGATTGCCCTCGTCCGGTCCTTTCTCGGCTTATTTTGCTGCTGGCGAGCCCAACAGCTTACTTTGCGCTTTCTTCTTTCCTGCATTCATCCTTGTCTCCATTCACATAAACAACGAATTTGAGAGAAGGTAAAGGAGTGAATAATAAATTGGGGAGAAATGGTGAAATTCAATGTTTTTAATTATTGTAAGAACCGAGGCAAAGGCTGGCAAGGTTCAAACAACAGTGTCACGCTCCGCTCCCAAGCCGCGAATCGAAGCCCCCCTACCACCTGCGCGCCGCAGCTGAACCTGTCCACTCCGCCGTCCACTGCTGCGCTCGCTTTCCTGCGAGGAAAAGCGCGACTTTGTTGTAATCGTTTCTAGCTTCCAGAAGTAGCCCCAGGGTCGTGTGCACCCGATCCTGTACACACCGGTGTCCATGATCCAGGAGCCTCGTCGTTCGACCCTCGGCTCCGGTCGGAGGCTCCCTAGGAGTCGCTGCGGTCTCGCTTGGCTAAAAATGCCTCCGCGATCCCGCCCGGAACAAAACGTGCCACAGGTATCTCCTTCCAGCCTGTGCACGTCGAAACAAATCTCTTTGAAAATCCCGTCCGACAACAAATATATAGCTGCCCGCGCCTTGCCAACCACCGCATTTCCAAGACTCTTGCCATCTTTATTTTATTTATTTACAATCGTTTATCTCATACATTATTTAAATTTGAGCAAACAGTTGTAGCAGGCCATTTAATCAGGCGTGGAGTGCCACGCTTCTTTTGTTTACCAACTCGCCGCGTCGGCCCAGGCTCAGCTGGTGCGTACGTGACGTCATCACTAGCTCCGAAACGCACATATGTGTCATAAACGCCGCTCTTGTACGCAACATAGGTCAAGGTATTTGCGTATCACCTTGCCATATTCTCACTCGAGGAATTTGTTGCTGTGGACCTCCTCAATCACCAAAAAATCCGCGAGCTGCTGCGTTCGGTCCGTGAGATGACAAAACGCGATGAAATTTTAGAAAGAGACACTACACGAAAGATAGAAATGCGGATCGGTCAGTTTCAAATTTGTTTCGGAAGTTTGGCGTTCGGCAAATGAAGCACGTGTTGGATCTCATGGCGGGTGTCATCAGTGGTGGTCGCTTTTCCGCTCACTAGCTCCTTAATAAGTGCAGTGGCTTCATAATAGTGTTCACGCACATGATTCAGAAGCGTCAGACTCTAGTTCTGTTAATGTTAGATCTCTTTCGTTGCCAGCCTTGACAACAGGACTCAGCTGACAAAGACTGGTACATCGAGAGCACGAATCCAAGAACAGTGTCTAGGATCAAATTTAATTTATTATGAGTGCAAGTAGCAATACTAAATAAAACAAATTAAGTATACTTACTTGCATAAACTTATTTTAAATTAATTCGGCGAATCAATTAAGACTTTACGAAAATGCACATGAACGATGTTTTAAATTTTAACCTATTATTTTTTCACTGATAATTTTGTGATAATTTGGATTACTGGAAAAATGAATGACTACTCTGTTCCGTTGTGAGAACGCTGGAACACTATACACCCTCTCTTTCACTGGTTTTCGCTAGGCATGTTTCTGGCATCGCGCGATTCGCACTCACGTTCACCGGGGCCGGGGTCATGTCATCAGGTTCACTGACAATCGGAGATAGTCTTGCACCGAATACTGCATCTGTGAGAAGAAACACTTCACACTCATAGCTCGAGAAGTTGCTCTTATTCTCCGGATTTGTAGGTTACCCGTCCGGAGAGCACTGCTTCCTAGGGATCTCTTTTTGTTTTAAAATTAACTGCGCATCGATTACCAGGTGTATCCGCCTTTCAACTCTGTGTCCATGATGAATCGTGCCCAAATTCGCAAACAATTGTCGAAAATTCTTAATCGGACAATTGCGCATGCGTATGAGACTCCTCGACTCGTATTAGGAACTTCTCCAAATCCTAACTATTCTCTCCGAAGAATTTAACTCCTTATATTCGCACTATTGCACCTAAATTTCTGGTATGCTGCTGAACTCTGTAACGGAGGCTTCGGGTCACCTATAACACGGCGGTGTGTTGTTAAACAGGTGCTGGAGGCTCCATCAGCGCGGCGCGTGCGCTAATCACCCGGCGGTTTTGGCGTGAAGGATTAGCGCCGATCGCCAGGTGATTGACAGTTCAGTTCGGCTTCCCGCGCGGACCCGTATACTTTGAATCCGCCGTGTTTTCCAGAGCCACGTTTTTCCGTAGAGCCCCAAACTCTCCTTGCGCGGTAGTGCGTTGGACTTTGTTACACTCGTGCACGCGATACGGCCGGCCAGTGTGCTATTCGCCAGCCACGACCAAGAGGCACCCAGGCCTGCCCTATACCACCAAGGGTCGTTTACCAGAGGCGAGGACGCGAGAGGCGTCCAGGTTAGGCGGCACTCCATACCACTCATGGTCAGCTGCCAGCGGCGAAGCCTTCCAGAGCGAGAGGGCGAGTCCCCAGGACCACCAGGGGACATAGTAAAGGCGCCCATCTACGGCGGTATCCCCGGTCTCGAATAAGGAATCTAGCGTCCTGTGTCGCTGTAGGTGCCTGGTAATGGAGCATTTGAGAGAACGGGATATTGCAATATTACTGTATTCATCTATCCTCGCTACCAATTTTTCTATATGCACCATAAGTTCTATCTTATGTGTGTAGGTGCGTGTACGATTGTCTCTCATTCTTCTATATTCATTACATTGAATATTGTAAGGGTAACGCGCGCAAGCGAGCGTCGAGGTCGTCGAGACTACTGCCCGCGCGTATGTCTATTGCGGCTCGTACATGAAGTGCGCACGAAGTAATGCTCATTGTACACACTCGCAAAAGTATTAGAGTCTGTGGATCGAATAAATAGCCCTATCCAGCGCCGAAACGCTCTCTCTCGTTCGGGCCGGGTCAGCAGCCTCACCTGCCGACCAGTCCTGCCCTGCGGCTTCAACCCACGGCGCCGACCCTGGCTTCGCCCACGATTCTCGACACCGAATCGACCGAAGCGAACACCCGCCTCACCCCGTCGGACCACGGACAGAGCTGAACCGCGGCACCTCGAGCCACTCTTCATCCCGGAGGGATTTTTGGAATAGCGACGCATCCTCCGAGAGCGTCACGAAAATACGGCGTCTCGAAAGGCCGGCCCACGAGCAGTCCCCGAGCGAGAGCAGCCAGCGACCAATCCTTGGACAAGGACCGAAAAAGATAAGTCCATCGACGACGACCGCAAATCTCTGTTAGTTGCGTCCCGAGCATTACCGCCCTCCTCTACTGCCGGTGTGCTTTAAGCCGCGTTTGTTCGTTATCGTATAGCGCGATCGGATCCGCATAGGGTTCAGCTCGAGCGCGCTTGCTGAAAGCAGTGTTTTTTGTAATTTCGGCGATTATAAATATATGTGACGAGAATTGAATATAATAAATTAATATTAGACAGTTTATAAGACCCGTCATTAAACCTTGACTCAATCACCTCATAGCTCCTTTTCTGCACATAAAATAGCAGAGAATTTTACAATATACATTTATTGTACTTATAACGTGAATGTGTGAATAGTGACGGATGAATATTCTCAGTATGTTTTAGAGAAATTACTGCTTTATCTAAGATAAACATGTTAACGATCTGTGATATATGTGATGTTCTAATGTAAGTGACTGACAAAGAATTATTATTCGTAGTCGATCCTTCAGCCTAGCCAGCTCACCGATCCAACTACGCTCTATCATTCCTCCAATATCCCTCGAAATTCATATAACAGAAGATATCCATCGGAAGGCCTTTTTTGAACGATGGAGAATTCCAAAGCGGATTGTATCTTTATGATGGCACATGCACAATGCAGACGTTGATCCTTCGGTCGGGTAAGGAGCTTCCAATTATCAAAAGCAGGACGGTGTGGGTCAGATTTCGCGCAGTCGGCTGGCCGAGCAGGCGAATCACGCACGGCAATCGTCGGGACGGAAAGAGATAGAGGAGCGTTGCGCGACAATATTTATATGTTCGGCATGGACCTTTCTCATAGCCTTTATGGAAGCGAGCGCGTCAATAAATACATTCTAATTAGGTCTTAAAGCGTGCAATCTAACCGCACACATAATTATCTCGTGAAGGAGATCTGGTAGTGTACAAGAAGCGCCGGTCGCTCAAGGAATAAATTTACTTCCAATTTGTGGAGAAACGTTCCTGCGCAGACCTTGCGCTTAATTCACCTTCTACGGGGCAAATTCGACTATGCTATGAGACAGCAAAGTAGCTCAAGAGATAGGATCAGCAATTAATTAAGAAGTGTATTTGTGATGAACTTTGATTGGGTACCAGGAGCCCGGCAGAGTCCTGGCGACGCACGGAGGGGGAAAAGTCCTCATACAACAGAGATAAAGTTAGTATAATCATTCCTCTCTCTTACACTCACAATCTGTTTTATCAAGGTTAGAAAAAGATACGCGGCCCTTCTTTCCAGTTTATCTCTTCTCTCCACACGGCGCGTCAAAATTATGAAATGAACATTATTTCTTATTTTGTAAAATAGAAATTGTAGATAATTCTTTTTAAATTGCAATGAAGTGTGAGATAATATCATATATTATATAAGAAGGGCGGATAATTTTTGATCACGGGGGGAAGTGATTTAGCGCTCCTTAAGGTACCGTATCATCCCAACGGTGAATCGGTGGGAGATCCCGCTCCACCGAGCACTTCTCCATTATAAGTAGGGAAATAGTTTAAACTTTTATTAAATCTCTGATATTATCTTGTATATATTATGGTCATATTTTGAAAATATCTTAAAACTTACGAATAATTTGATCCTTTGTGAGCTCGTCCTGTAAGCAAGAAATTTGTTTATAATATTTAATTTTTAGTATTAAACTTTAAGTTGAATTCAATATTAATTTATATAAAATAAAATGAAAAAATTTAAAGAGCGGTATACAATTATTGATGAATTTTCTATTAAAACAATTGGTTCAAAAAGGACAGAAAGTGGGATAATATATAAAACTTTCTAAAAAGTTATTTTATTATGCATAGATAATAATTCATTATATTTCTCAATTTCTCATATATAATGTGCTGCTTAAGTAGTATGCAGAATTATGGGATGCATTTGTCATTGCTGCAAATAAGTGAAGATTTGGGGCTGTAGTTCGTCGGCTAACTTTCCATAATATTGCAAGTTGCTGACTACAGGAAAGCCTCACGTGTGCGTCTTTAATTTCAAGTGAGCATTTCTATCTACAGGAGACCGTTCAGGACTGGGGATCACATTAAAGTTTCGGAATAGCAAAGGGATAATTTCTTGATCTTAAATGTTTCGAGCTTAACAAAATAGACTAAAATCCTCCATCATGTGATATTAGGGTATTAGAACGACTTTTCAACGTTTTAGATTATAAGATACCGTTGTGACATCCGTCGATCACAAATTGGCAGTTGATATAAAATAAAATTAAGAGTACCCTCACTAGAGAAAAAACATTGCATTTTTAGAATCGCAGAGTAAGCTGCATGTTTAGGACTAAACGGCAATATCATGTGTGACGAAAATTTCCCGGAAATCAATTGCTTCACCAAATTCCAAATAACAACAAATGTTCGCGTTAAATTGCGTATAGATGAGCTCGGATTCGCCGCCTTGTCTCGAGACGAGGTAAAAACCTCGCGACTCTTCTTCCCGCGACAGGACGAAGGCTTCGCGGATCGCGAGTGTTTACGCGCTCGTCGCGTTACACGAGCCCCCTTCGCCCCGCGGGTGACTTTTTCACTTTTCGGCTAACTCGGCCGCTTCATTAGCCTGACGGACACGATCCGAGACACATCGCGCCTCGCAGCTCGCATTTCGGCTGTCTCGACGCGCCTATTTCGCAGCATTTTCGGCTCTATCAAGAAGGCACTGTTATAACATTCGCATCGTCCGGTTCCTTCCTCCGTCTCCTGTGCAAATAAAGCAAATTGGTGATATGAAAAAGTGGCGTTAGTGTCTTTATTACCACCTACCACATTCCAACAACTAAATGGCCATCGCCGTATTTCATCATCAACAACAAATATAGAAATTACTATATTATATTTTAATCAATTATACATCTATATAACTTACATATTGTATTATACAAAAAAACACCACTTTACAACTAATAACATACAATCTAATAACCGCATTATTAGTATTTGGTAAATATATTGATGAGTAAATTATAGAATATATAACAAATTAATAAATTAATATAAATAAACATCTAACAATTATATTATTAGTATTTATAGAAATTACTCGTATATTGCGTAAATAAAAAATATATAGATTCTTAAGAACATAATTTTCGAATTGTACAAAAATATGTAAAGTTAAAATAACTAAAATGGATAGAAAACGTGCTCAAATTCAGTAGGATAATTAATTCTACATAACTAAACAATCAATTATATAATAGAAGTAATAATTCAATTATAACCATTTATAACTATTATTGTTATTGAAAACGTAATGTAGTCAAGAAAATGCAATAACTTCGGGAATTACACGAATTCTGTGCCATATTATTATTTTATCTAAAATATAAATTAACTTATTTAAAAGAGATTGAAACACAAAAGAACGATAAAATCGACAGAGTGAGAGTTCAAAAAGTGTCTCGCTGCCACCTACAGCTATCATGCAGGAGCTACTGTATAAAAGAAAATTCCGGCCTATGCAATTTATTTAGTGTTTAATCACTGTCTCCCCTGTATCGCTGTCATTCCTCGCATAGCCCATTTTAAGTCCGCCGCGCTCTTTCTATTTCGAAATTAATCAATTATATTTGCGCGCTATCAAAACCAATTCTAAATCCAAGTATTAAATATATAATAATTCATAATTTCAAATAAGCACAACAAATAAAAGTAAACATGTAATTATGAAAGTTTATCTCTATGTTTATCTTTATACATTTCTCTCTCTCTCTCTCTCTCTCTCTCTCTCTCTCTCTCTCTCTCTCTCGCTCTCTCTCAGAAGGACGGGAAAGCAATAATTCCTTGAGGAATTCCTCGATCATCGCAAATACGTTCAGGAGAGGATGGATCAGGCGAGAACTTAATACGTTTAGTATCGTCTGTTCGACTCTCAAAACTCCACCTCAATCTGGCGTGAGTTACGGAACTTAGGGTTGCTGCCGCGAGCGAGCGGGTCATTGCACGGGCTCAGCCGGATAAGCTGAACACTCACTTTGCGAAAGTTTCCGTGTCTAATGCCATCGATGGCAGACGGATGGATGCTGTGATTGCCTGTGCTGCAGATGATAGGTTCTGTTTCAAAAGTATAAGTATTAATGATATTATTTTATCAATATCTAAATTTTCGTCTGAGGCAGTTGGTGAGGATGGCATCTCGCATAGTATAGTCGTTAAGGTTCTTCCGATTATTGGTCCTTTTTTAGTGCGTCTATACAATCACCTGCTTGATAGCTACAGCTTCCCAGAGGTTTGGAAGAGGGCTCATGTAGTGCCATTGGCCAAATCTAAAACACCTTCTAGACCAGATGATTTTCGGCCAATTTTTCTGCTTTGCTTTCTTTCAAAAGTACTTGAAAGTATATGACCAGCTTACGGACACTTGGTGTCACACAACATCCTTCACCCACTCCAAACTGGATATAGATGAAACTGTTCTACTGAGACTGCCTTGCTAAGACTGACAGAAGACGTACGAACTGCTATTGACAAAAAACAGATGACGCTTTTGTTACTGTTTAACTTTATCAAGGCGTTCGACACTATTTGTCCTGCTCGACTGTTAGAATTTATGAAATGAATGGGCTTCTCGCGGGGGGCGCTGACGTGGATTCGGGCTTATTTGTTCTGAAGAGAGCAGCTTGTTATAACTGACAGGACAAATACATCTTCCTGGCTCTCCACCACACTTGATGTCCCTCAAGGTTCCGTTTTGAGACCGTTACTTTTCTGTCTTTACATTAACGACTTAGGTCTTGCTTCTTAACTCCATGGGTGCAAGACATATTTTATATACTGATGACCTTCAGGTTTACCTTAGTTTTTTCTCCGGATAACCTGAAGGCTGAAGCTAGACATCTGGTGGCTGCTGCACGTGCTGTCTTGGGCTGGGCTTCATCCGCATCCTTGAGGCTCAATGTGGGAAAGACATCTGCAATTCTTTTTGGATCACGCAGGTTTCTTTTTGACATTGAGTCTACATGGTTCAATTCTGTTGAACTCGAAGTGGGGGTGGTTGTGCCTTTGTCTGCAATAGAGAGAGAGAGAGAGAGAGAGAGAGAGAGAGAGAGAGAGAGAGAAGGAATCATTTAGTCCTTGGCGCAGAAATACTTACGATCCGGAGATTGTATCCCTCATATGGTCGGAGTTAACTGACTTGCTGAATACAATACTTTATAAGGCACCAATATAAAACTGGGTCAGTCCTAAAGTATTGTAGCAGCAATAAGGTAAGGAGTAGACGAAAAAAGCTTTTATTTGGGCCTGCTTCGGAAGTGCGAAAAAGGGCCTCAGCGGTGCACGTGCACTGGTCCAGTGATAAATAATATAGGGATTCTACAAATTCTCCAAAACAAATGTTTAACAAAAGACGTTTAGCCGATATCTACGGAGATATCAAAATTTAACAATTTAACTCGACTCGACTAAATTATATATAACCCGGGAAATCACGAACATCTCGAAAAAAAATAAACAATTTATATAACATCTCGATTTAACTGCACCAACCTAAAAAGGAAAATTTCGAGCTGAAAGAAAATATACAAATCTCGAGAATATCACTGATTCTGGTCCACCGGCTATTAGAGAAGAGAGAGAGGACAATACAAAAATAACTAAAGAACTCACCAGCAATGCCAAATGAAAAATAATAATAATTTAAACAATAAAACAAAATCCAAGTTTCCGGCCCACGCACCTTCTTTAATTTATTTTGGAGTATAATCCTAATCTCCGAAAATAATAATAAATGGTCTGAGCCTCGACTTTTTGGTATGGCTCCTTTCCTTTTCGAGATCGGGCGACGAGTGAGTGTGTGTCCCGCTTTTCATCGGCTCGGAAACTCGAGTTTCCCTCTAAAATCCATCTAGCATCCTTGTTATGCATATTAGGCAATAGTATTATCCTTGTCTCGTACATTTAGCAAGAATACACTATTGTTCCCGCCAATTTAAGAAAAGAGGGCGTTACAATCAATTATCCGGCCGCGCGACTATTTAAAGGCTTATTAATTTTTATATCATAAAAAGAAAGAAAACACCACCAAAATTCTCAAAAAATATAAAAAAAAAAATCCCAAATAATTTAATAAAAATTTATCAATTATCATAATAAATCAATCAATAGTTATGAATAAACTATCCTCCAAAAATCGTCTTTTATTCTCTCTCTCTCTCTATTCAATAGCCAACACTTGACTATACCAAAATTCGGGTAAGGAAAATAATAAGTACGCACGTATATATATATACGAACTATATTTAGATTATCACGATAAAGGAAGACAAAGACGGTCCATCTCGATATTTCTATTAATTCTAATCCCTGGGGAGGATTACTATTCGCCTCCTGGTGAGCAAAAAGAGACTACTTGATTGGTCCTCGACATATTTTCCTATAGTCGCCTCCATATACTCGCACCTTACTTGCAGCTATCTCTGTTTACTGTCACCAGCTGATTCTCCCCAATTGTTTTCCTCAACAAATCAAATAAATTTTGTTATTAACTGGGAATTAAAGTTAATTGTTTTTAACCTGCAGCGATGCAATTTCCTATCTTGCTCGTCACCCGATTTCAAGTATGTATTAATGAAATCTATTAACGAATTATTTTATTTGTCCCAGGAGGACGACCACTCGTCATAATATATATATATAACCGCGACCGCGACGAATTGCATTCGAATTCCGCGTCTATTCAAGATTCTCTATGGCGCATGCGGGTACGCCACAATTCAAATTTCACGCCGCGTCTAACGCGCCCTCTCGCGTCGACCGTAGCGCTTGGCGAGGTCGATCGGAACGACCCCACCCTAAGGGTCCTGCACGGGATGAAGATCCGCACTTCACACGTGTTGCACCGTAAGTGCCCGCGTCTGTCAACAGTGAGAGAGAGATAGTTTCTCTCTCTCTCTCTCTCTCTTTCACTCGCCCGCGCGCCACCAGTAAGTGTGCAACCGGCTTCGCAGTATCTGGTTGCACTAATAATATTTATTATTAATTAATATTAATTGGCCCTACCTGGGCTCTGGAGCGGGCGCTTGTACCGTTGAAAGAATCTCGGGGGTACCGCAGCCGGTCGCACTCCCGAGATTGATCGCCGGATGACTGTGCAAAAGAACCTCGAGGTCCGAAATCTGAACTGGTCCGGGTAGGTGCCGACTCCTCGCAGAAGCTTACAAGTCGGCGAAACCTCCTTTCTTCTTCGTCGAAGTTGACGGGAATATCTATCGGTGATTCTCGCGGCTTTGTCTCACGACGTCACCCGTACGTGAAGATTGAGAGCATACTACTCTTCCCGCCCAACTTTTCCACCTAACCTTCTTTCCATTTCCCGAAATTTCCCGGCTAATCTCATGGCACGCTGGCTTTGACGGGCCAATTGATATATATATATATAATAGTTGACCTTTACGCAAGGCATAACACCTTAACTTTTTATTGCAGATACGGATTCTTAACTACAAAATACGTAAATTATGTTATTTTATCAAATTACATAAATAAAAGTTATTCACCTATATCTTGTAGTAGAACGAGGAGTAGAATGTATGGTAACGTTGGAATGAAATAAAAAAGTTTCGAACAAAACTTTAATATTTTGTGGCATTTACATATTTTTCTCTCCTAGTTTTTTTCCCTTTTGACTAAGTAACCACCATCTGACCATCGTGCCCCGGCTACTGCGTTTGTAGCGTACACCAAAAATAAAATAAACCATTGGAAAATAAGATAAAAATTATGAAGGGAATAATTTAGATTCTGAGTTAATGTTGCGATTCTGATACAACAATAAATGTAGTGAGGAATCTACATATCAGTCAAATAATATTGCTTAATCCATCAGTGACTTATTGCGTATCGTATATGACATCAAGCTAGTGCACTCTCCCGCCTTATTTTAGATTGCTCATTTTAATAGCAATAAATTGTTTTGTCAGGAATTTGAATTATAAGAAAAATTTAATTTAAATCCCTTTTCAAATCTTATTGTAATATTCTGATATACAAGAACAGATCATATTACTGTACGAATATTAAACATTACTATTTATAAAATAGGATTTTGCAATATTGCAATTTAATTGATTAATATTTAATTATTTCATGCAAACAATATAGATACATTAATTATTTAAATTATTAATTTTATTCAAATAAGAGAATTGCCATTGTTAATGAGAGCGTTTATAATCATTTAAAGCGAATAGAGTGTTTTTAAATATTACCGAACGTTATTTCAGCGACACTAATAAGTATATTATCATTGAATTGTTAGTATACTATTAAAAAAAATGCTACAAGATTTAAATGTTGTGATAGTTTTGTGAGATTGCACCAATATTGTTATAATTGTTGCTGCAATGTGAAATACCAGTAATATGAATACATGAAAATGATAGTTCATTATCAAACGTTTCATTTCTTTATTTATATTTTTCAAAGATTCCATAATATAACTGAACAACATACTTTAAATTATGTTTATTAAAATGTAGAAATGTTTTATAATCAGTAACTTACCATACTGAACCAACTGATTTGAATACTTTTTACTTGATCCAAAAATTAATCTAATAATGGATTTAAATCCCGTGTTAGACTGCAAATAATTATGAGGCACAATGATTTTAAATTTAATTTTGTACCTTCTATATTAAAGCATTCATTTATATAATAAAACATATTATATAGAGCATTATAGCAGTTTCTAAATTCACAACAATTGCATTAGTCTTGCAGTAAAGGATAAATTCAGATCAAAGCGTAATTAAGTGAATCACATGATACCGTTTGATTTTATTCCAAGTTTCTCACATTATGAATAGAAAGTAATTTTAGAATTCAAATTAAGTCAAATTATATTTAGATATTAGCAAACTTTTTTAACTAAAAGTAAAAAATTTTATAAAAATGAATGATTTAAAAAAATATTGGCAAATATACACATATATTTATCGAGTACAGTTCAAACTTTAAAAATTACTTGAATGTTTTATCTAAGGTATTGCGTTTCTCTGTAAGCATAATGATATTTACAATATTTTTCCACTTGTTCCAAAAGTATCCATAACAAAAAGTATATCGACATTTTTCAGTTATTTATAATAAAAAATAATAATAATGTTAATATCTTTCAGTCTTATCTTTAGTATAAATTAAGTAAAAAAGAATATTGATATGAAAAATTTGTCGGCTAGAAATTATCTACAAACGCTATCGTTTTAAGGAATCCATTGCTATTCGAAAAAGATGTTGTTTTTTGTAAATTTATTGATGGCTTATTTGTTACTAAAAAATTTTTAAGATATTACACATAAATAATATACGCATCTTTCAATTTGGAAAAAAAATTTTATGAATGAAAACTGTAGATGTAATGGCGTATTATAGATTTTTGATATTTTTCTATGAAGACAATAACTATTTAAATTAATAATTCTGTATAGACTACATATTGAAATTAGTACTATGTACTTATATTCTATGTACTATTATAAGTATGCATTTTTAAACAGAATTATATATTTTAACTATTTGATATTAAATAGCATAAATATACATTTAACTGTGCATAATTTTTGTGGATAATATTCAAGTGAAGAAAATAAGCTATCTTACAAGAACTCTGAAGAGAAGATTGGCTGAACTTAAATTATTATTTGTTAGTAGAAAGAGATAAATATCGTGAAGCATTTTTGCCGTCATAAGTGACATCAGCTTGAAATTTAATTTAACTATCTGTGTGTATGTGCCTTGGTTACAGAAGACCTTGTGTGGAGAAGGAGATGGAAGAAAGCTGAAAGGTCCCCCATGTATAAGGCATACCGCAATTATTAGGCACAGTAGTACCGCTAGGCGAATGGTTCTTGTGTAAGATTGGAGATTGGAGAGTGAAATAAAAGTTTCCTGGAATGTAACCTGTCAGGTGGCAGTAATCGGGTGGATATTCCCTCCTTAGATACCAGACACCATGCGACTTAACAATCTGCTGATCTTACCTGCTCGATAAAAGTCGCACGGAAAATCCGCGGACAAGGCAGAGCAAGTCTGGGTGCTTGCAGCTATAAGGGATGCAAAGAAGAGGTGAAAAGACGGCAAAGTAACACACACAAATCTAGTTAAATAATTCATTCGGCTTATTATAATTAAATATAAATAATTTCTTGACAATGTCATTACGAAAATGCTATCTCTATGTTTATCATTATCTATTTCTCTCTCTCTCTCTCTCGGTAAGTGCAGGCAGACGTGTTCTGCTTAGCTCCACAAAAATATTGCTATATTGATATTAGTATTTTTTGTGGAGTCACAATACAGAGGCACGAGGACTCCTGCATGCTCCATGCAACCGGAGCATAAACTGCGTGGCTTCATCTAGAAGCCAAGGAGTCGGCAAACAAAATCAATTAATTTTTCTGTCCGGAGGACGGCTTAGGCAAGCTGCGCGTACAGAAGTAAGTGTGTGCAAACATGTGTCTTGTTGGTGCGAGCCGTGGCGCGAAAACTCCTGCCTATTACACGCACAGACACATCACTACATTGATAGCAGCCCGTAGTCCCCTCTGCCAACAACATAGCACTCATGGATGGAGGGGCCTGCTGTGTATGTGCGCAGGTGAGAAGTGTCAGAGCACTAGTGAAGTGCAGTAAATGCGGGCTGCACTGTCACCCAGCATGCTCCACGGTGGCGTCGCGCATGAGCACACATGCACACACATACACATTCCACGCCTGTGTGCTGCCGAAGCGCGGGTCTACTGATGCCCCCTCCAAACCCGAGAGAGAGTCCACATGAGCGGAGTGAGAGAGCGCGCTGCCCTTCCTCTCCGCCGCTCTGTAATTCAACCGAGTGGGGCCAAGCGGCCTGCCCCTCTGACCGTAGCGCCAAGTCCTACAAACGCTCCGCCGCTGCTTGCTCATTATCGCCTGTAGTAGCGTAGGCGGAGAGCGGCGCTTACTCAGGAGCTGCGCGGGTCATCAATATTCAACCATCAAATAGTAACAAAAATGCGAATAGAAATAAAAATATACATAAAAATGAAAATAATAACAGTTACTCAGATAACGTCAATGATTCAGGGCTCCATGCTCCCGGAAATTCTTATGGTGATATTCAGGACGTAAGGAGGGTGGTCTCGGCGGGGGATGATGGTGTTGAGCTCGCCATTACGGAGCTAGTCAACTTTGCAGGCACAGGAGTCCTGCCTTCTGACGTTGTGATCGACATCATCTCTTCTGTGCTCCCCTCCTTCGTACCTAAAGACCTGGTTTCGGGGGTGCAGATCGGGGAGCGATCGACGAGGTCATATGGAGGGGTTGGTCAAAAACTCCGACCGTCAATACCATCAATTAGGCCATAACTGCGCGCGATCTCGGCTTTAAGTATGTTTGACATCGATACGGTAAATTCTTTATTAGATGGAGAGAGTGTAGTAGGGTTTATGCTGTGGCCTCTGAGAAAGAGATTATAAATTTGTTGATTAGCATGTACTCTTCGGGAGCATTACGTGGCGGCTCCGTGGTCCGTTTTTCTTTAAGCCGTAGCCCTCTCGTTTTGTCTGTGTTGACTCAAGGTCGTGAGGATGGACGTTGTAGTTGTGGGA
Organism: Sycophaga agraensis; assembly: GCA_018906755.1. NCBI lineage: Eukaryota > Metazoa > Arthropoda > Insecta > Hymenoptera > Pteromalidae > Sycophaga > Sycophaga agraensis. The sequence continues at coordinate 197,653 of JACCIE010000104.1, read as the reverse complement.
TAAGGACCGATCATATTTGACTAGATTGGACAAATGCTCCATTGCTGGTGGTCGGGAGTGGGATCGGGAATATTAATAAGAATAAGGTTGCGGGATGCAGTAGGGATGACAGATTTCTAAGGTCGGGCTTCATGAATGTGAACTCTCTTAGAGGCAATAGCGGAGCTCACATTGCAGGACTCCTTTTTTTACATGATCATCCTACTTATCATCTGTTCAGTGTATCAGAAAGCTGGTTGAGTTCTAGTCTGATGGATGAAGTCATCGGGATTGATAGATTGTTCGGCAAGATCGCAATGTTAATGGTGGGGGAGTCGCACTCTACATCGACAAGCAATAGCAACAAAGTGTAGTCTCTACCTCAAACACTGAGAGGCCTCGAAGGCTAGGGTTGCTGGAGTACTTGATCTGCTCTGTGCAGTATCGTGTCTCTGAGCCTACATTAGTTTTTGTCGTGTATAGGCCCCCTCATGTTTCATTTACGAGGAACTTAAAATTTTTCGAGGTTAGCGCGGAGCTAACGTAGAATAATTGTGAGCGCACACATGCACGACGAACATAGTGAATTCGGAACGAATGAGAACCCGTTTCTAGAGAGCGCATGAGCAATACAAAATCGGTCCGCGCGTCGTAATTAACGATATATTTATATACGTATATACTTGTCAACAACAAATAAAAGTATTTTGAATTGATGGCACGAGGCCAATAAATAAATCTTCTATTTATTTACCTCGTTGTTGTCGAGAACCGGTATTCCCAATCTCCCTCGCCCTTTTTCTAATTTTAGGCGGTAATAGCTATTCAAGGGTCCACGCTGCCTCCGCGGGAGTTGTAACTGCAATTCATCAGATGAGCGACTATCCAGCTGCCGCGCTACGCAGAGTGCGCGGCCGCGAGAAAAGTGTCTGTTACGCTGCTCCATAGCACGTAAAAGTGAGTGACAGCTTCCGTGTCACTGACATTGTACACAGCCGGGTCGGTGATATTTTCTCCTCAGATTACAATTCATAGAAGGTAAGCAAATATTTTTTACTAATCTTTACTAGTTCAAGTTGCTATTCTACCTTTGTACCAAGTACTTAGAATATACTCCGTTTGAAACTTTCTAACCTAAAAATATTTTCTGTAATGTGTGCAACTTTGCTTCTACCGATTTTTTTCCAAAATTTTAAACTTTATTCTTAAAAAGTGATTATTATTGTTATTATTAGTCGTCGGGTTGCTAAGATCAGGGATACTTGATTATCATTTTTGTATCCCTATTCCCCAGTGAAACCTCAGAGGAATCCATAATTCCTCAAACTTTACAAAAAGAAAACAGATTATGTATATTCGCCTGTGCAAAATGTTCGGGTTCAAGAGTTCGGGCTTCCAGCCACCTCCGTCGGTGTCTCATTAAGGCAACATATTTACAGAGAATATGACTAGGAGTTTCTTCGTTATCTTCATCATACTATTTACAAAGTTCCGATTCTGGGTCCCACTTTGGTTTCAGTTCAAGCCCGTTCCTAATGCTGTCCTGAATTACGAGCAGTGCCGTAATAATCAGCCCTGATGATTTCGGAAATTCAGAAGTCGGTCCTGAGTTGCATATCTCATTAATTTTTATTGTGGTTTCATGTTCATGTTCCATTCCTGTTCCCACGAGTAGTGCAAAAAAACGGCCCGCTCGGCATTTTCTGCTCTACCAGGTAAGGTCTATATATGACGGAATGCGACCTGATGTCTCAAAGGTTGCTTACGACGTAGCTCCCCCTGTGCGACACATCCATTGACACGAGCAACTTTGGATTGGGGAAAGGTTCCGACCTAAAATCAACCAGGAAGCGGAATACCCGGTGGATAAAAAATGATAAGAAGCCTTACTTATAATCTGTCATTCTAATTATTAGTTTAATTATGTTTTAACTCTAATTATAGTTAATCAAAATGTTTATTTATTAATATAATATTTATTAATATAATCAAAAAATTTATTTATTAATAAATTTGTTATAATATTTTTACATTTTTTTAAAACTGTTTTTATTATGAAAGAAAATTCTATAGCATCTAAAAATAGATAGTGATAGTCAAAATAAAAGAAATTATAACAATGTTCATAAACAAAAGCTAAATTACACAGCATATAAGGAAAGAAAATAAAAAACGAATGGAAATTCAGAATTATTTCCTAAGAACTCGGTGGATATTACAGATCCTTGTTCAATGACGGTTGGTTACGAATTATTACTCTATGATCAAGGGTCTAGGGCTGGGAGGGTGGGAATGTGACGAACATGAAAAAGTCCCGAATACGCATGTTGCGTGACAATCGTTAAGGTAATAATTAAATCAGAAATTAAATAATTCAATAAACAGGTAACCATAGTCGGGACTCGCATAGTGACAAGGTGACATACATAAGGATTACATCCGGATATAAGCGCATTCGTTGGCACAGTGATGAGACGCACGAGCCGAAAAGCCTAATAAGGGGAAAATAAAACGCCAGGCATGCGGCGGAGTCTACCTACCGCCGAATAAGAGGCGAGCGGAGGGACTCAGACGCCGACCTCAGCGTCTTTCAGGGGGAGGGCGTTTTCCCTCGTCAGCCCCCGAAAGATAGGCCAGGAGGTACAGAGTACAGTCCCCACTATTTACTCCGTTCCGGATATCTGCCCTAGTCGCATCGCCACCGCACCGAGAGTCTCGCCTAGGTTGCTTTGGAGTAGCAGTTAACGGTTGAGAGGACCATCCTCCTCTCCAGGGCTCGACGGTTGTGAGTGAGCAGAATAATAAATTTTTTACTTTGTAAATCTCTTGTATCGCTATTGCATTCAGTCAACCTTTGCGAATTGTCCTAATCTTCCCTCTTAAAGAAGACCGGCCCGTACGGGAGGCAGCTCGAGTTCCCTTTAAAAATAAAGTTTTAAAGCCGCCGGGCACTTAACAATGCTAAAGTACCGAATGCGCAGAAGTTATCAGAGCAAACAATCCGATTGACGTCGTGAACCACCTGTATAGCTGATGTAATGCGTCATTGTAGGAGTATTACCATAATGATTTGTTGTGGAGTCGGTAAGTAGGAAAGAAGTAAGTACGTTACACTGGGCACGCATCCCGTATTCCGCAGAAATAGAATATAGCATTCCGATTATATAATTACATGCGAACTTCGTGAAAATAATAAAATCACCTTCTATATTCATATAAGAATAAAACATTTAATAAAATATACATAAGTTAAATTTTTGCGTTTTACAGAAAAACACTGCATTCTCTGCCCGATTTTTCTTTTGCTATTTTTATATTAATATTTTTGAATAAAATGTGTGACAACCAATTGTTTTTTTAAATAGATTATTTTAATTTATTGTTCTGCAGTGTTAGCCGATAGGTTATCAAGATAAAAATTTATATGGAAATATAATTTTATATTTTCAAGTTCACTATTAATTTATGATGAAAATTGTATTAGTGGGGTTATGAGTTTAAATGTATAAACAATTATGTTAAAACGTAATTAAAATTATATTTCCATGTAAATTTTTATCTACAACCTAATAGTCATAAATTTTTTAATAATAATTAATGTATTGATTGTGCAAACTATCAGCTCAACATGCCAAACACTGAATAATAAAATAAACAATAAATAATAAAAAATAATAAAATAATTTATTTGATATTTTCACGAAGTTCGCATGTAATAGTATAATCGGAATGCTATATTCTATTTCTGCAGAGTACGGGACGTACGCCCTGTATAACGTACTTACATCTTTCCTACTTACCGACTCCATAACAAATCATTACGTTAATACTCCTGCGAGCAGAACTTTTAAACGCAATTAAAGTTATTAAATATATGACTATGTACTCAAATATGATACTGTCATTTGCATCTAAATTCTTTCTTAATTAATAGTGATTGACGCAGAAACTGTTTAGGATATAATTTACATATTTACAAGACAACTAAACATTTTTCAAATTTTTTGAGTCTGATATACACATTTAAAATTGTATTTTAATATTTTAATTTTGCTTTATTTTTATAAGTGGGAGCATAATTTATAGTTAAAATGTAATATATAAATACTAACTATAAATAATTTATATTTGGTTAATAGCTATATAATTAAAGACACTTTAAACATAACATTTTTAATTCTTAATGAGAGCACAATTAATTAAAATTATACAAAATTCATAGTAGTAGTTCTCATTTGGTCATTATATGACTGAATGACAAACATGTTCCCATGTCTATATGCACTCAGAAATAAAAATTCCCTCATATTGAATGTCAAATGTTATTATATCATTGTTGCATAAAACGTATACTTGTTCACTTAATGCTAGAACTTTATGTACTGTATTACGAGTTTCATTAAATTTGAAAATCAATTTTGCTATCTTAACGCTAGTTTGAATCAAAAAGATATTGACGGCTCGAAAAATTTAAAGTTATCGCATATTTTATTGAATGCTCATCGCATGTGGAAACTTAGGCTTCATTTGCTTTACTCATATCTATGCATACTTGCCTTCAGAACAGTACCTCGTAATATTAGAAATAAATCTATAAAGATGTTTCAGAATTCATTTTTTAATAAATACTACCCTAAAAAATCTGAATCTTGAAACCATAATAAATAATTAGTCATTAGTTTTTTGATAAATTTCATTATTAAAGTTATCAGTGGATACATAAACAAATAAAAATTTTAATTCAAGTTTATATTATATCATACTCAAAACAACCGAGAACGAGAACAATGAGAACTGAAAGTCTCATATTCTAATAGGTCACTAGTGCTATTAAACAGTTCTTTAATTTATTATGTTTATAAAATTAAAATATGAAACGAAGAGCACGTATTTTTATGTATGTATGAATTAGCATGTACAGACCAAGTAATCGAATTTCACTGTGATTATAGGAAATAAATTGTTAAAAATTTATTCTCGATCGACGACTCGATTACTTAGACTATGCAATTTCTACTCTAAGATGAAAAATTTTATTGATAATAAAAAAACCCGTTTATATCTTAATAGCATTTCTGTTCAATGGCAACTGATTAGAGTATCTAGTATAGAAATGAATAATCATGAAGGACAATATTTTTAAAAGGAAGCCACATAAACAAAAGATTTTATTCTGCAACATAAGCTAGAAAATCGTGAGGAATCAAACTAGAAAACATTATCGGTGGATGTATAAAAGTATAAAAAAAATTATAGAAGGACACTTAAGTAGATACAGTTATCATGTGGTGATTACTAGGTGGATAAGCCCGTCTCGGGTACCAACTACCACGTGACTTGAGGACTTTCCGTCTTTATTTGTTCGCTTTTTGCGGAACGGAAAATCTGATTGACACAGTGTAGCAAGCCTGGGCGACTGCTACTACAAAGGCGCAATAAATATTTATTATAATTTAATATAATAAAGTACCCGACAATAATTTGCTTATTGCTAACTATTTTTCTTTCTCTCTCTCTCTGTCTCTCTCTCTCTCTCTCTCTCTCTCTCACACACACATAACGCGGAATAATCGCGCTATAATTGATGTATAAGCTACTTACTTTGGTAGCGGTGACTCGCAGCTCGGCGGCAAGCTCTGGCCCGTGGAAGAAGCTGCGGTCACGAACGCCACCTTACTTGACGGTACCGATCCTTCCTTCGTCATTTCCTTATCGGAGGCATCGAGGACAGTATATCCTCATCAGTTGGGACGCTATCCCAGCGGGTTTTCAGCTCGATCCGGTCCAACCACTCACGGCATTCCCCATGAGCTGGTTCAACAGGGGTGACTCATTCTTCCTCTTCGTGGTCTGCCACCTGCAAAATAAATAAATGACTTAACATCCGCCTACACATTGAGCTTCAGGCGTACTCAAAGACAACACCCGAGCATTTATTAGTATCTGACACTTCGTCAGTCGGCGCGTTAAATCATCTCAGTGGTATGTACCGCTTTAGGTGCTATATATACCTTAGAGGTCATCCGGTCGGAATCTTCGAAAAGAAACACCGTATCACTCAGTACGTTCTTTATCTTGAAGAGACCAAAGTACTTTGGTGACAAATTCTCGGAGACTCGCTTCACAGTATCCGATAGTATTTCGCAGTATTCGCAAATAACGCACCCTTTTTATTACGGTTATACATTTGACCGTCCAGTAAATTTTCATGGATAAAACCTTCCATCAATTTAGAATCTTATATTAGATTCTAATATAAGCTTTAAGCGTTAGATAAAAAGGCCAGCAATGAAATCTGCTAGTGTGATTTTACTACAGATTTGTAATGAAATCATTACCTGCTATAAATGAGGAATGTGGACGACGATAAACTACCGCAATGAATACGGGCTTTTCCAGGTGGTGCCACCTCATAAAATAAGTGTTCTGAATAACCAGATGGGGCCATCTACTAAGCTGTACAGGTACATAATTGACTGAATGATATACAATTGCGAAAGTAAGCAGTGACACTTCAACTTCTGATATCTGTATCATTCCTAGCAAAGAACTAACATTTAGAGGAACTTCGATAAGTGGAGACAATTTAGTCCCTGCTACGGCAATGTCATAGAAAAAAAACTTCAAATCCAAAAAGTGTCTAACAGTTTCGATATGAGCCAGGAGAGATTTGACATTGAAATGGTAAATTGTATAAGACTTATTTTGAACAATGGAAGAATGAGGAGTATGGTTAGCACGAGTTATCGACGAGGGGGCTGAAAAAGAAGTAATTAATCGAGGGGTTGCTGTTTAAGGATAGTGTAGCAAAAAAGATTGCAATTCATATTTAGAATAAATTTGGATAATAGTATCCAAAGACGGTTCTTCGAGGCGAGGCAGCCGATCTTGCGTCATAGGGTCCTCGCGATCCCTTCGCACATTAATCGCCGCGAGGCTAGCCGCCTGGGGCTAGCTCGATCGGGTACCCTGTGGGTCAACCACGCAGCTGCGTGACGGGTAAGCGAACACGACCCAAGAATGACTGGTGCTTTTGGCCCCTCCGAGATACGTCGGCCTCAGGGAGAAAGTACCACGTTATTAATAGTGACTGTCACAGGACGCCGATGCAGAGGAAGTTTACGCGGGCGATCGTTTGGGGGAGAGCACGCAACGGGGCGGTCATGCAGTGTGGGGCGAACGAGACCGGAGGGAGGTAGAGCCCCCGAGTTCAGTTGGGAATTTTTTTTGTTGCTTCCAGATTTTTGTTTTCAAATTTAAGTTTGACTTTTGTTTGTTCGATTTAAGATAATTTTAAATGGCATGGCTGGTGCCCTCAATAATAAAATTCGGTGGACCCTCAAGCGAACCTCGCGCGAGAGGGAAGGCTTCTCATCCCAACATACGGGTGGCGCGACACATTATACATGTGGCCTTGGGGAGGAAGTACACGTCACACAGCTGATGGTATCAAGGTATTAGGATAAAGTGAATTCAATAAGGAAGCTGGGTCTGTAGAGGCAACAGAGAAAGTGGTTCTAGAATAAGGAATGGATGAGTCTGAAAATCAGCAGCATTCTTAGTGTTAAAGTGCGAAAAATAAATATTTTGAAGGTGTAAAACTTCGGATATTCTCGCAACGAGCGTCTAATTACAGATGAACGATTTTATTGAGATCAAAATAAATACAACTTGTTAGTTCAAAATAATCTTTATTATAACTACACAATAGTACAAAGTGCTACAATTGGAATCTATGTCCTGGGTACGAGTTGTGAGTCGGTCAACGTTTTAACAGGATCTGATCTCGCTAGTCGTTTTCTAAAATACACAAGGTTCGGAAAGAGCGAGTTGGTGGGGTACAATAGTTGTTTTGTGTGATTTTCGTAGTATGCTAAGAGCTATTCTAAAGGAGTCTAAAGGTTTGAGAATATGTGCATGGACAGCATATGATGCACCGCACGGGCCCCTGGTGGAGAGGTAGGCACGGTCGAGTGTTATAAAAATCCTTTCGGTCGCCTATGTCTTAAGCTGTACATATTTAGCGTACTCGCTATGCACTCGGCTGCAATTACCGATTCTTTCCCGCTCAGGGATTAATGACTGTTTTTATGGAACGGGCGTTAAAGAAAAATACTCTGCTTCTCGAGATGGATGTTGTCACTTAACTCGACCGATAAATTCTATATATGCATCGTAGTAAAATAATAAAACAAAGGGCAGCTGAACACTTCGGAATGAGTTTCCGAGCGTTGAAAATATCAACCTCTCGTATATCAATATCAGTCTGAGTACAATGATCGCAAAATAGTATAATATTTAAATATTAAATAAATATTTATTATAATTTAATATAATAACTCTCTTTCTCTTTACTTTCACTTTATCGACGCAGGAAATTCGCGTCCTAAATTGATATAATACAATGCTACTTACAGCAGTAGCGGCGACTCGCAGCTTGGCGGGAGAAAACTCGACCGCTCAGCTGTACTATAACTCAAGCGGGCTATGACCTCATCGACCGAAAACAGAAGGAGTTAGGCCCCGCCACCAATAAACACAATCTCTATTGCACTTCTGTGCACTTAAAAATACGCCTTATGCACTACGACACTATTTTGATATATCGCGTTCGAACGTATCTCTCTCTCTCTCACTAACTCTAACTCTAAAACTGAATTACTTTATTTATGCGCGACGCGCTCTCGCTCGCATTAAGTTTCTGGACCATCCACGTCCCGAGACACACTGATGAATTTTTGCGATCGAGCGCTGATCGAGCGCCTAATTGCCCTCTCTCCTTGATTAGACGCCGCGGCCGTATGCGCTAATTAGAGCGCCGCGCCGACATTGGCGCCTGTCGTCGCTCCCAATACGGCTCGGGGTCAGGGCTCCGAGCACACGCTTACTACAACGGCTTCCAAGACGAGATACTTGTTGCAATACTCCATCTTAACTTCACATCTTTCCATATGCTAAGTTTACTCATTAGGCAGGTGCCCGCCAACCTTCCACGTTTTTCGGTTTCTCCATACTTCACCGTTCACTAATCACTACTTACACTAGTATCAGACACTAATCTAAACGTGCAAAGTCGGACCACCAACCAGATTCAGAAGAGGCGGCGGCTTCTAGTGTTATCGAAACCACCATCTTTAACTCTATGTCCCACCACTCATCCGCATCCATACTCAATCTTCTGACTCCGCGTTCCGTAGCTCACTGAGAAGCAAACGGGATCGCAAACGAAATTTTCGTTTCCCACCGAATCGTTACGTGCTATATCGTAAACTTCCATCGGCTGCATAGGGCTTCTTCCCTCAACTCCCATCAACCTATCAGGAGGCATCACCGGTGAAATACCTGACTCTTCAGCATCGACCGTCACCATCGGCAGATCAGTCTTTGAGCTCCGCCCGAATACCATTTTCGACGCTTGGCGTTCTACGGTAGTCCGGATTCCCTCAGATGGTGCTATCGATGACAGGCTGACGCTCTTGCGGTCTTATGTCTCGGTCCGCTTCTGACCTCGAATAGATACCGGAACGAGGGCGGCCAAACCATACGAGGTAATGGGGCCTCGCGTCACTTTCTCCGAAAGATCCCGAGGCGGTAAACGCAACATATCCTGTACCGAGCTCTTCCTAGGCGAAGGCAGAGGCCTTAGGCACTTTGCGCGCGGGGCTACCGTCGGTAGTTGTGCCTGCATCAGCTCCGACTTATGCAACCGCCGCCGACGCTTTCCGCCCTTTCCACCATCTGAGATCTCCCAACTCTCCTCGGCTTCCGCGACCAACTTCGGTGCAGTCTCTACGGTAACCGCACGGGGATGCGATTGGGGCGGACATTCCAGTTGCGCCGTTTGTCCATTTGCGCCAATCACGTAGCGTGCTCATCACCACAATATAGGCAACTATTTAGGGTCTTACCCAAGTGCCCATATTTTCAACTCGATACACGGCTTTCGTGTCGGACTCAACCATCACCCCTCGTGCCTGCCCTCCCGAAATTGGAGGCCGCTGGCGAGCTAACTCCACATACAGAATGCTCTCTCGACCAACGGCCCCTTCGGGTTCGATTGCACCCCAGCGCCACCCATATCCTACCTCCTCGAGCTCTCTCACGCTCGTGATCACGACCGCGTTCGCGATCCCACCTCCCTTCTTCTTTCATCTTCATTGAAGGCTGCGTGTTAGGGCCGGAGGCGATACTGCGCTTTGAAGCGACATCAACGGCAACGCTGTGACGTGACTCTTCTGAAGCTCGTCCTCTGGCGTCTGGCTCGGGAAGTAACCATCCATCTGGAGTTGACGCTGAGGATTCCACTTCAGGCGACGCCTCGCCTGCAAGCGCTGTAGCCTTGCTTCCTCACTGCGCAGGTGTCCAAATAGCCCGCTGGAAATGTGTTGCGGCTGGCCTATTCTCGACCCGCCCTAGCCTCCATCTCCATGAGCTTGATGACGGAACTTGCTGGCTCAACCACCACAACCTCCACGACGGTCGCCTGCCCCATGGGCGGCTAACTCACCTCGTCTTCATCTACCGCCCGACGCCATTGACACCATGTCCTCACCATGTCTTCATCGGAGGCATTAAAGAGCAAGGCCTTCTTATGGATAACATCAAGGACAACCGCTCGAGACACTCCTCGTCCCCCTTGAGTGGCACAACCGGAGTTGACTTCGCGGTCCGCCACCTGTATTTCTTGGGTTTCCATCAAACTGAAACACGAGACCGAGCAGATGTTAGCTTCCGACACTTCGTCGAGCGCGTTAACTCGCCTCGGAGGTAAGTACCACTTTAAGTGCTGTACATGCACCTTAGATATCTTCCGGGCGGAATCTTCGTGACAGAAGACTGTATGACTCAATACTTCCTTTATCTCAAAGGGACCAAAGTACTTTGGTGCCAACTTCCCGGAGACTCCTTTCGCAGCATCCGAGAGCGTAATCTCGCGCCTCCATACGAGGTCGCTCACCTGAAACGACGCGCCACTTTTATTGCAGTTATACGCTCGGCGTTGCGCTCCTTGGATTCATCGTTATGCTTCCTCACGAGATCCCAAAGAACGTCCAATCGTTTCAGACGGTCAAGCCAATGCTCAGGGCCGGCACGAACAACTATTTTCTCTCCCTCAACTTCACGTCGCAAACTCTTCACTGGCTGTGGGTGGCGCCTGTAGTTCAAAAACGCTGGCGAGTCTTTTGTGCTAGCTTGCACTGCTGTATTAATGGCGTGTCGAAACTCATGTAAGTGCTCGTCTCACTGACGATGATCGGTCTTAACGAACGTAGCAATCAACGTTTTCAACGTCCTCTTCGTACGCTCAATTGGATTGGCTTGAGGGTTGTAGGGTGACGTGGTTACATGCCTTACACCGTAATCTTCCGACATCTCCTTGAGATACTTATTAATGTACTCGGAACCGTTATCAGTCAAGCTGTACTATAACTCAAGCGGGCTATGACCTCATCGACCGAAAACAGAAGGAGTTAGGTCACGCCATCAACAAACACAATCTCTATGGCACTTTGATGCACTTAAAAACTCGCTCTCTCTCTCTCTCTCTCTCTCTCTCTCTCTCTCTCTCTAGATTTCCGTTATTCAGATGCACACCGAGACGGAAATTAAATCTTTCTCTATTCAAGGCGCTCATCCGTAGAACGAACTGCCAGCCTGTATTAGAAATGCGTCCTCTTTTTCTCGCTGCAAGGGGCTAGTGATGGTGCATTTGAGGAGTCGGTACATCACAATAGATTTTTCTAGTCAGTCACTCTTAATTTTGTTTTAATGTGCGCCCTAAATTAGTTGTATGTGTGTGTAATGAGTATGTGTGTATTTATCCGTTCTCTCTTACTTGTATTCATTGAGTGAACGTGTATACGTGTGTGTCTCGACTGACAGATAATAAGGAAAACGTAAGCAATATTTATGCCAAAACTGTACTACATCAGTGATTTGACTAATGCTGTTATAGTGTGTAATTATATTTATAAGTCGACTTAAGATGTAGCGTCTGTAATGTATGTTTTGTGCAATATTTTGTAAATTATTTACAAATAAAAATTTATCTATATATCTATCTATCTCTCTCGGTAAGTATGACAGACGTTCACCGACCAGCTCCCTACTCATATTCTATTTAACAATATTATTATTTGGTGGAAAGTCTATATATTTTACAGAGGCACGAGGATACCTGCAGGCGCCATGCAACCGGAGGATTAACTGCGTTCTCTAGGAGCCAAGGAGTTCCATTTTTAAAGGATCATTTCTTACCCTCTACCCTAGTACCCTCTCCCTATCCGAGAGAGAGAGAGAGATAGATAAATAAATAGATAATTGATTTATTTGTAAAATTTTATAAAATTATTGCAGAGCATCATTAGTCAGTTATATAAAATATTCTCACAAATTATCACAGTGTCGTCAACATCATAGATGAAGCGCAGTAACAACAATAAATAAATAAATATACATAAATCAATAAATCGCATCATTTCTTATTATCTATCAGTCAAATCCCAATCATACACACATACACACAATGAATATGAAATTGAATAAATATGAAATTCAATCATACACACATATACTTACAATAAATTTAGGACGCAAATTAGAACACAACCATGAGGGCATCTGATAGACTGCATTGTCCCATACCCTCAAATGCTGCATCACCAGCCCCCTGAAGCGGCTAAGGGAGGACGCATTTCTAATGCAGGATGGCAGATAGTTCCACAGATGAGCACCTTGTACAGACAATGATCTGATTCCCGTCTCGGTGCGTATCCATGGAACAGAAAGTTCCTGAGGGTCACCCCTAACCGGCGGATCTGAAGTGCTGGAAGAGAACAAATCAGCGAGGTACTCGACTTATGCAGCCGTAAGATATTTTAGATCTGCAAATAAATAAAATACTCCCTCCAGCTGTCCACTCCCATCCATCTCAATCGATGCCTCAAGGGGGTTATATGATCGTCCCACTTAGCGCCCGTCACATACTATACAGAAGAATTCTGTGAGGGTTGTAGCCTTGTCCTTAGCTCCTGAGACGCATCTAAGTAAACAATGGAATAATAATTAAAATGAGGAAAGACTAGAGAACGCGCCAGCTTCGCTCGAAGAGCCTCCGTGGCATACTGACGGAAAAAGCGTAAACTATATAAAACCTGGTTGATTCTTTTATGAACTAACTCCATATGCGGCTTCGAGGACAGACCCGCGTCTAGTACAACACCAAGACTCTTTACCGCTGCAGACAAAGGCACAACCACCCTCTCTTCGAGTTCAATATAATTGAACCCTGTAGACTCACTGTCAGAAAGAAACCTGCGTGATCCAAAAAGAATTGCAGATGTCTTTCCTACATTGAGCCTTAAGGATGCAGATGAAGCCCAGCCCGAGACAGCATGTGTAGCAGCCACCGCATGTCTAGCTCCAGCCTCCAGGTTCCATCAGCATATAAAATATGTCTTACACTCATGGAATTAAGAGCAAGGCCTAAGTTGTTAATGTAAAGACAGAAAAGTAAAGGTCCCAAAGCGGAACCTTGAGGGACACCAAGCGTGGTAAAGAGCCAGGAAGATGCATTTATCCTGTCAGCTATAACAAGCTGCTCTCTTCCGTTAATAGCCAACATTAGAAAGAAGTTAAGCCTCGCGACTACAGTCTCAACATCGAGGTCATCCGACAACAACGGTCCCTAGTCACAACCCGACAACACTTGTACCAGCCCGTTCATGCAAATAAAGGCGAAGTCCCTCAATGTGAGTACCTTTAGTACCTCTCAGAGAATTCACATACATGAACCCCGCCTTTAAAAATTTATTGCCTTTTTTACGGCCTGCAACCTTATCCCCCCGCTTCTCTGAGAGACTGACGATGGAGCATCTGCCCGACTTAGTCAAATTTAATCGGCCCCTTTCCCACTTCTACTTCGATCATCCTCACTATCGTGGTCACACGGTGATGAAATGCCAGGGCTGCGGGTTAAAACTCTCCTGTCCGCAGCCCCCCCCCCCCCCGGCAGAACTCCCGACGATTACATGCTCATATATATATATTCATAATCTCAGTCTCAGAGGCTACAGCATGATCCCTACTACTCTTTCCATCTAATAAAAAATTCACCGCACCGATACCAGACGTACTTAAAGCCAAGGTTACGTGCAGTGCAAGTGTTCTTGCACTGCACGAATGCACTATACTGATCCCGATTTAACCACAAATTGATAAATATAGTACCTTGCCTGGCATCGGACGTCATCGTTCCGGCACGGACGAAAGCAACATTTTGTGTAGAGAACGCAGTGAAAGCCTGCCTTGCCTCCAAGATGAGATTAGCAGCTTTCATTGTACGAAGCTGCATCCTAATTGATGGTATTGATGGTCGGAGATTTTCACCAACCCCTCCATGTGACCTCGTCGATCGCTCCCCGAGCTGCACCGCCGAAACCACTCACCAACGTCAGAAGGCAGGACTTCTGTGCCTGCACAGTCGATTATCCCCGTAATGACGAGCTGGACACCACCATCTCCGGCTGAGACCACGCTCCAACGTCCTGAATATCACCATAATAATTTCCGGGAGTATCGAGCCCTGAATCACTGACGTTGTCTGAGTAACTGTTATTATTTTTATTTTTATTTATGTTTTTATTTTTATTCGCAAGTTTGTTACTATTTACTGGTTGAATATTGAAAAATGATTTGCTATTTTTGTTATTGTGATTGTTATGGTTTGATCATGTGTGCACGTATGCTCGTGCGCGATGCCGCCGTGGAGCATGCTGGGTGACAGTGCAGCCCGCATTTACTGCACTTCACTAGTGCTCTTGCACTTCTCCTCACCTGTGCAGATACACAAGGGGTTGGTGAAAAAATCCAACCGTCAATCCCATCAATTAGGATGCAGCTTAGGACAATAGAAGCTGCTAATCTGGTATTGGAGGCGAGGCAGTCTTTTACTGCCTTCTCCACTCAGGTTGTTCTATTTTCTCGTTCGCGTGTGGCGGTGTCTGACAACGTACTATTTTTAGAAATTTGTGGTTAAGTCGAGGTCAATATGGTGCGTTTTTGCAATGCAAAGACACTGCGCGCGATCTCGGCTTCAAGTACATTTGGCATCGACACGGTAATTTCTTTATTAGATGGAGAGAGGGCAGTAGGGTTCATGCGGTTGCTTCTGAGAATGACATTATAAATATATTTATGAGCGTGTACTAGTGTTGACTCAAAGTTGTGAGGATGGACACTCTTATTGTGGGATAAGGGCCGATCATATTTGACTAAATCGGACAAATGCTCCGTCGCTGGTCATTGGGAGTGTGAGGGGGAATAATAATAAGGATAAAGCTGCGGGCTGCAGTAGGGGTGGCAGATTCCTAAGAGCGGGCATCATGAACATGAACTTTCTTAAAAGCACTAGTGGTGCTCACAGTGAGGGACTCCGTTAGGATTTATATGATCATGCTACTTATCATCTGTTCGGCGTAGCGGAAAGCTGGTTGGATTCTAGTATCATGCATGAAGTCATCGAAATTGATTGATTTTGTAGTTCCATTGGCGAAATCAAAAAAACCTTCCGGAACAGATGATTCTTGGCCGATTTCACTGTTCTGCTTTCTCTCAGAGGTGCTTGAGAGAATTTTTTATGACCAGTTTATGGAGTATTTGGTGTCTCATGACACCTTCGACTCACTGCAAGATAGATATCGACGGCACAGTTCGACTGACACTGTGCTGTTAAGATTGACTGAAGACGTACACGCTACTATGGATAAAAGACAGGTGACGTTACTGTTACTATTTGACTTTAGCAAGGTATTCGACACTATATGTCCCACTCGTTTATTAAACTGTATGAAGCGTGTGGGCTTCTTGCGAGGGGTGCTGGCGTGGATCCGGGCATACCTGTCTAGGAGAGAGCAATTTGTCATCTCGGATAAGGTAGTAAAATCTTCTTGGCTCTCCACCACGCTTGATGTTCCTTAGAGTTCTGCGTTAGGACCATTGCTGTTCTGCCTTTACATCAATGACCTTGACCTTGCCCTTGACTCTATGGATGTAAGACATTCTATATGCTGATGACCTCCAGGTTTACTGTTACGAGCTGAAACGTGAGCGGCGAAATTGCATTTACGAGTAGATTATATCTATTTTAAGAGTCAATTGCAAAAATATCTGTAACGCTGATTAAACTCACTGACTCTCGTACACTTCTCGGTAGGACAAGGCCGGGTTTAAAGTGCCTGTACCGGTGACTGCCATTGACTTCGAGTCGGACGCGCGGGTACCGAGCACTTACCTGACAAGTCAATGCGATTAATGATAAGTAAATCGCTTTGGAAGCTAGATTTTCGAGCGCCGCTCTCGCATGAAGGAGCATAGTGAGAAGTGCGCGGGGGAGGATGCCATCCTTGATGCCATCCGCCTTTCGTGGCTTCGTAGGTTAGGGAGGAGAATGGCCAGATCTCCGCAATTTCGCGTACACACGTAAAGATGAGATCATACCTGATCGTACTTCATGCGTGCTTCGGGACTTAGGAGCTGAGTTCGGAGCGAGGGGGAACAAGTAGCGCGCGGCAAGAGCGCGCGAGGGCCAAGCGGCCGAGAACACATCCAGCGCCATGAAAACGGCTTGCGTGGCAAGCTTGTCGGCGAGCGCACCACTTGCTTCGAAGATTGGAAGTCGGTCGGCGATTACGCGTTCTCTCTCATCTCTCTCACACTCTTCTCTATTTTACATTCTTACTCTCTCATTAGTACAAATATCGCCAGAATACCGATCCCAAATTTGGCACCACCAGGAACCGGCCAGCGGGACCGTCCTTCGCATGGCATTCATCATTAAATAAATTTAGGAAGGCCCTTTTAGCATAGGAAAATCTGTCGTGTTACAGGGTCGAAGAAAAGGTTGAGGTAATACATGGACAAGTTTTTGGAGGCCTTGGTGAAATTTCAGGTAAATTAAACTTAATCTGCCTTATTGATCAATCTCCAAAAAGAAATATATTTTCACATTTTAAACATTTACATATACATGTATAAAAATTGAACTAAAATGAGATTTAGTTTAACTGATAGGAAATATTTTTACAAGCGTAAGTTTGGTGATTCAAGTCTGTAGGATGCCACATTTACTTGCCTTAAATTTAACGTTAATAGACTTGTGAAAAACAGAGTCCTGTAGCTAAAACTCTCAGAAGGTCAACAGTACGCGTTAGTGCAACATTCCGACCGCAACTCGACTTGCCCGCTTTCCTCCCTTGATACATGACCGCCCTACTTAGAGAAATTCCTACAGATCCTCGAGGATCTGTAGAACCTTTGCCATGTCGATCTGGCGGATTTCTTGAACAGAACTCGGATGTAAGATGCTGTGTATAAAAATACAAATAAACATGTATGCTTTGTGACCTAGTACTTCCTTACCGTGATCGACGTACCTCGGAGGGACCCGGAGTACCAGTTATTTTTCGGTCGACCGAGCTAGCCCCGGACGGCTAGCTTTCCCACGGTAGACGCGGGTAGGAACTGCGAAGGAAGGGGTTTCGCTAATAAATACTCTCGGGAGGCTTCGGAGAAATAACACATTTATTCGCGCCCGGGCGAATAATCTCCGCCTGGATGCAAATTCCCGTCGGGCACGTAGCGCACCTTCTACTTCGCCCGGGGAGGCATATGCAGAGCCGTAAAGGCTCTTGCCTCGACCCATATGGGTTGCCAGAGTTCCGTCAGTTGCGGCTAGTAGGACCACGAGGATCCTTGATCGTCATACCGGCCGCCAGTTGGATTTGGTAGGGCCGAGTGGGTCATTAGTCACCAGTCCGACTGCGTCGCCGGAGAGCCGTTGGTCTTGCGGCCTTAGTGTATTGTGAGGGCCGCCATCTGACTCGCGCCGCATCTCCGCAGTTGCACGCGATCTCTCTTCCTCCGACACCCGATCGGTGGCTGCGGGGGCACAAATCTATCCCGACCTTGTACGGGTCGGGTCCGACAGTTCTACCGGTCTCTGGTAGTTGAGGGGCGCCACTTCTAGCCCCTGTTGTTGATGGGCACCGGTTCCAGGTAACGATGCACACCTGGTGGTTTTAATTGCCGGTGGCGAACAGTAACGCGGCGAAGCGGGTCAGCGATGGTGAACGAGGTCACTTTTCTTTCGTGCTAGGCTCTCACAGAACTGCCGGGCTGTTTATTTATTAGCGATCATCGGTCGATCTGCGCCTCATTACGGCTTTCGACCCAGCTGCGAAAAAGGCTCCGTCACAACTTTTACAAAAATTTATGTTGCTTGGTTTTGTGCCACTCTACTCAAACACTCTCCTCTACAATTCAGTCGGAGTTATGCTTTAGACGCGGTTATAATCAAAGAGGATAATGAGGGATATTGGAAATCTATAGTATAACACACGATATTTCATAATAATAGACGAACATTTCATTTTTCTATATTATAAAAGTTGTAATTAAGAAAATTATACATTAAACTATTTTATTTATTAGAATTATGAAATAAAAATTAATATTAAGAGATTGCAAAGAACTCAAATAATTTTATAATGTACATATTTATGTAATATTACATATAATTTGCATGACTATAGTTGAGCGTAGATTCGATTCAATTAAAATGCATATTTAATAAACAGTTTACGTTTGAAAGATGCTTCAAGTTATACTCTCGAACTATGTTCAAGCTTTGGTGCATTACATATTCCAGTTCCTTGTACCATATTTAAATCATTCAATGATAATAATGGTAAAGTATCATTATTACCAGACCCTTCAAATGCATCTGAATTAGTACCATCATTGTTACTAGTAACATGATTATTAATAACGTTCGTAGAGGTCATAGGAATAAATTGATTCATTATTGCTTCTAGCATCTCTAAATCTTTAAAAATATTGAAGTCATTTAAGTTTTTTGCAATATTTTTATCTTTATTTTTCATTAAAGCTTCTTCATCTCTTGTAATGTATGGAAATGCCTGTAACCATAAAGACATTTTTATAGTATTCTTTCTCAATACCTTTAAGGTTGTATTATATCAGTATCATGATATTAACTTAGAACCCGATTTTTTGCTTGCTAGATGGTATCACGATTACCAAAGGTTTAATTTCTTTTCATTTTACAGCATAAGCATACTAACCGGGGAGAAACGATCAGATAACGGGTCACTAATCGCTGGTTAGATACCTGGTATTTTGTTAGGAAGGGAAAATATGAGAAAAAGCAAATGAAAAGGGGGCGAGAAAACGGCCAAAACGGTAAAAATGCTTCTCCGAAAGTATGTAAGGAATAGAGGATAGGGTATGCGACGAGTATCTCGCCTTGGTCGCCACTGTACTGAGCTCGTGCTCGCAGCCTTGACCATGCGCTGGGTGAAGGGCACTTGGCTGCGCGAGATTCGGCGCACCGCGGTAATTGTCCCGCGGGAGCGCGCGCGGGCCGCGGCGGCTAATCAAGGAGAGAGGACAATTTGGCGCGCGATCGGCCCTCGATCCTTACTCGATCGCACGAATTGAGTCAGAGTGTCTCGGGACACGGTTTCTCCCGAGACTATTAGCGGCGAAGCGCCACGCTTTTCGCGCGACGCACTTGTAAATAGCTAACAGAGGGAGAGAGAGAGAGAGAGAGAGAGAGAGAGAGAGAGAGAGAGAGAGAGAGAGAGAGAGTATAGATAACGATAGCTTAGCCACCCGGTAACCGCCACGTGACAAATTGGCGACCGTGACAGGACGCCGGCGATAGGGGTTGCGAACGGAAAATTTTCGCTTTTTCATGAGGGAGCGGATGCGAAATTTGGGCGCGATTTATATTGTTAGTGTGTAGTGATAGCGATAGTGTGTAGAGAGTGTATGTTAGTGTAGTAGTATGGGTAGTAGTTTGTGGCTCCGCGCTGTAATAAAGCGTGGAGCGGGAATATTTCTCTTTGTTTAGTGAGCAATCGGTGAGCATAAGTAGCGAGTTGATTGTTTTTTTTGCAAAATAATCAATTTCGCGATTTTTGCCCCGATTTGGTACTGAATAAAAATTTTATTCGAGTTTGTGTTCGCGCGCTGATCCAGCCGCGGCCGCCCCTCCCTTCTTATGCCTAGCTGTCGGAGGTCCTGTGAAGAACAGGCGTCGACTGCTTGGCGCCGCGCGCAGCGCGGCGAGGCAGCAGTAGTTTGCTGTTTGAGCGAGCTCCTCAGAGGCCGTCAACTGTTGATTTTGAGCCGATAACAGAGAGCGCGCCGGTGGTTTGTACTGACCCCTCGCGTGTAGATTCCAGCGTACGAAGGGGGGGTTGCATTTTTTCGTACACAGAGGCACAGAGGAAGTGCAGAAAGAGTGCACAATTGTGCAAAAGATTTAAATAATTAAGGTTGTGTTAGCGTTAGTGTGTGCCGCGGCGACCGTAGCAAGCGTGCTTTTCTATTTTTAATATTTTAGTAATTTTGAATATTTTATAGTATAGTAATTTATTTTTAATAAATAATATTGTATTGTATTTTGTAATTTCTTTTTGTTTTAGCATTTTGGGGATTGTAGTGTTTTTATTTGAGTTTTAGAGGGGGGGGGGGGGGGGTTATCGATTTTTAGATTTTTTTTGCAGTATTTTAAATTTTTATAGATAGCAGAGCGCGCAGGAGGTGCGGTCCAGCACCTAGTAAGTGGGGAGAAGGGTATTATCAATCGGTGGTGCCTTTTGAACCCGCCCGGAGTGCTGACGCGACCACAATTTGAGTGTGGTTGGGGCCGTAATGGCGGACCAAAGGAAACGGTCCTCTATTAGCGGCGTGGAAACCTTAAGTGTTGATGAGGAGGAGGAGGCGGCGATGCAGCGCGCTCGCGACCGCGTCGCCGCCATTAATAGAGTTTGGGAGCGCTATGGTGAGCGCGTGCGTACCTAGCCACTTACATCCGCGAAAACCAGGCGCCTGCGGAGGCATGTGCGAGGCATGCTGATGTCATGTCGTGATTGAGTTGGGCCGAAGCAAGCTCTACTTTCAAGACGACCATAACGAGTTTCGAGAGCGCTTATGGTATTTCACGGTCGTGGTTGCCCGGCCTCTGCTGGACGTTCCCTGGGTTGAGGGATACGATAACAACTATGACGCTGAACCATGGGAACCTCCTTTGGTTTGTTACGATTTGTGGTAGCCGCCGGTTTCTCCCCAGAAACAAAAGACGGATCGTTAAGACAGCCCCGCGAAGGATGACGGCGCATCAGTTATCACAACCAGCATGACCGGAGAGGATAGCGAGAGTTCTTCGGAAGTTAGCGTTCGAGAAATTGGAGTTGACCCTAAGGATCATCCCTCGACTGTTTTTAAACAAGGGGTAGATGTCCCGGGAACCTCCAAGCCGGAGTCGACTGAGGTGGACGGGCTGACTCTCCGAATGCAGGAGCAGGTACGGCAGATCGTCTCATCGGTGATGTCGGACATTTTCGCTTTTCAGTGTGAAAGTATTCGGCAGACGCTGAGAGGAGCAACTACGCAAGTTGTTCCATCTATGGCGTTAGCGGGTGGGCCGACTAACAAGGGTGAGAGCCCGAGTTTGCCGCCCTAATTCAGCTGAAACAGGGAAGCCTCCTGCAGCGGTCTCTAAGCCGAATAAAAGGAAGCTTTCCTCAAAGAAAGCGAATAAGAAGGTACTTGTGAATTCGGATGCGGATGACTTTTCGCAGAGCGGATCGTCAGGAGAAGAATCTGTGTTGATGTCGGCGACGCGTCCGAAAAAGTTAGTGAGTCGTCGTGATAGAGTGAGTGTCAAGGATACTGTTCCGAGGCGACGCAGTCGGCAGTTTCTACCTTCGACGACTGAGTCAGCCGCGGACGATCTTCAGTTGGCAACAACCATGGCCCGGAAGAGTAGCGATGATGGTTCGAGTAGAGAGAGAGATGTGAGTTTTCGCGACATAACTTGTTACAGACGGGCGTTGCGAGATGCACGTCTTTCTTTCGCTGGTAGAGATACGGAGGATGCGTGGGACTTCCTTGAGGATCTCCAGTTGTTCAAGGAGCAGTTGGGAGTTTCGGATGGGTTTTTTGATAGGCTCCTTGCAATCGGCTTTCGTGGATGACGCTCGGAAATGGTACCACCGCGTACAACGTATGTTTGTGAACTGGGAGTCTTTCGTGCAAACCTTTCAAAACAAGTACTGCACGATAGTTAGTGATTCGACTCTGCTCAGAGATCTTCAGTGTTTGCGTCAGAGAGAAGATAGCGAGGTTTGTGGATGCGTTCCAGACGAAGGCGAACGCTATGCGTCACCCGCCATCGGAACGCCGCCAGAAGATGATCTTTAAGCAGATCTTACCGACTTATCGGCGATATATCATGGATAAAGATATGCCAGACGTGCGGTCACTGGTTCAGTGGGGTAAGCGCTTGGAGGACGTCCAGCGGATCGATGACAGCTTTGAGTCTCCGTCACTCGACCCGTCATCGAGCAAGAAGAAGGTGGAGAAAAAGAGTGATGCTAGAGTTGGTGTGAATGCTGCATCTACGGCTCCTAGTCTGCCGCCCGCTGCGTCGAAGAAGAAGAGAAAGAAGAAGAAGTAGAGTATGTCGGCGAGCGGTAGCAGGAGTAGTGATGGCGGTGAAGTTGCTTTGCTGGAGGGTATAGCGAGGTAACAGCACCAGCCGCAGCAGCAGAGTCGCGTTACGGGACAGATAGCGCCAATGCGCTTGAGTCTGCCTCCTGAGGGGGGCGGAAGACGAGAGTTTGGAAGCGGACAGCGAAGCGGCCAAATGCAGCCATCTAATACGTGGCCCGGGCCCTCGTATGTTCAGCTGCATGCTCCGACTCCAATGCTGACACCAGTGGAAAATGCTCCGTTTTACGGACAGTGCTACACGTGTAACGGCGTTAGACATAGAGCCTCGATGTGTCTGAAGCGAGTCTGCTATAAATGCAGACTTCCGGGACACAACGCGAACGCCTGCCCAAATGCTAGCCCGCAGGTAGCGTGTCAGGTTTGCGACTGCTCTGGAGTAGTTTTCCGGACTTGCCCGAACTGTGCGCACGTAAGGGAGAGCCTTGGAAACGCCAAGACAGGGCAACAGACGCGTCCCCTGGGCCCTGCGGGGAAACGGTAGCGAGCGAGAGGACGAGTGGAAGATTGAGTGTAGTGGAGAATCGAGAGAAGGAAGTCAGGCATGAAGAATCGAGTCAGGAGCGTCAAAATCTAGAGAGCAAAGAGAGTGACTGTGAAAAAGAGAGAGAGAGCATCTCGAGAAGACGCTTCGAGTTTCACAGGATTTGACGGATGAGCTCCAGAGGCTCTCCACAGTCTGTAAGCTGCTCCATAAAATGCCGAGCTAGCCTTCGAATCGAGTTCGCATTAAGGTACCTAGTCAGACGCCTGCGCAGAGTTTGAATTTTGCGCCGCTACCAAGCAGCAGTGAGGCTTCGAACAAAGCTGCGGGTGAAGGATCCGCGAGTTCACTGAGGAATTCGCTGTCCCGTCTGGCTACATGCGTAATCAAGGGTGCTGTGCCGAAACAGTCAAACAGTAAGGAGCAGACGATGGTCGGTGTTATAACCGATAATCCAATGTACCTAACGGTTCGATTGAATGGCAAAGATGTGTGTGCGTTGTTTGATCCAGGTTCCATGATTTCTTTGATCGACCCCGAAGAAGCAAAGGCGTTTGTGACGAGCGGTTTTGCGCGCGCGAGCGAGCGAGGGGTCAGCTGGGCACTGCGGCCGCGGGGCGGGAAGGGCGCGCGGGATTTGGAAAATGCGTGACCGCGCCGCGCCATCTAGTTTCGCGCCGGGCGCCGAGCCATCGGCCCCGATCGCCGATTGAGAGAAGCGACGCGCGAGCGAACGAGAGAGGTAGGGAGAAAGCGAAGGTGCGAGAGAGAGAAAGAGCGAGCCCAGCTGACGCGTGACCCCGACACCACCTGGGGACGCGTGAGGAACGATCTATTCCGGAGCGGTGCGCAGAGGGATCGCGGAGGGCGGAGTAGGAGAGGGGAGGAGAATAGAGCACCAGCCTCAATCCAGGAAGGTGGTCAAGGCCCAATAAGGCCCCCACAGTCTGGGGACGGGTCTGGTAGAAGGAGGGACAGGCCGGGAGGAGGTCAGGGCTACCCATAAGCGGAGGGGTCGATGAGATAAGACGACGATTCTCTCTGTGCCTGGGCTCTGCGGGATGCGGCTCCAACCTTTTCGGATCATGAAAAGGAGGACGCGATGGACTTCCTACAGGTGGTCTCGAAAAAGAGGGCAGACTCGATGCGATAGAGGGACAAGTTCGCTCGACAACCCAACTCGGGGCGCCCGGTGAGAATATCAAAAGCATGAAAAAGGCGAAAAAACCCGGGGTCCACTGGGACTGGGAATGGGAAGCGTATGGGGAGAGCGAGATCGCCGCAATGCATGGCCAGGTAAGACAGGGTCATGGTGGCGGCAATCCCTCCGTTAACAGGCATCCGGGATCCAAGGCCCCGACCCGGGATGAGGGTTGGGTGGGATCGGAGGGCCAGCGCCCGCCCAGGCAGTCCCCAGCGAACACGGGTCATCTCCCAAGAGACCAGGAGGCCGGTTTGTGCCAGGACGAGTCCCAGCGAACGTGACCGGTCTCCCGGGAATTCTCCAGGGCTGGGAAGGTTCCCAAAACCAGGGGTTTGCAGGGCAGGTTCCAGCAAACCCGGTCCCTTTCCCGGAAAATACCCCAATGTGGGGAGGGCCAACGAGCCAGACGTTCGTTGGAACGAATCAGGGAAACCTGAGCGGACCTTCGGATAATGCCCGGAGAGATGGGCGAGGCCCATTTCCGAGCGCATGCTATTCCTGCCAAGGCACGGGACACAAATCGTCCCAGTGTCCGAGGAGAGTATGCCTACGCTCTCGCCAGCCCGGACATTGGGCGGCGAATTGCACGTGGGGGGAAACGCCCTTGCGCTGCCAGGGTTGCGAGACCCCTGGATACACGTTCATGACGTGTCCCGTCTGCACGACTCTACGGTAGAGTCTAAAAAACGCCAGGACGGGGGTGTAGAATCGCTCTCTACACCCTGCCGCCCGGTAGAGCGCACCGTAGAGGAGCGGGAAGAAAATTGCAGGGAGGGGGAGGATCGAACGAGGGCTGTCTCGAAGATCGTCAGATCTAAGGTACCGCCCATGTTCGATTGGGAAACGCTGTTGGAGCCGATACACCCAGGGGAAGCACTAAATTGGCCCGGATATTGAGGGCCCGACGGCGCTGGTGCCAGGAAGCTGCACGAAGGACCTTCTGGTGACGGATAACTCCTTCGGGATCGTGCAACCATTGGAGACCGCCGGAAGCGACCTGGATATAGCTGGCGCGTGGGAAGCTGTCAAGCCCGTAGGGCTAACAGTTCATCCGGCAGACCCTGAAGTGCAGCCTGGACAGTCGCTAGCTGCCACCCAGGAGGAAAACCGTTGGTTTTGTGCGGTGAACCTGGGAGGCCGGGTACTGAAAGCGCTATACGATCCGGGGGCCCAGATCTCGTGCATTCACGCTAGCAGGGCCCAGGATTTTAAGGATAGGTGTAGACCGGCACAATTTATGGTGCGAGGAATTACGGGATCGGCCCAACAAGCGCTAGGGGTGCTTAGGATCTGGTTCAGCATCGATGAGGATGAAAAGATGCAGGACGTAAGGATCATAGCGGCAATGGACTATGAGATGGTCCTGGGGGTGGACTTCATTCGGAAATGGACGTTTGAAGTGCAGTTTGGGAAGGGCTGTGGCGTACTCCGAGTGGAAAGTAGAGAAAATTTATCGGGGAGGATATGGAAGGTCAGGGAGCAGGAATCCGAGGGGAATGTGCGGGTATCGTGGAGGTACACAATGAGCAACGTGAGCGCGTGATGGCTCTGGTGGATAGCCTTAGCCTTATTATTGAACCCAGTGTGAGCGAGTGGTATAGCGCACCTGTAATCTTCCTCAAGGGGGAGGGCAGCTACCGCTTCTGTATCGACTTTCGAGATATAAATAAACTGACTCAGAGAGACAATTATCCATTGCCGAATATGGATTCAATACTGGATCGGCTGAGGAATGCCAAATACATCTCGAAAGTCGATCTAAAAAAGGCATACTTCCAGCTGTTTTTAACGGAGAGTAGCCGGCAATATACGGCGTTCTCGGTGCCAGGATCAGGACAGTGGCAGTTCGTGAGACTACCGTTCGGACTTTGGAACGCCCCGGCCACGTTTTGTCGACTGATAGGGGCGCTCTTCGGGCCCGAGGTAGCGCCACATGTCTTTGGGTACCTGGACGATCTTATCATAGTGATGGAGACATTCGAGGAACAACTGGAGTGGCTAGAGTACGTGCTCCAGTCGGTGGTGAGTGCGGGCCTTGAGATCAATCGCGAAAAATGCGAATTCTGTTGTTCGAGCGTGGTTTTTCTCGGATACCATCTGGACGCGGAGGGACTCAGGGCGGACCCGGATAGGGTTAGCCCGGTACTAAATTACCCGGCCCCGGGAAACGTCAAGGAATTGAGAACATTCCTGGGAATGGTGGGCTGGTACTCACGGTTCATTCCGGTGGAGGCAGAGGTGAAGGTGCCTCCGGTCAAACTCCTGAGGAAGGACCAGGAATGGGAATGGGGAGAAAGACAGGAAGCTGTTTTTGCAACACTGAAAGCAGCCCTGGCAGAAGCGCCAGTGCTGGCGCGGCCCGACTTCTCGAAACCCTTCACGGTTCAAAGCGACGCCAGTAATTATGCCAGTTGGCAATTAAGAAGCTGCGACCATACCTGGAAGCATATGAATTTGTGGCACGAACGGATCATAGCACCCTACGGTGGTTGCAGAATCTTAAGGACCCCACTGGCCGCCTGGCCCGTTGGGCCTTAGAAATGCAGCAGTGGAACTTCCAAATCGTGCACACGAAAGGTTCTTTGAACAAAGTCCCGGATGCACTCTCGCGGAGAATTGCGGACGACGTGCCCCAGGTGGCCGCCTTCGAAGAAATATCGGACCCATGGTATATAAAACGGCTGAAAGACGTGCAACAGAGCCCTTCCAAATTCCCGGATTGCGGAGTGGATGACGGTCTGTTGTATCGATATTCAATAGACGAACTGCTGGACCCGATAGCTTTTCGAGAGGAAGGTTGGAGGCTAGTCGTCCCCGCGGAGCACAGGGTGAGGGTCATGGTAGACGCCCACCGCCACCCATCGTCCGGACATCTGGGAATTGAGAAACGTTCGATAGGGTGGCCCGCAACTACTATTCGCCCGGTTTCTATCAGGAGGTGAGGGACTTTGTGCGTGCGTGTGTAGAGTACCAGAAGTATAAGGTATCCCAGCAGGGACCGGTAGGCTTGATGGGCGAGAGGTTAGTCGAAAGACCCTGGCTGGTGATGGCTGCGGATCTAATGGAGCTCCCCAAAAGTAAGCATCAGCACAGATACGTGATCGTTTTTGAAGACCTGTTTACACGTTGGGTTGAGCTTAAGTCTCTACGTGCAGCCACTGGGAGAGCCGTCGCCAGCGCCCTGGAGGAGCTGATCCTATTCCGTTGGGAAACCCCGTCGTTCCTGTTGACAGACAATGCCACGCATTTCGTCAACCAGCATCTGCAGGGGGTGCTGGAGGATCACGGGATAAAGCATGTGACGACGCCCCCTTATAGCCCCCAGGGAAACCCGGTTGAGAGGGTAAATAGGACGCTAAAGACGATGATAGCCCAGTACGCAGGGGTTGATCATCGTAGCTGGGACGAACATCTGCACGAGTTGCGGCACGCGCTAAACACGGCCATACACTCGAGCACGAAATATTCCCCGGTGGTCCTGAATTTCGGGAGAACCCCTCGACCCAGCAAGTGCCTGAGGAGGGAGGTGGAAAGGGGGGATCCGATAATCCCGGTAAATTCCGAAATTTGGGCTAACCGAATGGAACGGCTCGAGCTGATCAGGGATCTCGTTAGAAAATATAACTATGACGCCCGGAAGCGGCAGAGCAGGGCATATAATCGCAACCGGAGATATGCCTCGTTCCAGGAGGGGGACTTGGTGATGCGGCGCGAGCATGTCCTGTCTAATGCGGTGAAGGGGATATCCGGAAAGCTGGCTGCCAAGTACGAAGTGCCGTTCACGGTGAAACAGGTGCTGGGGGAGACGGTAGTGCTGCTGGAAGATACGGAGCGGAAGATGAACAAGGTGCACATCCAGCATCTGAAACGATATATCCCGCCGAGGACAGGGGGTTCTCGGGGCGTACCCAGCCCGGAGGGAGAGAGATCGGGCCCGGGGGAGGGAGAAGCTAAGGAGGGAGTGAGCGGGCTGACTAAGAGCCCGTTAAATAATATTTTTTGTTTTCTTATTCACAGGATGGCCGAGGAGGGAAAACCAGCTGTCCCTGCTGTTGAGAACCCGTGGGGGTCTCCAGCAGGGGCACTAACAGCAGAAGAGGAGGAGCGACTCTTGCTCGGAGAGGCAGACCTGATCGACCTCCGCTCTCCTGGCCCGGCCCGGCAGCACCGGCGAGCAGGGAGGAAGGCCCAGAAGCGGAGGCCATGGCGATTGAGGAAGCTCCTCCGATGCCCCAAGCAGCCGAGGCGCCGTTGGCCCAAGTGGCCGCGGCCCCCGCCGAAAAGCCGGATGAAGGGCGCGCGTTGTCGCTGGCCTTGGAGGCCACGGTAACCGAGCAGGTCGGCTTGGCCCCGCCGCCTGCGGACTACGTGGAGGAAGCCCGGGACGAGGCGAGACACCCGGAGGCCGGTAGGGGGGGGCAGCGGCCCCCAGGGTGTACCACCGATGCCCCGATGGCGGAGCCAACCGCGGAGGCTGAAAGGGGGAATGGGAGCACTCGGGGCGGTTGGGTGACAGCCCGCAGCGAGCGCCCGGACGCTACAGGGGCCCCGTAAAGCGGCAGGGCAGGGGGAGCCAAGGGTAGGGTCACCAGCGGCGCCGGTGGGGCGCCTAAACTTCATTTATGGAACGTTGGCGCCCGTGCGGTTTAATCCGGCGGTAGATCCGCCGCCGAGTTCCTGCCAGCGGTGCTGGCTGGACGGACACCACGCCGCCAAATGCCCGGACCCTAAGCACCCGATATACTGCCGCAACTGCGGGTGCAGGGACATGGCCATTGGGTCATGCCCAAGGTGCCAGGAGGTATACCGCGGGATGAAAAGAGAGCGCCGGGTAGCCAGAAAACGCGGCAAGAGAGGAGGAGAGAGCGGGACTGAGGTCACCCCCAGGGGGAAACAGAAACCGGTAGGGGGCTAGGAGGAAGCTGCCCACTGGCGCCCGGCCAAGCAAGGGCGTCATAATAATGAGCCCTCCCCCACGAGGGCACCAGAAACGGCGTCACCCGTGCCCGGAAAACCGGTAGGGAAACCAAGGGTGACCCGGAAGACGACCGCGCCCCGGGAAACGGCCGCGGAGCGAATCAAGCGCGTCGTGGAGACAGAGGAGAGGAGACGCGCGGAAAGGCGAGGGGCGCGCCCAGGTGCCACCCTGGAGGAGGCGCAAATGGTAAATGCGGCCTACGTGGACCACCGCATGCGACTGGCAGATAAGGAGATTCGCCGGCAGCGGGATATCACGGAGGCGGCGAAGCGCTCTCCTCCAGTGGCGAGTGCGATGGTACTGGTCACTGTGCCCGGAATTGTTGAAGCACCAGGGCCCTCTATCTCCTTCCTCCAGGAGGAGGACCCAGCCATAGCGGGGGGGGGGGGGCGCCGGGACGCCGAGACAGGGCCTGACGGCCCGGAGCCCGGACCCAGGGCTATCCTACTCGCTGCGGAGGCGTCTTCCTTGGAGGGCGGGAGGTTAGCCAGGATCCTGTGCGCCGCCCAGGGTCTGCTGAGGGAGATCCACGAGAGCGTGGCGGATCCTGAAATGCAGCGGGGGCTACAGGCGGAGGTGATCGCTTTCATGCGCAGTCACTGGCCCGGTGCCCCGTCTGAGGGGAATGAGGAGCCCGGAAGGGGCTAGGCGCGCGCGGCAGCCACCCTCTTGAGTCAGACTGAACATCCGCGGGGGATGTCAAGTCTGAGGGGGGGCGAGCGAGCGAGAGGTCAGCTGGGCACCGCGGCCGCGGAGCGGGAAGGGCGCGCAGCATTTGGAAAATGCGCGATCGCGCCGCGCCGTCTAGTTTCGCGCCGAGCGCCGAGCCATCGGCCCCGATCGCTGCTTGAGAGAGGCGACGCGCGAGCGAATGAGAGAGGTAGGGAGAAAGCGAAGGTGTGAGAGAGAGAAAGAGCGAGCCCAGCTGACGCGTGGCCCCGACACCACCTGGGGATGCCCGGGCTGGCCCGGCCGGGTCCCTTCCGGGGCGACCGCGAGGACCTGCATCAGGGCAGGAAGCGCGATCGGAGATTAACTGACGTGGGGCTCCGGGTGCAAAAGCACCACGTCACACGTTTAAAGATAAATGGAAACCGGCTCAGCTAGCGGTTTGTGGAGTTACTGGAGGAACTCAGAAAATCCTTGGAGTGCTTTAAGTTCTGTTTGCGCCGAGTGTGGATACGGACGTGGCAGGAGGATTGGAGGTTTCAGGTGGCGGTAAGGGTGGAAAGCGACGGTGCCGATCTCCGCGATCGGAGATGGCACTGGCGCCACCGCTGGTAGCCCCGCGCCTGAAGGCCCCGAAGCCCCAACCACCGCCACGAACGGAAAGCACTTACAAAGGAGCTTGTGTGCGCCGCCTCGGGTGGTTTCGGAATCCGTGGTAGGAGCCACCGTGGCATCGCGCACTCTGGCACCCCACGTTCCGGTAGCGGAACGAGTGCAGAGGCGGAAGAGTGGTAGCGTAGAGTTAGCGAAGGTTGCCTCGATAATACCAGAGGCCACCGCCCCTTCTGAATCTGGTTGTTGGTCCAACTTTGCACGCTTAGTTTCTTGTGATATTAGTAATAAGTAGTTATTTGTAGAGTAATAGTGAAGCGGAGTAGCCAAATAAGCGTGCAGGGTTGGCGGTGACCAACCTGATGAATAAACTTAGCATCTGGAAAGATGTGGAAAGTTTTGGGGGGAGGGGGTATTCCGACGAGTATCTCGCCTTGGTCGCTGCTGTACTAAGCTCGTGCTTGCAGCCTTGACCATGCGCTGAGTGGGGGGCACTTGGCTGCGCGAGATTCGGCACACCGCGGTAACTGTCGCGCGGGAATCAAGGAGAGAGGGCAATTAGGCGCGCGATCGGCCCTAGATCCTTGCTCGATCGCACGATTTGAGTCAGTGTGTCTCGGGACACGGCTTCTCCCGAGACTTTTAGCGGCGAAGCGCTTATAAATAGCTAACAGGGAGAGAGAGGAGTGTGGAGAGAGAGAGTGAGAGCAGTGCATCGAAGTGCAAGTGCACTCACCTGCCGTTTCGAGTTTGCGTACTTTGGACGCTTTGATCTCGCCCTAGTGGCTGCAGATTGACGGACCAAGGAAATAGCGCCAACAACCAGGTGGAGGGCATTCCCGCCAAGTTAAAGATCGCCGCCGCCGCTGAAGTAAGTAATATCGATATATATATTTTGTGTAGCGCGCCCGCGATCATCCGCGTCGGGAGAGCGAGAGAGAGAGAGAGAGAGAGAGAATAGATAACGATAGTTAGAGTAGATAGCGTCGATCAAATTGTCCGTTTGATCATTTGTAAATATAATAAATATTTATTAATTAAAAAACGGTGAAACACCCGCGTAATTATTTCGTGCGCCTTTTCCCATTTTTCGCGTTCCCTATAGTGGCGGGCACCCAGGCTCGCTCCGCCGCGTCCGCGGATTTTCCGTGCGGCGACATCGAGCGAGGAGAGGACGGAAAGTCCTTAAGTCGCGTGGTTACTGGTAGCCGAGACGAACTTAGCTACCCGGTAACCGCCACGTGACAGGTGCTGATCAAGGTAACAATATCACGGGATTGGGTACTTACTTCCAGGAGTCAACAGCGACGACTCCTCGTTGGAAGGTCATGCCGTCGCGACACGAACACGTAGCCTGCACTAGGCTGTTGATAGCGATCACGTCGCGTATGCCGACCACGTGCAAACTCCATGCACGAATACGAGCGGGCTATCTTCGGTAGCCTGATGTTTCATCAGTAACTTGACGTCGTTAGCTGTTGTTGCCGATGCTGCCAAATTACCTGTTCGAGAAAGTTAATTACTTGAAAGTAAACAGGTTGTATTGGGAAAAAAATCAAACCTCTAGGATCGAGAATAATGACGTGTTAAAGAAGAATAATTATGTTACGGTACAAAAGAAAATTATCCTTAAATATATAAAAATATATAATAGCAAGAATTATTTTTGTTGTGAACCAGCGCTGATATTATTTATACGAAAATTATTTATTGTTGTAATAAAAAATACATGGAAGTTGCAGACGATGCTGCTTATAAGTGAGACGCGTCTAATGATTAATTGTTTAATATTTATTTGATTTGCCGGATTTTGTAAGTCCGATTCGTGCTCGCAGTGGTTCGTTGAGGCCGAGGGCCGCAACGAGATCATACAAGACTCCAGCCGGGCCAGGAGAAGATTGCCCGAGAGTTCAATCAGAGGTGTGGAGTTCCCACTATCATAGGCGAGTGACAATGACGGCTTCGAATCCCTGGCCTTTTTATTTACATGCGAGAAAGCGTATCGCGGGCGGGGAAAAAGCGCGGCTAGCTTTGTCTTTTGGCGCGATAGCGCGACATTTGTTTTTATTCGCATTTGTTCGCATTAAATTGCGTATAGGCGAGCTCGAACTCGCCGCTCTGTCTCAAAACGAGGTAAATACCTTGCGACTCTCCTTCCCGCGGCAGGTCGAAGGCTTCACGTGTCGCGAGTGTTTACGCGCTCGTCGCGTTACACGAACCCCCTTCGCCCGCGGGTGACTTTTTCACTTTTCGGCTAACTCGGCCGCTTCATTAGCCTAACGGACACGATCCGAGACACATCGCGCCTCGCAGCTCGCATTTTGGCTGTCTCGACGCGCCTTTATCGCGAGCATTTTCGGTTCTATCAAGAACGCACTGTTATAACGTTTGCATCGTCCGGTTCCTTCTTCCGCCTACTGTGACGTGCTAATAAAGGAAATTGGTGATATGAAAAAGTGGTATTAGTGTCTTTGTTACCACCTACCACATCCCAACAACTGAACGGCCATCGCCGTATTTCATCAAAGTATCAACATTTGGTAGCATAGCATGGTTTAATCTCAGTTGAGCTATTCAGTCATCTCGATTGTCGCCGCCAAGGGCCTTACTTTTCTCGACAACCTTGGTGAATTCTTCAATACGTGCTGCCGCATGAAGAGGCAATCTACTGTTTACTATACAGGTATAGTATATTCCGACTGAAAATTATTCGAGAAACGCCTTGTAATTTCGAGCGTGCACTAACTCGTTTAAATCGATTTTATTTCCAATTCTAATTTCTCATTTTCAACGTTAGTTAGTTCTTACCAATCAGCTTTTTCGTGCTCGCGCTTTTTCATCATGGCGTCAGAGCTTTTAGCTAGACAACAGCGAACTGCAACCAATATTATTAATTTTTTGAAAAATACAAAGGACAAAAGGTCATTGGATGTTCAAAACGCAATCTATTTTGAAACACGCGTCAAATTACTTGAACGCTATTATTCTGATTTGTATCGACGTCATGAAGAGCTGCTTCCGTTCAAAAAGGAGCATGCGAATCATGCATACTTTGCATAAAACATGTATGCTTCGGCAGAATTAGCTTACCTCAATGCCCTTACGGAACGCACTATTGACATTGAGACATTGCGTGCACTCGACGTCAACGACAATTGTTCTTCACAAATATCCGCAACGGAGCACGTTAACGTACCGCGCATCTCATTGCTTACATTTTCGGGAACTCAACCGGAATGGTAATCATATAAACAGCGATTCACCTCCCTTATAAAAAATAAGAGCGAGTACTCTAATGTAGACAAACTCTAGTTTCTGCTTAATTCCCTTCAAGGAAAGGCCGCACAAAATCTCCGTGGTATTGAGGTTACAGACGCTAACTTTTAAGTCGCTTGGGATCGATTTATCGAACGCTACGATAATCCTTGTAAGCGTCTAGCCAATCATCTCGATGCAATTATGCAATTGCCGTGCATTCGTAATCGCAACGTGCAGGATCTCGAGGACATAATAGATTCGACTATCGACGCAGTCCGAGGACTTTAGGAGCTCGGCTGTCCTATTCAATCATATGACCACTGGTTTGTCCATTGTATTGTCAAAAAGTAAGATCCACATAGTCGTGAGGCTTGGGAGATTTTACAAGAAAATAAAGATGGTTTCTATTTGTATGTCGACTTATTCACCTATTTAAAAGGAAAAGCATCGGAACGAAAATCTACGTCGCTGCATACCGTCTCCGAGCAACCATTCTTTTGTATGTTTCCTTTGTCAAGGCAAACATTCCATACAGTCTTATAATCGTTTCAAAAATATAAGCCCGCAGGATCGTTTCGCCTTCTGTAAACAGGCCAGTTTGTGTCTTAATTGTCTACGCAAGGCTCATACAGTATCGCAATACAAATCAAGCAACCGTTGCCTTATTTGCAAGCAACCTCATCATACCAAGCTGCATTTTGACCGTTCTATTTCAAGTGGCAATTCGAGTCCAAATATCGATCCGCAAACGGAGCCAGACTTTCAGCCATCACTTGAATTGACGAGCACCACTGCTCCCGTAGCTGCCACAAGGCGAACGATTTTGCTCGCTACAGCCTCAGTCGTGATTTCCGACCGGTATGGCAGCAATATTGTTGTTAGAATGCTGGTTGATCCCGGAGCTCAAAGATCATTCATAGCTGAGAGGGTCGTATCTCAACTAGCACTCCCTCGCCGACTAACCTCCGTATCCACCATCGGAGTCGGAGGACAAGCCATCTCAATGGCTTGTGGGGAGGTTTCGGTAAACCTGCGATCACTCCGGAATAAATCGTTTACATGTACTTGCAATGCTCTTATACTGCCTAAACTCACAAGTCTTCTGCCTCCGCATACTTTGGAGCATAAGATCTGGCCGCATCTATCGGGAATGCGACTTGCAGATGAAAAGTACAGTTCACCGGCTAAAATCGACATAATATTAGGCGCCGACTTTATGGCTCAATTTTACAAGACGGCCTAATTTGAGGATCTCCTAATGCACCAATTGCTCAAAATACTATATTTGGTTGGATTCTGCGTGGTGCTATAGAATCTCAAAATTCGCTTCTCGAGTCTTCATCGACATCAGCTTGTCATACAACTCTTGATAATCCCCACTCTCAGATACTTGTCAAATTTTGGGAAATTGAAGAAATTCCTTCAGCTCCTCATATTTCGCCAGAACAGGAATACTGTATTCAATTCTTTGATTCGACGACCACTCGCAATCCGGAGGGTCGATTCATAGTGCGACTACCGTTCGCCCGACGTGAAACCTTTCCGGATGCCCGAGATATAGCAGTGTCCTGTCTTCGACGATCGGAGAAACGCCGATCCCGCAATCCCGAGTTACAAAATGCATATTCTACTTTCATGTCAGAATACATTCGTTTGGGACATATGAAAGCGATCACTGTTCCGCCTGTCACTGGACTGCACTTTTATCTCCCGCATCATCGAGTCTTTGGTGCTCACTCCGGTAAAATAAGAGTCGTATTCAATGCATCTCAAAAGACTGCCTCTGGTCTTTCGCTTAATGATATTTTGCTACCCAGTCCGAAGCTTCAACCAGAAATGATGCTAGTCATAACTCGATGGCGATTTCGATGCGTTGCGGTTGTCACCGACATCGTAAAAATGTTTCGGCAATTCCTCATTTTTTTTGGCTCCTAATCATCATCCTCTATCTTCCTTCGAGGTGTTCAAGAATTTATTATTTCGCATTTTACAAATTAATTACCTTCTCACTTGACTGATGAGTATAGGTCGTATATTCAGCTACTTGTCAAAGGTATACAAATAGGGAGGAGGAAATCAGGTTATTATATTTTTAATTGCGTAATAATAAATTTAATTAATAATAAATAGCTGCAGCGGTAAGTTCTAGTTAAAATAATTTCATACTATAAAGCAATAATATATTTCATATATAATAATTTCATAATATAACGACAGCACTATATTTGTGGATTTGTGTTAGCATCAGAAATATTTTCTCGATCTCAAAGTGTTCATTTTCTGCTTTAATTTTACAAAAACTGCAGCTGAAGCTTATTGAATGCTCTTGAGTAGTTACGGTGAGACTGTTCTTAGTGAAAGAATGTGTCATAACTAGTTTCAACGCTTTAAAAGCGGTGATTTTAATGTCGAGGTTCGGCATGGCAGCAGAAGAGAACAAATTTTTGAAGATTCTTAACTAGAGGCATTACTTGCTAAAGATTTATGCCAAACGTAAGAAGAATTAGCTGTATCATTGGGAATCATTCGATAAGCAATTTGAAAACGCCTCAAAACTATCGGAATGATTCAGGAGCAACGGAAATTGTGTTCCATATAAATTTAAGTGGAGAGATGTTGAGTGGTGTTTTTTTTTCTTGTAAACAGCTGCTTTAAAGACAGAATCGGAAGAGACATTTACATCGCAGTATAGCTTGGTCCACTATGTACATCAATGCGCAGTCCAAATATTCAGGATACTCAGATTATGCTCTTTTTTTGATGGGACAAGCTCGTATTATGTATTATGATCTATTGAAACTGAGTGAAACCATCACAGGCGAATGAACGCAAACGTAATAAACGTAATGAGCGCAATTGATGAGCTTAAATCGAGTATTGAAGGAGAAACGGCCACAGTTTTGTGACGATGTCACTTGTAAGAGTGAGAGAGTGAGTGTGAAAGAGAGAAGCGTGAGTACGAGAAAGATGGGAGAGAACGCGTAATCGCCCACCGACCCTCAAGTGTTTATGCGAGACGCGATAGGGATGGAACATGAGGGCATCGGACCGAAACATGGCAAGTGCGCGGAGAGCCAGCAGCTCCGCTGAGGATCGAGCATTACCACTTCTATAAAGCAGTCAAGGATTGGATAAATTCGTAGATCGCTTCAAAAGACGCATTGTTTTTCCACGATGAAATCCGACATTACTCAAAAGATTAGTAGATGACATAAAGTAATGACTAGTCACGAATAGTACTTTGAATCACAAACTGGTAATCACTTTTTTAGAATGAAGATATTAGTATATAATAGATATTATTAATATTTAATAGATTTTATAAATAATTTTAATTATTTTTTTTTACAATTGAATATTATTGGCTCTAACGGCTCGGGAAGTGCCTGAGTACGCGTTGTCTGGCCACGCATAGATACGCCCGCACCCATGGAAATAGCCTTTACGGGTGTTGAGGGTATATGCCTCGCATGGCTATCCAGCTGCATCGGACAGGCAGGATTGCCTGGCTGGCTTCATAAGCCACAATTTGAAAAAGGGGGTAAATAAATAAATAAAAGATTCATTTATATTATCTAGGTAATCACGTGGGTGGTTTAATGAGCGGGGGAGTTTTATGGGCTGCCCTGGGTTAAATAGCTTTTGCGTAGGAAGAGGCTGAACGGCGGCGTGTTTGTCCCGTTAAATGTTCAGGTAGTTATAGTATTCGTAGTTAGAATGTTTCCAGTAGTGTGTCCCATAGACCATGGCAAAAGAAAGCCGTCTGGATGTTCGGGGTGCTAAAATCAAGGCGACTGTTTCACAGTAAGCCTATTTGGGATACGGCTTCCCTCGAGTGTTTGATGGATTTGAAAAATTCAAAAACCTTAAATTCGTGGAAGTTCATCTATGCAAGTAAATAAAAACCAAGAACTGATTGTAGTTTTGGAGATTTAATACGAGTCGTCAACTGATCAGCTTATAAGACCAATTTCCATTGTCCTGAGCCCTGCATCGCGATGGTGATGTACTGTTGTCTACTTCAGTAAGGATGACCACGAAGTACGCTTTCTTCAAGTCGACCTTTGAAAGAAATTTCGCCCTCCTATGTTTGAGCATGATGGAGTTCATGTTAAGCAAGAGATGGAGTCCATGTATCGTTGCGGATTAATTTATTTGTTTCTCGAAAGTCTGTGCAAACGCATACTCTTGCATACATACTCTCATGAGATAGAAATCGATTATCGCTGTCCTAAACCTGGCGTCTGCAGCACGGTTATGAAATCCCGTTCCTCAAGGAAAGTAGAAACTAATACATTGTCCTCTGTGTTCAAATATTTGTGATAATGCTTTTAGTAAAATTTCAGTGGATTCTATAGATTTTCCATTGTTTATGGTAATGGTTGCCTTTTAGATACGTTTGTATTCTAATGTTTATGTTCTTTGTATATATGAATCTTTTTAAGGTCTTTATATATTATGTAAATAATAACTAAATAACGGATCATATATCTTACCTTTTCGGATTTGTACATGCCATAACTGCACCGTTGTACATTACGAAATGTTTCATCATTAATTGCTTCGAATATAGCATCATTTAATTTCTGTTCGAGTAGAATACGTTTTTCATCACTTATTTGTGAAATATTGCTGCCATACAAAAATTAATGTAATTATTATCGGCATGAAAATCTTAATGTTAATAAAATATAATAATGTTAATAAATATCATGTTAATAAAATTAAATATTACACTTCTGAAGATGCTGAGATAAGTATTTAGTCGACAAAATTTTGGAAAGGTGGCTATTTATTTTCAATGAACAACTTTTGTTGCAGACAATGACACGGTCATATTAGTCACCAACGAAACTACTTCTTTTCACAGCAAGTGCTACATAATTAATGTAACAGTATAGATACCTGTCCCTGAGCTCCTCTGTTGCTCTTTTGAAAATAGGAACTAAAACAGCATCGATGGTAATGAACTGGTACAGGTGTTGTCGGGCTATGATTGGGAACCGCTGTTGGCGTATAGTTTCGACGTTGAGACTGCGGTTATGAGGCTTAACTCTAATCTAATTGATAAACTGTCACCGGTAAAGCTTATGAACTTAAATAAGAAGCGCCAGCCTTGGATTGAACTTGAGCTTCGCGCCTTGTAGTGCAAAAGCAGGTACGTCCCCAACATTTAGGGCAACTCGGTGTGTGGTCGCCGAGAATAAGCGTGCAACGTTGGCGTCGACCAACTGGATGAATAAACTTAGCATCTGGGAAGATGTGAAGTTTAGGGGGGGGGGCTATTGCGACGAGTATCTCGCCGTGGTCGCCGCTGTACTGAGCTCGTGCTCGCAGCCTTGACCACGCGCCGAGTGGGGGGCACTTAGCTGCGCGAAATTCGGCGCACCGCGGTAATTGTCGCGCGGGAACGCGCGTGGGCCGCGGCGGCTAATTAAGGAGAGAGGGCAATTAGGCGCGCGATCGGCCCTCGATCCTTGATCGATTGCACGATTTGGATCAATGTGTCTCGGGACACGGTTCCTCCCGAGACGATTAGCGGCGAAGCGCCACGAGTCTCGCGCGACGCGTTTAGTACGAAGTGAGTTAGAGAGAGAGAGAGAGAGAGAGAGAGAGAGAGAGAGAGAGAGATAGAGGGTGAGAGCGGTGCACCGAAGTGCAAGTGCACTCCCCTGCCGATCAAGCTTGCGTACCTTGGGACGCTTCGATCTCGCCCTTGTGGCTGACGATTGGCGAAACAAGAAGGTAGCGCCAACAACAAAGCGGAGGGCATTTTCCCGCCAACTCAAAGATCGCCGCCGCCGCCAAAGTAAGTGGAATTTATATATATTTTGTTCGGTGTGCGCGCGATCATCCGCGTCGGGAGAGTGAGAGAGAGAGAGAGAGAGAGAGAGAAAGTTATTAGATAGCGTCGACCAGATTGTCCGGTTTTGCTTGTAATTTTTTTTATAATAAATATTAACTAATTTAAAATTAAATATCCGCATAATTATTTCGCGCGCCTTTTCCCATTTTTCGTATCCCTTATAGCAGCGAGCACCCAGGTTCGCCCAGCCGCGTCCGCGGATTTTCCCTGCGACTACACGAACAGAAGGAGAGGACTGAAAGTCCTTAAGTCGCGTGGTGGCTGGGAGCCGGGCCGAAATTAGCCACCCGGTGACCGCCACGTGATAAATGCTACTAGGTCTTTGGTGTAAATCTGAATAGTGTCAATTAGTTGTTTATTTCCTTTTAAATTCTCTAACAAGCTTTTAAATTTCGTGTAGTAAAGAAGTGTGATACCTTGATTTAAGTATGTGCTTAAGCTATACAGTTTTCTATCTAGATTATCGGTTGGCGTATTGATATTTTGACTTGTATTCGTATACTGTGTTAACGTTGTACTAGGATTGCTTTGATTGTTTGTTTGTATTTGGGTATCTAATATTTCTTAAGTATTTAGTTTATAGTATTCTGTCGTTTAATTATAAATAATTTATCATATAAAATATAAATAATTTATCAAAGTTAGGTGATTCTCATTGTGTGTCTGATAATTGAGTTTCATGATGTTGTGACGTGGTGTCGTTGGGCCGCGTGCGATGGGCGCGAGGATCGGCCGTGCGCATCCCGAGGCTGCTCCTGCGCCCGCGATCTCGCGAGAGAAGTTGCGAGCCGCCCCCGACCCGAGCCTCGGGAGCAATCCGGCTTTCGAGGAGGAGGCGCCCCGTCACAAATGGCGATCGTGGTAGGACCACGACAACGATGCGTTTCGGCGGGGGAGTGCGGAGACGGCGGCCCGGTTGCCCCGTCATAGGGCGACCAAAAATCGCGCCGGGAGTATGTGCGCGCGGGGCCCAAACTCGCCCGATCGGCGTGAAGGCACACGCGCGGAGGGGGGGGGGGACTCCGAGGAGGCACGTGTGTGAGCGCGGGGTGTAGCGGCCGCTCGTAGACACGCAAGCCCGGTGCACGCCCGATCGGGTGCGCGGGCTCGCCAGCGGCCTTAGAGGCGGCGGTGACAAGATTTTCGCGCGCAGGTTTGCAGAGCGGCCGCGTGGTCGCTAGGGCTTGGGCGCGGGGAGAACCGGCGCCCGGCCTGGAAAAGTTTGCGTGCGTGGACCTGGGGTACGGCCTGGTGATGTGCGCGGCGGGGGGGGGGGGGAGGAAGGGGGGATATGAGAGGAGTCGGTGGGTGGCACGGCGACCTGGTGCGCGGTGCCTCGACGCGGCCTGGCAGCCGCGAGGCGCCGAGCGGACGCCCGCTGCGACCGGCAAAGGGGGTGGGGGTACTGGCCTGGCACGCTACTGCAAAGTGGCGCGGGCCGGCGCTCGCTCCCGCGGACATCGCTACAGCGAGAGGAGACGCGTGGACCTGTAGCGCGGCTGCACTGCCGCGCCGGACCAGCGCGCGGGCTCCGCGGGCCGCAGCGGCGGTGGGAGTGATCGGGCGAGGGGGGAGAGCTCGCGCGGCGAGGGAGCGCTGCGGCGCACGCGCAACGACGGCTGCCTCGGCAAGAGCTCCCGCGCGCCTACAGCCCGCGCGGCGGGAGAGCGCGCAGCGCGAGCCCTGGGCCGTATGCGGTACGCGCTGGCCCCCGCGCGGCTGGAAATTCAAATTCCCGCCGGTTGCGAAGGCGTGCGGGACCCCGTAGGGGGACCTGGACCGCACGCCCCGATAACGCAACCGGGCTATGGGAGAGGGGCAAGCCGGCCCAGCCCAGGGTTAGCGTGCTCGTTTAGAAAGGTCTATGTCCACGGTTCTCGCGCCCGGTTAACGCGACCAAGCCCGGAGGGGGGAGGGGGCTAGCCCGGTGAAGGGCTGGCCCAACCGGGGGTCGATAGGAGGAGAGGGGGGAGGAATCTCGGTGGGCCGATAATAAGGCTCGGGCGCCCGGCTGCCGCAGGCAAAAGGGAATTTCGCGGGAAAATTCAAATTTTAGGGGCTAATTTTGGGGATAAAAAAACGTGTTCCACCTGAGGCTTTCGGCCCTTCTCGGGGGTTGGGGCTATGAGCCCAACGCCGGTTCGAGAAGCGAAATACAGGTGAGGGGCGTCGGTGGTGACCGAGTTGGACCAAGGCTCACTTTATCCCTAACAGCGAGGGGTTCGCTAAAAGCCTTAGGAACCTAGGGATGGGAGAGAGAAGAAAGGGAGGCCAAAAAGGGAGGGGACAAGGCGATCTCTTCCCGTCCTTTTCGGAGACCTTAGGTGCCGACCGGCAGTGGGGTTGAAAGGTAGGACCCCACGCCACCACGACTGCCCAGTGCTGGCCCAGTACGGACCCTTAAGGAGTTACTGCGACCGGCGACGTTGCTGAGCCGACGCGTTAACGATTCTCTCTCTCTCCGACTGATTTAATTGATATAAACGATTAATATTATATATTATGATTATTATGTATGTTTTTATGTGACGG
This sequence comes from Sycophaga agraensis, assembly GCA_018906755.1. Taxonomy (NCBI): domain Eukaryota; kingdom Metazoa; phylum Arthropoda; class Insecta; order Hymenoptera; family Pteromalidae; genus Sycophaga; species Sycophaga agraensis. The sequence continues at coordinate 155,472 of JACCIE010000104.1, read as the reverse complement.
GGGGTCTATAGGAGCCAGAGGGGAGTTTCGGACAACGGAACCGCGCAGCACACGGCGTCGGTAGCAGTTACGACTGCGAGGGGGGGTCCCCAAGGGGGGGCCAGCGGTGGAGCGTTCCCTGAAAAAAGGGGCCCGAAGAAAACTCCTGTTCATGGAACCGGCCCGGCAAATGGACCAACAGTCCGAGGGCCAGCGAAATGAGGAGGGGGTTGGGATCGGGGACCGTGTGGAGGAGGGGCCAGCCGGAACGGTCGGGAACCCCGACCCGAGGTCCACCGAACCGGGTGAACAAGGTGGTCTTTCAGTAGAAGACTACCGGACCCGAGTCAGGGCAATGCTCGGGAGTAGGACGGCCAGGAGACTCCGTAGGGAAGTGTTGGCACTGCCCTAAGTCGAGCTGGCCTCCGCCTTAGTGGCCAACCACCTCAACTGTAGGGGGGGGGGGCTGAATTAAGGGATCGGCAATGGCGGTGCGCGGTCCAGGCGGCAAAGCCACATTGGACCGTTCCCTGGCTCTCAGGGTACGATGATGATCCGCATGCGGATCCTTGGTCGGAGCCTCCCTATTGCGAGGAGCTGTGGACCGTCCGCCAAAGGGCAGGTCGTTCCAGTAAAGCTCCGGCTCGCCAAACAGAGAGGGGTAGCCTCCAGTCATCGCCCGGATACGGCAGCAGCGAAGGCGAGATGGAGGAAGTGCGGGGCTCGACAGAGAGACCTGTATCTCGGGTAGGGGAGCCCGTCAAGGGGTTAGAAGGAATGGAAGGGGCCCGGGGCGTCGGGGGGTGCCTCCTGCAGGAAGCCTCCCGGCAACCGAACGAAGGGCCCCGGTCTTCCAACTATCAGGGGTGGAGGCCTTGCAATCGAAGACCATCCTGGACGAGCACCGAAGAGTGCTAGCGGATTTGGCTCCGGTTATCTCGGCCTTGAGCGAAACGATTAACGGAATCCAGTTAGCGGTTCGGTCTCAACAGACCCTCACTGGGGCGGTAAAGTGACCGGTCGAATGGACGTCAGGGTACAAACCTCCGGCGGGGCCAGTGCCGCACGTCCCGGGAATCCCTCCCCCGATGGCTGTTTCAACACCGAGACAATTGGCCGGTGTAGGGGGAGGAAGGGAAAGTTCGGGTGACTCCGACGGGTCCGCGAGCTTAGCGCTGTCGAAAGATAGTCCAACCCCAGTTACCCAAGCCCCAAAGGAAGGCGACGAGGAGAGAGGGAGTCCTCCCGGCCCCAGCACGTAGCCAGGGGCCGGCTGGGAGGACACCCGAATATGAAGGGCATATAAGAGGAGCCAGGCTAGCGGAGTAGTCCCGGGGGCATATCGGCCGACGATCTGGCCAGCGCCGTGGACATACCCGCAGGCCGGTATAACGCCCTGGACCGTTCCAAACAGCGGGGCTAAAGATGAGATTCATTGTGCCCGGTCGCTGCGGGAAGCGGCTCTCACCTTCTCAAATGGTGAACAGGAGGATGCGGCCCACTTTTTAAGAGGGCTGGAAGTCTTTCGGAAACGTCGCTGGTTTTCTGACAATGGTCTGATTGGGGCCGTTCACGCTGTACTGCGGAATGAGGCTCGCGACTGGTACGAGAGTCTGGAACCGACGTTTGTAGACTGGGCGGCCTTCGAAAGGGCCTTTCAAACCAGATTCTGCAGGCATGTGCAAGACTCCGACAGATGCCGTGAGCTGGAGCAAATGCAGGACAGTACGACGGAAACGATTGGCCAATTCGTCAGCAAATTCTAGGCGAAGGCAGGGCGTTTCAAACGCGCCGTGCGAGAGGTAAAATTGGTGACAATGGTCCTGGAAAGGGTGAGACCCGAATACTGCGAGTACTTAATGGACAAAGACGTCCGGTCATTGGATGACATAGTCTACCTTGGGGAACGGGGAGAGAGAATGAACCTCCTCAATGAGCGGTATTACGCCACCCGAGGGCCCATTGCAGCCAATAAGGGAGGCCTTAAAGGGGTTAGCGCGATAGAGTAATGAGGCAAGAAACCGAAGTCGGGGAGCCCAAACAAAGCGTCTGGTAACAGAAGGACAAAGAAGTCCAAGACGGTGAGTTTTGGCACAGCTAGTGGTATCGAAGGAGAGGTAGTAGCGATCGGGGGGGGGGGGGGGGTCAGAGATCAGGGCCGGAACCGTTTCGTCCCGCCCGCCACTCTACCACTGAACCCGACGGGGCCGAGGCTCATACATAAGCCAGGGTGGGGGGGAGCTCCGGGGCCTCAAAGACCCAGATCAGGAGCAAGACCTTCCGGCAACACCTCCGGCTACGGGCCCCGTCCAAAGGGGCCTGCTTTCTTTCCCGGTCCTGCTCCGAACCCTCGGCCGCGTATGGGGGGCTACAGCAACACCTGCTACACATGTAGCGAAGCTGGGCATAGATCGGCTCAATGCCCGAAGCGAGTCTGCCTCCGCTGTTGTGCGTAGCTGGGCTGCTGGAACAATGCCAGGTTTATGATACGACAGGCCACACGTTTCGCTCGTGCCCTAACTGCGCTGAGGTTCGGGAGAATCTAAAAAACGTGAATGCAGGAAAGTAGAGACGCTCCTTACTCCCTGCGGTCTAGCACACAAGTGAGAGGGAGCGAGCGAGGACAAATACCGAGGAGAGTTCGAGGACAATAGTTGATCAGAGACCCAATGGCCTGCATCGGACGAGAAAGACCCCAGCTCGCGGCCAGATTCGTGGAATAACGGGGGAACCACCCGCCCGGTCGGGCAGCGAGGTAACCAGAGAAGATAAAACTGAAGGGTCAGGGTCCCAACCGGGAGCTAGCCTGGATCCGACGCAAATTACCACTTACCTCCCCGAAAGTTGGGAGATATCAGGAATGGGAGCGGATGGTATCTGGTAGTGAGGCTAGGCGGGAGGGACGTTACAACCCTTTTTGACCCGGGTTCCCAGGTGTCGGTGATCCACGAGCGTGAGGCCCAAGGGTATCGGCACCGGTGGCGGGTCCCCAAGGTGATGCTGAGGAGCTTCTCTGGGGCAACTCAGCGAACTTTGGCAGTCCTCCGGATAATCTTTGCGATTGAGCAGAGAGAGGAGGAGGTCGAGTTGAAAATCGTCGACGTAATGGACCACGCGATGATCCTCGGCATGGACTTCTTCAAGAAGTGGGACTTCCTGGTACAGCTTAAGGCCGGTCTATGGTCGGTACCAGGAGAGGACTAGAGGAGTTTCAGACATGGTAACCGCACGAACTGCTACTGACCTGAGTCCCGCACCGCGAAGGCTGTATACTGACGACTGCACTCTGTGAGGAACACCTCGAAATACGCCTTTCTCAGATCGACTTTCGAGATATATTTAGCCCTGCGAAGCTTGTCTAATATCGAGTCTATGTTTGGTAGAGGGTAATTATCCTTACGCGTCAATTTATTTACATCTCAAAAATCAATGCAGAAACGGTAGCTGCCCTCCTCCTTTCGGATAATCACGGGCGCATTACACCATTCACTGGCGCTTGGTTCTATTATGCCTTTCTCGAACATCTTTTGGACCTCCTGCTACGCAAACTCCAAAATCTTTAGTGACATTCGCCGGGCCGCATGCCTATCCGGTTTCGCCCCTTGTACATCTATGTCGTGTTCAATTAGGGTCACATAGGTACCGGGCTCTGGGATAATCTACTCGACCAGAAGCCTTACCCGCTCGCACTGATCTTCTGGAACCTCAACGATGCCGGCACATTCGCCCATAATTGCTGGAGTTTGCCCAGGAAGGTCCTGTTCTCCAAAGCCCCGCCAATCTCCGCCCGGGATATGCCATTGTCCCTTGCTTAGCTGTACTTCGAAGTCCCATCTACGGAAGAAATCGATGCCGAGAATCATCGGGTGATCCATCTCGGGAACTATCCTCTACTGTATCATCCTCTCCTTATCCTCAACGGAGAAATTCACCAGAAGTACACCCAGCGTCTGCTGAATGGTACCGGAGAAACTCCTTATAGCAAATTGTTCGGGAAGCCAGCGGTCTCGGTGCAACGCCGGCCTCGTAGGTTTGAACCCGCGGGCCGTTCCCTTTCCCCACTCAGATTCCGCGACCGCCGCCTCCGCAACCTATGCCTAGGTTGCGGAGGGATTGCGGCCTTCCCCATGGTTCTAGGCTTCAACGGAGGTAGCGAATCGGATAAATGCGACTCTACTTCATCCCCGCAGCCTTCCGATGGGGAGCTCTCCGTTCCTCTATGGGCGGAGGCGGGGGTAGAAGCCGCGGTCCCTAGCCAACCAGAAGATCGCCACGAAGGGGCCGCATAATGCTTTTGAGCACTTTGAGCAAACTTGGTCTTACCAGGTTCGGCGGCTAGCCGCACACCACCAACTGCCCGTTCGAGCTCGCGCAATTGGGGCTGCAAGAGAGATCCAAAATCCCTCCTTGAACGTGCATACCGGGCCATATTGCAGCGGAAACCTAGAGCCACGCTATCTGCTGCGGGGACTGGACCTGGCCTGGTAGGATCGAGGGGAGTGCGAGCATTCCCTTGGGTACCCCAGACCCAATCGAACTTCTGCCCTTAGGCCTTGGAGCGTCTCCCTCTTGTGAAGAGCCTTCTTCCAGGCTTTCCTCGTGAGCAAGCTCCCTCGATGGGTCCTCTCTCATCTCGAGGCCCTTTGACAGTTTGAAGCGTTTCCCCCGCAGATCATCGCAAACTAGCGGCACTTTGTAGGGATCTGCTCCAGGTTCGTCATCATACCCAGAATACCACGGAATGCTCAATTCGGGCCTGGCCGAGTAAAGCTTCGCCCGCCACCAGCGTTCCCGTAACTACCCCTTCGGACCTCGGAAATTATACCCATTAGCGATCACATCAGTTCGGGCGCAATCCGCGCGATACCTGAGGCTGAATTCCGGGGAAAAATTTAGACACATCGTAGCCTAACCCCTTATCCTACATTCCGCCTTCCCTCTAGGGCGTTCGCGACTGTAGGAGGACCCCTTGTCGCTACCCAACTATCCTCTATTTCCCCTTACTCTCCGGCCCTTCTTTCCCGTAAGATTGTTGTCTGTAGAAAAGCTGGTAGTCTGCTCTAAGACAAACAATTTTTATTCAACAAAAACAAACACTAACCAAATGGTCTACATGCCCATTTGGCAACATAAACTAAAACGTGAACTTACAAAATTTTAACAAAAAACACACGTAGTCGCTCGACCTCTTCCCCATCACCGGCTTTCCGGGGCGGCCGACACGACTTAATCCCACGTAGCCCGTTCTACGGAGATTCTACATTAATTTCGGGCCCATTCCCTCAATAAACAATCAACCAATATCGAATCCTACAAGGTAAGCCCTTGTGTGTCTCTAAGACAAGCTATTATTACGCCCTTGCTTAAACCTAACCATGTTATCCTCTACTCCCCACTCCACCAGTCGGGTTTGGTTGCATTCCCATCAAACCGGGAGCACATGCGTACCTTCATGTGCCCCGAAAGGATGCATAGACCAGGCTCGCACGACGAGGGACGAGGATACAATATACCACCGCAAGTCCTAAATGACCGGCGATTGCTCCTAGACGTGCCTCTCAACACGGTCAAAAGACCGCTGGCCAGGCACATCCACTTTCCCCCTTCTGTTGTGCAAATCAGTAGGTCTAGAAAAGGGAAGGAATTAAAACCTTCCTGCTTAACGGACCGCCTGAGGGGCCACAAGCTTCTGAAAAAGGAGAAAAGAAAAGAGAGGAAATTGAGATAAGAGAGAAAATAAAATAACAAATTAAAATAGTATCCCTTGAATTAGATTAATCAATTTATTAATAAAATTTTTTAATTAATAGATTAAAATTTGCTAAGGCTCCTTGCCATCACATTCTGGGGTGAGGGGGGCCTTTGGCAATTGACCGCATCACCCGCGGGGAGGCTTCCTTCATCTGGGTATCGCCCGCCCCGACCGACAGACACGACAGCCCGGGCTCGAGTGAGAACTCGAGCGTCCCGCCGCCGCGCCGCTCTCCCCACTCGATGGGCGAGCCCTGTTCCGCGCTCCGGGCGCGCCTTCTCCCACGGCCTCGCTGCCGCTTCCCCGGGTGCGCGCCGTCCCACGCGGCCTAGCCGCCGCTCTCCCAGACGCCGCTCTTACCCAGGACTCTCTCTCTCCGCGCGAACCCTCATACTGGGCGCCGCGCGAGAATTCCCCCTCCCATTGGGCGCCCGATCTCTTTCTCGCGCGCGCAAGCTTTTCTCCACGCAGCCCTGGGGCTGCGCTTAGGCTCTAAGCACTGGATCGGACGCCCGCGTTATCGCCCTCGCCGAGTAGGCGCACACAGGCAGATGACATCTGCTTTACCCCCGGCCGGGCCCGCGAACCAGTAATCTTGGGCGCCCCGGGCTCTCCCGTGCATACGCACGCGGAGTCCCACGTGCGCACCGCTGACTGCTGGCGCAAAAGGGGCCAAATACCGCCGAGATGACCAAAAGGGTCACCGAGGTCGTCCCTCCCCCCAAGTGACCGATCCTGTAAACCTCCCGCGAGCCGGCGTCCTGTCAGGGTCGCCATTTGTGACGTGATGCTACCACCTCGAGGCCGACGAGCCTAGGAGGGGCCCAGAGCACCAGCCACTCTCCGGTCGCGCCCGCCTGCCCATCGAGCAGGCTCGAGGTCGTCCGGAGAGGACCCGGCCGGGTTAGCCCCGGGCGGCTAACCTTGCGGCGGTCGACGCGGTGGAATTCGCGGAGGGAGGGAAAACGCAAATAATAACAATAAATAATAACCAAGGAAAAAGACTATTTATTTGCGCCTGGGCGGACAATTCCCGCCCGGACGCTAATTACCAACAGACGCGCAGCGCCTAAAACAGACTGGCGGTTGACACTGCCCGCGAGGCGTAGCCGAGCCGCACTAGGGGCCCTCCACCTCGCCGCTCGCTCGATAACGACACCCGGGGAGGTCGTACCGGGCCACACAAGGGGCCCTGGCTTCAACCTGGGCGAATCATCGGAGTTCGCTACTGGTACATACCAGCCAGCCCCGCGCGGGACACCCGCCGCTCTCGCGGCTCCGAGACGGCGTTGGGGCCGCCCACAGCGTCCGCCGCATCGCGCGCGCCCTCTCTCTCTCACGCTCACGGTGCTCCACACCAACCTGGCGGTGAGGCCTGCTGGCCCTTTCTTCTCTAACTCCGGTCCGCCCAGACCGGAAATGCCGCCGTAGATGGGCGCCTTATTCTGTCCCCTGCTGGTGCTGGGAACTCGCCCTCTCGCTCCGGACGGATTCGCCACTGATAGCTGACCCTGGGTGATATGGGGTGCTACCTAGCCTGGACGCCTCTCGCGCTCTCGCCTCTGGCAACCGACGCTTGGTCGTATGAGGGCGGACCTGGGTGCTTCTGGGTGGTGGCTGGCGAATGACACAGTGGTAGGCCGAATCGCGTGCACTAGTGCAGCGAGGTGCACCACACTACCGCGCAAGGAAAGTCTCGGGCTCTCCAGAAAAACGTGGCTCCGGGACACGCGGCGGATCCAAGGCATTCGGGTCCGTGCGGGAAACCGAACTAATCTCGATCACCTGTCAATCACTCAGCGATCGGCGCTAATCCTTCGCTCCAAACCGCCGGGAGATTAGCGCACGCGCCGCGCTGACGGAGTCTCGAGCACCCGTTTAATAATACGCCGCCGTGTTATAGGTGACCCGAGGCCACCATCACAAAATTTACGCTTTAAAATGACGCTATCAATTATACGATTGGCGCAGTTTTGACCCAAAAAGACGTGAACGAACACCCCATAGTGTATATACCAAAAATCCTCATCCGGGCTGAAAAGAATTACACTATTATGGAGAAGGTTTTCTTCACCTTTCCGATGACACACTACGTTTCAGGAGGTCGATTTGGTGCTCCGACGTAAACACACCTTAACAGCCGCCGCGAAGGGGTATCCGGCAAATTGGCCGCCTAATACGCATGTAGCTGGACGGTTCCTCACCCTCCATTCATTATGCGAAGGATCTGAGGCGGAAACAGCATAAATAGGTGTAGCGGCACCATCGGTAGCGGCCCACCCGTCATCGCCCGGCCCGGCTGATGAAGAATCACTCCAGGCACATTTGAGCTCAAAATGCCACCCCAGCGTCCTCGCGGCTCCCGACGGAAGCGCTAGGGCGTCGCAGAAGAAAAGCCTTTTCCTTGGTTGGTAATGTCAACTCCCATAAACATGGGCATGAGTGTCTATGGGAGTTATGTCCATTAGATCAATGGCATAGGGCACTCGTAACCCTGCAAGCCACTTTTAAAATTTTTTTTTAAATTTCATTTTAATAATTTTAATTGAATACAGCTCTTGTGGCTCTGCAAGTCTACGCTCCAAAATAAGAAATTTAAAATTGTAATTTAAATTTGTATATTCTTCTCTTTTTTTACAATTGAAATGATTTTATTACATATAAATTTTATAAATTTTATGAAGTTATTCTATTAGTAATATTACAAAAGTTCTGAAGTATATTATGTTGAAGTATATTATGAAGTTATAGTATGTTCTTTATTTTTAATAGAATTGAAGAGAATAGGCTAGGTAAATAAAATTTATTCTTTAATTTTAAGTCACAATAATTATAATTTATGGGTTCTAATGGGGAACAAGAATTGGCATAAAAATCCCACGAATCTTGGATATACAGGCGAGATAAAGATATGAGGAGTGACTGAATTTCTGGTAATCAAGGCACCACACTTTGATTAGCTATTATATAAAAATATTTTAATGCGTGTGTGGGTGTGTCAATAATTAGTTCTATAAACTGAAATAATTATAATAATGTGAATTCTGTAATATTTTCCGAGGAGATATCAACTGAGCAAGGAACCAAGAGTGACTGCTGTATCATCAATCTCTCTTATACAGCAAAGTTTCGGGATCGGCGCGTCAAATTTGAGTCTTGGAAAACGATTTTTTACTGTGGAGCATGTTGCGCTTGGTCTACAATTCGGGCAGGTAGGGGCCTTCCCCCGCAAGGCAAGTCGGCCCCAACTAACTTTATATCGACAAGCAGTTCCAAGTATATGTATTCTCTACCTCAAACACTGAGGGACCTGGAACTCGAGTGGTGCTGGGGTACTTGATCTGCTCTGTGCAGAATTGTGCCTCTAAGCCTACATTAATTTGTGCCATATATAGGCCTCCTCATGTTTCATTTACGAGAAACTCTTAATTTTTGAATGAATTGCGGCAATTAAATCCAGATTACAGTCGTAAAATCATTCTCGGTGATTTTAATGCTAATTTCTGCACTGCCAGTGATGATGCTACGTATTTTCGCAGACTCGCGGCTGAGCTGTCCTTGCAGATGATCCAACACGATGCTACGCATATAGCTCTCACATTTCGCACCTCGATTGATGTCATTCTTGTAAAGGACAATGTCCCTGAATCCATCTGTTGCTTTTTCAGATATAGGGATTATAATAGGAAGTATCGATAGTGAGTCAGTAGTCGCAAGGCTAAACCACAATTTTAAGATGGTGATAGATGAACTCACTCCGGAGAAAATTTTGAAATTAAATAAAAATCGCCTTCCTTGGATTCGACTTGAACTTCGTGACGCTACAGACTACCAGGATGAAGAGAATTCCTCGAGGACTTCCTTAATCTGTAAATATGTTCAGGAGAAGATAGATCAGGCGAGGACTAAATACGTTCATAATCGCCTATTCGACTCTCAAAACGGGGGCTAAGTGGGATGATCATATTACCTCCTTCAGAATCCGATTAGCCTGGATGGGAGTAGACGGTTGGAAGGAATATTTTATGTATTTGCAGGTCTACAAGATCTTACGATCGCGTAAGCTGGAGTACCTCGCCGATTTGTTCTCTTCCAATGCATCCGATGGGCGGGTCAGGGGTGAACCTAAAGAGGTTTCTGTTCCACGGATGCGCACCAAATCGGTAATTAATTTTTTCTCTGTTCAAGATGCTCATCCGTGGGATAGACTGCTATCCTGCATAAGTAATTCATCCTCTCTTTCTCGCTTCAGGGGGCTATTCATGGAGCATTTGACGGGACATCGCAAAAGATTATTCTGGTTAGTCGTCCTCATAATCTTGTTTTAATTTACGCCCTAAAGTAATTATATGCGTGTGCTATGGGTATGCGTGTATTCATCCTTCATATTGTTAATATATTCATTTCTCTCATTGTATCTGGATATGCATAATTTAATTTCATTTATCATATGTATATATAACCATACGTGTATTCATTATGTGAATGTGTGTACGTGTGTAACTCGACTGATAGATAATAAGCAAAATGCAAGCAATATTTATGCCAAAACTGCGCTACATCTGTGATTTGACTACTGCTGTGATAGCGTGTAATTATATTTATAAGTAGACTTAAGATGTTACGTTTATACATGTGTGTTTTGTGCAATATTTTGTAAATTATTTACAAATAAAATTTAGCTATCTATCTATCTATCACCTTTCAGAGGCCTGGAGGGTGTATATAAAATGGGTGTATATCAAGAAGGCGTATTGCTCCTGATCCGCGTGGCTGGAAACAAGCATCCGGCTTGGGGGGATAGGTATCGGTGCTCAGCTTTGGCGGCACCGCGAGGTCTCCTTTGCCGAGTGCTGGCTTGGCCTTCGCGGCGTCGGTGGCAGAGGGACGGACTCGATGTTTTCAAGGGAGCTCTTGTTTTGTAGATCATCTTGGTTGCGTGGTGATAGCGCTGTAGTCGCCCTATAGTACCTCTTGGAGGGCGTTAAGGAGGACGGCAAACTGCATGGATAAAGAACGTGTAAGGAGTCGACGAGCTGCCGATCAAAAGAGTGTTGGACAGCAGGAGAACGCAGAGAGGAGAAGCGGACTCTCTTATGGGCGATGTCTCTCGGCTTGCTTGGAAAGGTGAGGCTATCCTGTGTGTGCTTCTGTGAGTGTTTCCTTTTCTGTGGGAGCCGGGCGAGGGCAAGTTACAGGGTGGTTGACGGGACCAAGGCTAAGACGAGACGTGTGTTGCTGCCTTCTTGGTAGTCTTTATGTCCCCGCGGTTTCTCTATTAAGAATGCGGGTTGCGCGTCGCTTCCGGTGGTTGCGCAGCTGAAGCGCGGCGCTTGAGTTTGCCTACTCTACGCGGCCGCCTGATCGGTGAGGATGAGCGCTCGAGATATGGCGGTATGGAGCACCTGAAAAGCCAGCCACGTGTCTAGAGTCAAAGAGTATTACTTTTGTAAACTATTCATTTTAGTAGAATAAACACCTTTTCTTCTTCAAACTTATCACGAGATACTTTACAAGTGAGTTGCGAGGGAGTTACCGACAAACTCCCTAGGTGTCACAATCTCACGCAGTAATCGTGAAAAATATTTTCGAATTTTATGTTTTATTCTTTTTCAAAGTTGCATAGCCTGGTTTATAAAGCAGACAATATTAGATTTCTTAATTTTGTCACCATCCATAAAAAATGGATCTTCGGTATTCCTACTGATCCTTTTGTTATTATTGTTCAAATAATTATGCAACAATTACACTTTTTCTAGAAAATTTGGACAAACTGTCGACGATTCGTATATCTCAAAAACACCGATTACACTGATTATTCACAAAATTATTCTTTTCAAAAGTCAAAATCGATGACTAATGCAACATATGCTTTTCATTTGTGGAAAAGAAATATTAGATAATTAACAAAAATTCAAAGAATTTTTCAAATCCTTCGAAAACTCGAAGAAAGCCGTATTTTTGACGGTTTTACTCCCACACAGAACAACTGTGTTACAGCGGCAGCGCTAGTAGGCTTAGTATTACCGGAAACATGGAGGCACTAGTAGGTTTAATTTTATCAGCCACGGAGAGAGGCTAATAGCCTCAATATGCACCACAAGGAGGCGCCAATAAGTTAAACAAATGCACATAACTCTTTTCTATTCATCGTCTTGTTTTACTTCCATTTTTTGGAGAAAGCATGCTTATAAACATTAAAATCCGACTTGTTCAATTATTATAGTTATGCTTTATTGTATTGTTTCAATAATGAATATTTCAATGATGATTTTCTAGTAAAAAAAATTAATGTTGATGGAATTGCGGGTAAGATTTGTCATATTTTTTTAAGAATACTATAATAATAATAATTTTTTATAATACGTTACAAAGCAATATCTATTTTTGTACCACTTCTTAAAATATATGGTGTCTTTGTGCTACTCGGTGAAATTTTTACAAATGTATTACGATTGTCATGGTAGAAACAATTATTTTAGCGCAAATTGAGCAAGATTCAATTATTTTTTAAATCGACCCTTGCTTCTAAAATTGTCCGCGCAAGCAATTTAGTGTCGGTTGATCAATATCGTACCTGTGTCGCCAATAAGACCTCGATCGAGCAATCAGGCGTATCAAATATTTAGACACGTGATTCGAATACCATTCATGCATTATTTGCCGATGTAGGCCTGTGCTACGTCCAGTTTGGCAATAATGAATAGGGAAAGCTACGATCAAGAGATACGGAATTAATTAAATTAATTTCTGTCCCACTAGGACTTCAGAGTGAGGAACTACGTGCATGTAAATGATAAAATGCAGAATCGACTTTTGATGTTAATATGTGCGTATTATTTATTATTTAAAATAATATTATAACAAAAGATACAGAAATAATATTTATGTTACCGAATGTGTATCAATAATAGCGCGATATACAATCCCGTTTGTTCAGTCGGATGGCTCCCAAAATTTAATGTTTTCCGTCAACGTAATATCGATTGCTTTTGATAGTACCACTATACTGTATGGCTTCAACAGCATCCATGCGGTCGAAAGAGTGTTTTAAAACACGTACTTAATAAATAAATTTTTTATGTTTTAGAAATATGTACAATGTATCCTTAAATTCATAATTATTTTTTAAACTGTCAGTAATTAAATTATTATTTAAAAAATACATTATGAAATAAATGTTGTGACGGGGGGATCGACTAGTCGATTCCGCGTCAACAGCACGCACGCAATACCGGGAGGTCCTACCATGGGATGGTGAGGTCCAGTAAGAAGGAAGTAGATAGATTAATAGATGGATAGATAGATATTCATTTATTGTAAAATATTTACATAAAACATTCGTCAAAGTTCGCCAATGGTAAGTCAATGGCTATCATATGGAGCGCAGTGTCAACAATAAAAAATAAAATATAGTACCTATCAGTCAAATCACATTCATATAACCAAACATATAATGGATAAATACAATGAAAATGAAATAGTTTATTTGATAAAACACGTTCACACGAAAAGATTCACTCACTAAGGTGTGCGCTAAAGGTACGCGTATTACATAGATACAACCAAATTTAGGGCATGAATTATAAACTCGATTACGAAGACGTCTGACTAGAGTTATTTAAAATGTTGATATCCCGACCTCTCAAATGCTCCATTACTAGCCCTTTGAAGCGACAAAGCAAGAATACGTTCTTTATACAGGATCGCAGTCTGTTTCACTTTTGCAGAAAAATATGCTCGGGTCCACGTCAGCACCTCTCACGCGATGCTTATTCGCTTTACGTATTGTAAGAATCGTGCAGGGCAAATACTGTCAAACACCTTACTGAAGTCATATAGTAACATTAGCGTTACCTGTATTTTGTCAATGGCGGTACCTATGTCTTCTGTTATTTTTAGCAATGCGGTTTCAGTAGAGCTGTGCGTATTGAAGTTATGTTCAGTTAGTAGCATCTTTTTCAAGAACACGCATCAAGTTTTCGTGTCCGTGACATTAGGCGACCTGGATGAATAAAGGTTTCCCTATAAACGGGACATCCCTTGAATGTGGGATTCTCTATAAACAAATATATTCCCTGAATGGTTGAATAAATAAGGCTGTTAGTTGCGGTAGGAGAGTTGTTCTGCTACCGCACACCCGCAAAGGACCCGCGGTAACTAACAAGCAGCCCCCCGACAGATCTTTGCGAGAGTACCCATCGGGTATATCGTTTACTGGTTTCTGCCGGGTCGGGAACCTTTTCCCAATCCAAGGTCTATCGTACCGATGGATGCATAGCACAAAGTGAGCTGTGTTGTAAGTGACCTTCGGGATACCAGGTCGAATCCCATCGTATTCAGACCTTACCCGATCTCGGTAACCGCATCTTTCCAAAGATGCTACAAGAGGGGTGCGAAAACATTCAGGGGAACTTTTAAACTAAGAAGCAGTACATCTACAGCAGCGATTAGAATTCTGTTGCGAATATTTGAGATCACCAATTTAAATAAATCTAATGCAAACATTGTACTGGGAATTCTAACCGGAACAGTTTGCGGAGGTGGACACATATAGACTGATTTCTCATTGTAAAGTTTCAGGGATCATGAAAGCCTCTCAGGAATAGTCAAGGGATAGGGATACAATGGTGGCAACCAAGTATCCCTGAGGCTAGCACCGGGATGAATGATAATAATAAATAATAATTTAGTATTCAAAACAGAAAAGTAAAGACAAGTTTGTTAAACATTATGGTGACTTTGCACCTTCAATAATCACAGTTTTATGATTGGTTTCAAGATTTTTAGAGTGGCTATATGGATACAAATGACTCTACTCCAAAAATTATTGATAAAATCCATCATATGATAATGAATGACAAAAAAATGAAGGTATGTGAGAATTCTAGTGCTGTGTGTATTTCGAATAAATGAATATTAATATTTTGAAATATATAAACGAGAACATATTATTTTTCACCCGTATTTGGACATAAAAAAGTTATCTGCAACATGGGTGCCACGATTGCTCACGATTAATTAAAACGTAGGATTTGCCTACGCATACAAACCTCGGCTTATCGAGCCGAGAGAAGGATTCGAATCGCGATCTCGGGTCGGGACGTGAATGCGTGTAACTGCTCGGTCGCGCAGCCTTGAAAGGGCGTGCTATGCGCGCCGAGACGAGGGGACGCTTGCCGAATATCGGCTCGCGCCGGGACGTGCGTATGGGCGACTTAAGATTACGGGGAGAGTCTAAGAGACGTGGTGTGGGGGACGCAATAAAGCACAGGTCAATAAATTCAATTAAAAAAAAAATAATGAATAATAAAGAGAATATGATACTTGGTAATTAATAATATAATGGAGTCCCGAGAACAAGGTCGAAAAGCGACGTATAAAGTTTAAGCTAAATGGCCGCGGGATTTAAGCACAACCCGAATACTTTGTAGACTTGCCTCAGTGGCCCAGGCCTCGACGCCGCACGAAGTCCCGCCGCGGTCGTTTCGCCGTCGCGGTTGATCCGCTCCGCCGCTGGCCGGGCCCATGCTGCAGGTCCCCCAAGGTAGTTGGATCACACCCTATTCGTATCGCGAGCAAGGGTTAAGGTAATAGCCTCGAATAAAGTTAGCGTAACGCGAACTGTGTGATGATGCCGTACCGATAAATAATTCTCTTCAAGACAAGGTCCCGTCCGCTACCTGCGGTGTCTAGCAAGAAAGTGTTCGCGCCGTTCGATTCGCTCCGCCGCCGGCTCGCTGAGCTGCCGACGCGAGCGCCATCACGCTCCAGCATACCGCCGCAGGGCGGTGCTCTAGCCCCATGAAGCCAATGAAGCGGCCCGCCAGTGCCGGTAGCGCAGGGTTGTCAGTTCAACCCGCGGGACTCTTACCCTATTTGAAGTGGGCCAGGGCACCCTCGGCACTGCTCCTGTGGCGCGCTCACCCGGGCTTCCACGTCCGCCCCACTCAGCTTCACGCCTCAGGAACTTTAGCGGGATGTCCGGCGGTGGGCGAGCTCTTGACGTGGCGCGAGAAGTTCGTCTCGATAGCGGCTCGCGTATCGCACTCATAACCCGCGCTCTCTCAATATATTCAAATGTTCCTAGTTGAATGCAGTCGACAGTATACGGTTTTTACGATATAAGATTTGCGATAATGGCAGTTCGTATGACTACTATTTGTGCTATGATAGGTCTACATGCGTTTTGACAACTAGTTTTGGCCCTTTTCATTCTCAATGACAAACCTCATATTTACAGACACTCATCGCCATATGACGGGGAATATCTAACAGACCCCATTTAAATTTCAGAAGTGAAAAATCAAAGATGGTATACTGGACAAATACTTAGTCGATGAGCTTCTGGATTCTATTTCTTTCGAATAAAGGGATGCAGTATCGTCGTACCCATTGACATAGAACAAAGGTCATGGTAATGTGGTCATGGTAGACTGATACCCTTCATTTGAACACTTAAAAAGAGAAAAACCATTCTCATTTTCTTTAGTCTATTTCCTGAGTTCATGCGTAGGAGGATATTTATGCCCCGACGTACCGTCTCCTATCCCCTGTCTGGTTCAAAGATGTTCAGCTCAGCTTTATTAAGGATACGATGGCCATTAAAACCCTTCTAAGTAAGAAAAATTCTCCTCATTAGAAAACAGCCAACTGTTTAGGCATACACGACTTGTTACCGCTGCAGTGATGGAAGGCTTAGGAACAATGATCCTTGTTGGATTTGCGCGGGAAGCTGAAAATTGTAACCTGCTTCCTATAATTCATTACAGATATTCGGGATATCTCTATTAAAAAATGATATCTCTGGAATGATTAGGGGGTCGCTCTTCAACTGGATTCGATTAGCAACGTCATAAATATTTTTAAGGTCAGAAGGTTAAAGATGACGATTTCTGTATCTATCCGTTATTAATGTGAAATATATATATATATATATAAGTAAGAATTCAACGAATGGATATGGCTTTGATTCCATAAGTATTAGCCGGTATCTTGCATGTATGCACACTACCCTACATATATGTATTAATAATAATACTTTTTACCTTTGATCCGTTATTCTATATTGCTTTGAATTATCTGTACGAACTAATTTTATATCATTTTCCCAAAACCTTCGTAACTTTGGTGTTGATGTATATGGAGCAGCAACTTCTTTTATCTATAAAGATTGATAAAATGTTATGATAAAATGAAGAACTTTAGATAATATAGAAAATGTACTTGACTAAAGTATTAAATAAAGAAACCCCTATGTGTAATTAAAAGCCTTCTAAAACGATTAACCTTTAAAGTATAGAACTGTAAGTTTTGATACAGTCCTCGGACAGCCTTCCATACGGCCGGTCGTGTGGGGAAACCAGGACCCAAGGCTCCGTCGGCACTCCAGGGGTGGAAACTTAGTGCCAGAGTTTTTTGCAACGCATCTACACAGATGTGAAGGACCCGCCGTTGAGGAGCTGCTTCCGGTGTTGGGAGATCGGATACATCAAGGACCAATGTCCCAATTCGCGGATTCAGTGCTATTGCCGCAACTATGGCCCCACTAGGTGTTCATTGAAAGTTGCCCCTGCTGCAGACAATACTACTGTCGCATCGAGTGGGAGCGACGGATCCGTAGGTGCAAAGTCGTTCATGCTGGCCAAGATTATCCACCGACCCCATCGGTGAAGGAGCTTCCTTAATCTGGCCCCTTGGAAAATCAGGAGGGATCAGCGACGTCACGTGCCTCCAAGAGGGGGAGGAACAGTAACCCACCGGCCAGGCAGGTAGCTCTTGGGACCCACCGAGTTCCGGATTGGCTGCCGTGAGTTAACGTCAAACGGCCCATCGCCAGGTGATCGCTGACTATGAATTAACAATAAATTCAGTTCCTATTTAGCTAAGGGCCGAGCCGTTGCTGTTATTTATCCCATTCACGCTGGCTCAATAATCTTTGGCCATAACACATCGTTAGTGAACCCGCCCTAGGTAGCAACCTTAAAAAAGGGAATAGCCGCCGTTAGTCAAGAGCACAACACGACGTAGCCTGCATACTGAACACCTGCTGATCGTATATACAGTGCGATGCTCGAGGAAGATATCGGAACGACAACGAACGTCAAAGCTTTGCAGCATGTCCAGATGGATAAGGGGTGGGATATAGATACCACATATAATATAAAACGAAGAAGCAGGTAAAGTAAAGGACTCGGTGAGACTGTTATCAGTATTATTCCTCACTGAAAGCGGTCTAGAATTATAACAGCTAATCCTATTTGTTTTGTTTTGTTATTCCCAAGGAATGCCATAAGCAAGCAGACATCTTTGCAGCAGCTATGTGAATGTTATAAACGTGAGTCAGACCACCAATCCGAGGTCGACCACTGAGCGACGAAGAGTACAGAAGAGCAAGAAATTCCGACTATAATGACTCCACTTAGTGTACCGACAGCGTTCTGAGAATTTTCGGTTCCTCATTCGCTGTCTCTATGTTCATCGCCTCTTCTCTTTTCTTGAGGGCTATATCAACACAGAATCAACGACGTCGACGTGATAAACTTCTATTTTTCTATGTAATTCGATTTTCTATTTTTATATTTAGTAATTTTTCCATTTGTTATGTATTTTATATTCTATACATTCTATATTTTTTATTTTTTTCTAATTTTTTTAAAATTTTTATGAATTTTTATTTTTGGATAAAAATACTTTTCAAAACATAAGTTATAAATCATTATGGTAGTTCACTCTTTTATTTATTTTGGTATGGTAAATATCAAAACGTGGGGTTTTATGTAGTAGAATAGTACATTCTAGAATTTAGATTCTTATCTCTTTTTTGCTTGGTATGTAAATCACATATTTTCTTGTTGTTCTTATGAACTGATAAATGTGTCCCTATTAGACGCTTACGTTTCAGATTGTTGCTTACATTGAGCTCATTTTTCAAATTGATAATTCTAAAAGTAATTATAACTTAAATTTTCATATGATATTTTATCAATTTTCACGTTGTACATTGTGTGAGCATTTACAAGAACTAAATTAAGTAAACGAGAAAAAGTTTTTTTAGATTCTTTCATTAAGTTTGTGATCGTCTCACCCGAGGATAAGTGATTCTCAATTAAATCGATCGCTCCTGTAACGTCCGTACCTTCAGAGGATAGGAGTCACACTTTCGACAAATTAAGTTTGACTTAATCCGTCGATTGCCTCGTTTTTAGCCTGTGCCTGAGCATACGAGCTGGGGAAGAGGCAGAAAAATTTATTCTTACACAACCTTGAATAATGTGGAACATATAAAGTAAGGAATGAATGGTCTTGTCGTTTGATTGTCGTTAAATCTGGAAATGAACTTACATTATTTAATATTTTTATTATTCATCTACTGATTTCTTTCTTTTCTTTTTCTTTGACTTCATTTCGTGGTTTATGTATGATACGCGTAACCGATTGATGTGAACAATTTTAGAACTTTTGTTAAATTGAATTTTTATGTTATTCTTACTCAAAACTTCAAGTATTTTATGAGGTCCGAAGTAATGATCACCGAATTTTCCCGGTTTGGGACCTTTAAGTAAGAATACGTAGTCACCGACTTTGAAGTTAGTTTCCTAAAATCTTTTTCGTAAAATTTTTTTGATTTAAGTTTATATTTGACTATATTTTCATAAAGTAATTTATGAAAAGTAAGGGCTTTCCTTCTCTGTCTGGTTTTTTCTTCGTAACCCAAACGGGACTGTTATAAGGTGAATCTAAAGGTTCGATTAAGTTTGCGTCTAATAGTTCACGAATTTACCTATCCACTTCCTCCTTTAACGCTACTGGATATTTATGTTGTTTCGCGTTAACAGGATAATTATTTGTGGTCTGAATCTTCTGCATGACCAAGTTAGTTGTGCTGAGACAGTCGCCCTTGAGGTTAAATCTGTCTTGATTCTCCTCTATTAACTTAGTAGTATGAGCTATCAATTCTTGCTCCAGGTGGTCCAATTTTAGATGAGATTTTAGATCTTTTACCTCGGTCTGAATACTGAAACTAGAGCGGACTGGGTAGGAGAAATGGATCTGTTCATGTGATTGGGTTTCGGATGGGATACCCAGTTCAGTTGTCATCATTACTTGGCTAGATGGCGTATATGACGAGAGGCTTGTCTTCCAGTTTCTTCTTCTTCATTATTCAGGAAGATTATTCAGGTTCGTAGCGATTTCTAAATCTAGATCATCTAGAATTTCATCTTCTGAATCAATAGCTCTGTTAGAGTCAACATCGATTTCATTTGTTAGAGGGGGTGCTTCAAATTCATTTGGATCTATACCAGATACTTCTGCTTGTTCTCTGATGTAACTATACTCTAAGAGCAGCGATTCGTTCTCGATTATTAATTCTTCAGAATCGTAATCGAGTATGGCTTTAGAAGTCGTTAGGTATGAGCTTCATAGTATCCCATCGCCAGGTAGCTTGAACTCGTCGCTAACAACATGAAAGGTGTGTGTACAGTTATTAAGTACCAGTTGCGTAGTACCTAGTGTTTGAGTTAATTTTTTTCCTATCCCTTTAAGGAAGGCGATTTTTAACTCATCTATGATTTGTTCTGTGGGAAGAAGTCTACGTTTAATCAAATTAGCTTATGATCCGGAGTCTACAAGGAATTTTCCCTCTCGATTAATGATCTGATCGGCGAGATGTACGAAAGGTAAGTTGCTCAAATCTTCCCTGGTTTCGAGGTTAAGAACAGTGATTTGTTCGAGTTCTGTGCCTTCTTGTATGAATAAGTAAGTTGTCCTATTAATTTCGATTGATTGGGTTTGGAATTTTACTTCTGCTTTATTTTGATGGAGAAAATCGGACCCGATTATGCCATCCCAGGGTAGTAAGAGACTATTAGATACCACTGAGAACTTAGTTGGTACGTTAAGAAATTTCATCTGTACTGATCCTAGAGCGACTTCTGAACCGGATTGAATACCAGATACGATGGTTAAGTCGGTATGATCAATTTTATCATTCCTGGCGAGACATTTTTGTTTAATAATACTGACTTGTGAACCTGTATCTAGCATTAGTGTTATTGGTTCAGTGAATTATTTTTTTAATAATTTGACGAGCGGAAGTAAGGATCTTCTTTGTTTTAATTCCATGGAATTAATTCCGCGAGTAGACTGTTCACATCGCGTGTTGGGCGCTGGATTGTTATGGTCTCCATCCTCGCGCCGGTAGGACGGGAAGGCAAGTCGTTTCCCTGATTTGGTAAGTTTCTGCTATTATTATATTGTCTTTTACGACATTCCTCAATAGTATGTCCGTTATTTTTGCAATATCTGCAGGTCACCCTCTGATTTGGTGAATTATTTAGATTTGGACATTGTGGACACAACTAATTTTTTAGGTAAGTTTCGTTTATTTATTTAATTATTTATGTAATTATTATATCTAATATATAATTACTTTTAATATATTTTAATTATTTATTTATGTAGTTATACTATGAATTAAAAAAAAAATTATTTTACTTTAAAAAAAAGATTTTTTAAATAACTTCAAATTTTAATTAAATAAATTACTTCATTAATAATTGGATTAAACTAATGAATAAGATTTCTTTACTAAAGGTTATTTTATGAAGGTGGATTTGTCTAAATAGTGACTATGTTAATTAAAGTATTATCCTTTTCCTTTTATTTAATATAAATATATAAAATTTTTACTGTGTATATTATTAATCTGTTATGCTAATCCATAATAGTTCTTGTAGGTAGATCTCCACAAAGGAGGCTTTGGTAATTAATGTTTAATTTTTGACACAGAAATTTAGGTATAGGATTTTATAGAATTTTAATTCCGAAGTAGCACTCAAATTCTTGACATGTATATAGGTTTTGATTTTAATTCTTCAATATGGAAATTAATTTTATGTTATTTGTTTAATATTGAATGATATGGAAATGGATTATGAATTGGTAGTTGATATTGAATAACACAGAGATTGATTTAATGTTTAATATTTAGATATAGGATTTTATAGAATTTTTGTTGAGAAAAAACACTTTAATACTTTTTTTGACTGCAGAACCTTTATTTCCGAACAACTCCAACAAGAATTTCCTCAATAATAAGATATGAACCAGAAGTACTTTTCTACAATTCCCAAGATTATTCGTTGCTCCTTCACATTTTAGGGGGTATTGCAGGACTGGTGCCACTATCTCCGGGTATACCCTGAGTCCATCAATGCTATATGAGACTGACGCCGACGATGATTCGAAGCACATATTCCAACCACTTCAGGTGTTTGTCAAAGGACTCGGTTACGTTAAAGACGTGCGGTTGAACCTCTGGACCAAAAAGGGTCCCAATCAGCCGACAAAATGTAGCGAGCTTCCAGGAGCTTTTTCTCAAACTGTCCTGCTTTGGAGTTTTTTAGGTACTGTCGTACATGTATCCTGTCTGGTCATCATATCACATTGACGTGACCCCAAGCGAGTATCGGAAAGCTACGTGTCTTGGTTGTCTGCATGTGAAGCACACGTACGTTACGCAGTGTCATTCCGTGTGCTCGAAACGCTGGCACGTATAACACTAGTAGCCAGTGGAAATCCTAGCCCTGGGATCCTTATCACCTTGTGTGGTTTCAGGAAGATCCTATCGAGCTGCATGGTGTATTATGAGTTGTTAAAACCTGGTGAAACAGTTAATACTGATCACTGGTGACAAAAAATAATTAATTTGAATCATGCAGCAATCTAAGAACGACTAGAATAGATCAGAAGACGCAACAAGGCAATTTTTATCTATAATAACGCACCTAAATACAAATCCACCCTCACACCGAATGAACTTAACACTCACTTTGTGCGTGTTTTTATGTCTAATGCCATCAATGACAGATGGATAGATGCTGTGCTCAGCTCTACTGTAGATAGTGGGTTTCATTTTAAGAGTATAAGTATTAACGACACTATTTTATCTATGCCAAAGTTTTCATCTGAGGGAGTTGGTGAAGATGACATTCCGCATATATATAGTTGTAAAAGCGTTTTCAGTTATTGGTCCTTTTTTAGTGCGTCTGTACAGTAGTTGGCTTCAAAGTGGGCTCGTGTAGTGTCATTGCCTGGAACCACGCCCTCAGGGCTCCTGGAACCAATGGACGTGGGTCTCTACGAGCTAGCGTGCGCCCAGCCCACCCCATGCTATCAGCCTCCTCACAATCACGAAGACCTGAAACGGGAGCGATACGAGAAGTCGCTAAGTCGCCTACTTCATCGACCCAACTCTCGCTGCTAGGCTCAGCTGAAGATGAACGACTACAAGTCTTCCAGCACCAACGTCAGCTCGATGAGGGCGAGCGGTCCACCTCCGGGAACAATGAGGTCACCCCCTTTAATAGCAGGACAGGATAGACAGAAATAGACAGGAGTAATGGTCATGCCAGCAGGCCAAAACTCTCGGGTCCTCGTAGAGATGCCGCGGCGGTCATCTCTTTCACGAGCCGTGGGTAGGACCGAGCAAAATTAAATCAAATTTGGGAATTAAAAATCATCAAAGTTTGAAAATTAATTCAATTTGTTTTTATGCGTGAGAGAACCGAAAACTTGAGGGAAGCCGTATTTTTGAAGGCCCTACTCCCAAATGGGACCAATGTGCGATGGTCGGTCTTTCGGCCCTTCTCCTTTTTAGGCCTCAAAGTTAAGATTAAATCTGTCAACAAACTCGGCAAGGGGGACTGCTGTTATGCAAGACAAACTGGCGAACTATTAGGCAAGATAAGCAAAAACGTTACAGTAATGATAATCATCATTAACATTATGATGTCGATTTCGAGCCGCAGGTAGAATTTTTCACAAAATCGAAATCTCGAGATAAGACTTTTATCGACATTCGCAAGCGACAAAATTGCATCAGCACTGGCTTCAACACTAATATTTCGGGAACCTGATGTAAACAATATAGAATTTATCTGTAGACAAATCTCTTCTTTGATTTTTACTTCTCTATTAGACAGTTTCCAAAGCTGATATGCGAGCGCCGAGCACTAGCCTGTCGGGTCGCATCTGCGCTGGTCTCATCACCTGTAACCGGGAACCCATAGTCCCAGAAAAATAGAAAAAATTTTATTTCAAATGTTAATTCAAAATTAAACGATTCCTAGGGCTAATTCAAGCATGCCAATACCAAGCCTGCCTACGTCTCCCCGGTTTTAATTATTAAACCATTAAATTATAATCTAATTTATTATTTACATCTTTAAAACTACTTACAATACTTGTCTCAATACTCCTTAATTTCACTGTATTATCTAATATCTCTGTGGTCAGGATATTGACCTTATAATTCGTTTTTTCTTCCATTTTTACTACAATGTCTTCGAATAATCCTATATCATTAACGATTCAGCTTAGTTGACTGTTCAACGTTGACATTTTCATGCTTCGAAACCTTGCATATAGAGCAGATATTAACTTCTCCTTTGCTACCTAGACATAAGATTGTTATGCATCGAACCGAGACTCCTTGACAGAAAACAGTTTAGATCGGGCCAGCGCTCGATCAATGGGATCCAACCTACTGCAAAAAAAGACAATCATAGATACCAAAATGTTAGATCGCGCTTTAAAAGCATTAGGAATGACCTGCGACGACGAGTAGAATGGTTTGGTATTCTGCTGGTTACGCCGCATTCAATTTTGTTCATATCTTTGAACAGTATCTGCTGACTGGCAACTTGCGTGACATCGAAGTTGATAGGCTGTCATATCGTAGAAGAGGAGTCGTGCGCTCTTTCACTCCGCTCATGTTGTCTATCTTTCTCGGATTTAGAGAAGAGCTTCAGCAGCCAACAAGCGTGACATGGACATGTGCTCGTGCATGCAGTGGCTTCGAAGTAGCCTGGGTGAAAGTGCAGCCTGATTTTATTGTACTTTACAAGAGATTTCGCTTTTTTCCCCATCGGCACACAGAGGTTCTTTCATTCATGTGTGGGATGGTGCTGCAGGTATAGACGGATGAGATTACGGGCAAACGCCGATACGATGTAAAATGATATATGACTGTACGCAAATTAAGTGAGATTTCAATCCATGAGCTCACACTAATGGGACACGTATAAACACTATGCACTCACATATCTGTGTGCAAAACACTCCGAGCCTGTTTTCCGGGTACGAAGACGAATATCCTTTATAAGTAGACTCCTTAGCTTTTTGTTGAAATCTCTCAATTAATGCTCATATTATTAATCGTCGTATTATACAGACTATCAAAAAATTGACTGATCTTCAATTAAACTCCAAATCTAATTAGGTTTAAAAAAAATATTTATAATGTTATTAATTTTTAGTTTCAAAATTTCAGTTTTTTAGAAAGGATAACAGAACTTTTTTTCGGTCTTCATGAATTTACTGAACTACCATGAACATATACTAAAGGCTTTTAATATTTCATATTATATTTAAGGATTATATTTGTACATAGACTTTACATAATCAAGATATGTATTTGCAAAAATAGTAGTACAACTTAAATCAGTAAAAATAGTTGATTATTGAGTTAATAATTCTGTAATTATCAATTGAAATTAAGAAATTACCTTTAAAATTATTATTGCAGTTATAAAAATGCATATCACATTAATAAATGTAAGGCATGCGCTTATCAATCCATTGCAAAAAAATTCGATAGGCAAATATTCAGAATAACTAAAAATATATGTCCTATTAGAATTTTTTAAAAATTCTTCTTTTACATATGGTACTTTCGTTGGTTTGTAAATCAGCCACATGCATCCAAGACCCCAAAAAAGTCCCTGAAATTCATTGTACATAAATAAAGAATTTATAGTACATATTATTACTATAATTAATATTATTTGCTATTTAAAGCCTGTTTTTTAATTATTTATATTCAGCTACACCACGCAATAGATAAGGCAATTCTAATCATTTTTCTTGCTGCTCGCGAAACTGTCAGATGCACCTTCACGAAGATACAGGCATTAAAAAAATGGTAAAAATTCAGGCTCCGTGGCCGAAAAGCGCGGCCTCTCTTGCCACAACTTAGCGAATAATGTGTAGAGAAAACAGTTAATAAGCGAGAATAGGGCGAAGCGGTCGGAGCCTCAGGATGAGCAGCGGTCATTGCGGTTCAATACCTGCGACCCCCCATTCCACCATATTCTTGTTGAAAATTTCGGCAGTTGACCAATGGGCACGTATCTAAGACTGGAGGACGCGGCCAGGCGTGCTGCTCGCCTTGCGAATCCGACAACTCTGCTTTACTCCCTCTCATTGACTGTTTTCTCTACTCTCATTCATTGCGCTGCAGCGAAAGAGGCTGGATTTTTACCATTTTTTAAACGCCAGTATCTTCGTAGGGGTGCATCTGACAGTTTCGCGACCGGCAAGAAAAATGTTAAGAATTGCCTCAGCTACCCTACGGTATAGCTGGAGACAAGACAGGCTGTATAATATAATATGCATACAAATTTATTGTATAACTAACGCACTATAAATCAATAATGCTGCTACATAAAGTATTTTAGAGATTGTTTGTTGCGCTTCCGCATGCGAATACTTTTTGTAAAACTCCTGATACATTCTTAAAACGCAGAATCTCGCTAGCTCATCATACACCTCTGTCTTAGAGGGATCACCGTTGGCCGCTGCGGAGAGGCGCAGCCCGAACTTATTAATTTTGGTTCGGTAAAATGAGAGGGAGAAACGGGTAAAGGCCATCAAGAAAACATACATAAAATTACTATGCAAACATGGTGGTTTATTGCGTATCAGCTACTATAAAATTGTATCGGCCCGCAGACCGGCTCTGCTCTAATAAACTCTCACACTCCCTCCTTGCGATCGCCTCTCATTGTGACCTCCAAATCAGTCTGCTGTCGTGGCACTTGCCTCTCGCCCGCGTCGGTCTCCCCGCGGTGGCCCGCCCCGTCCGCACACTTCTTCGCGCGTACGTGCTCCGAGCACTTATGCATGACAGAAGGATGCTTCGTAGCCCACTCACCGCTCTCCGTGAGTCCCTGGACTTCGCTGTCGCTAACGTCTTCATCGTTCAGGTAGCCCTCGGCCGATGTGCGTCACTGTTGGCTCTCCGGATTCTTTGTAGATGAGATGGTCTGGGGCGGACTGTCAACGGCTGCTCCTCTTCAACAATCTCGGCTTTAGCAAAACGGATCGTTGCTCAGAAGGACAGGATCAGTCAGAGAATCTGCTACTTCCGAGGCCCGGGACGAGAGGGAACTTCTTCTTCTACTGAAGCGCATAACGAGACAGAACGTCTTGTTCTACCAAAGCATGGGACGAGAGAGAACGTCTTATTCTTCCGAAGTCTAGCACGAGAGAGAACGTATTCTTCTGCCGCAGCACGGGGCCAGAGAGAGTGTCTGGCCCGCCGCTGCTTCTGTCTATCCATCCGTTCAAGAGTGCTCTTCTCCCCGTATCTGAGCTCTGAACGTGGTCCTTGCGTTTCTTCAGGCGCTCCCGCTTACCACCACCTGATTCCCCATCGCCGCGCGCTACTTCCCCTCTTATTACAGCGCTGTTGCTAGAAGAGGCGGCAGCTGTTGACGATGTTGCCGCTCTCACTGCCTGCTGTGTCCGATGGTTAATTTTTCGCCATACAAATATAGGGTTTCGCAGTTTGAGCATGTACGTCTCGTTTCTTCGTTCGACTTTTTATCCCTCGTCCATGCACCGTATCCTTCGAGGAAACACCCGCAAAAACAAGAATAAATCCCGAATATCTAAATATTATATCACAATTTTCGAGAGCTGGAGTTTGCGATAGTTCTGCAAGATATTAGGGAGGGAAGGGGTAAATATCTTACTATGATTTACTTGGTCCAATGTAGAACCCTCGCCGACTTTTCCTCGCGGTCTACTCTCCTTTCCTCCCCTCCCACTACTGTTCATCTCTCCCTCCTCGGCCCTACTCTGTATCTCCTATTCTCCTATTCTACAATATTACTGTGCCCAATTAGTTTTAAATAGCCATTGCCAGCCTAGCTCGCGGAGGAGATGAAGCGCTTTACTTGGGACGCATTCGCTTGTGTATAAATGCCGGGGGTTCGCAGGATACAAAACGGCTGACGACTTCACCTCGATCATATCGAACGGTTCATCATACTTCGGCGCGAGCTTCGCGGCGAACTTCTTTCCCGCGTTCAAGAGCGTATGTGTCCGTCTCATAACCATATCGCCTACCAGGAATTTTTCTTCACGCCTGCGGTTATTAGAATGCACGACCTGCCGTTTACGTTTGGCCTCGATATTTTTAGAGATCATATCGTGCAACGCAACGAGTCGTTTCACGTGGTCTGCCCACTCCTCTTGTCGGATCTTCACTATTGCCCACTCGATCTTCGCCTTTCTGCGCAAACTCTTAACGAGCGCCGTCTGCCTACCTATGTTAAGGAATGCGGGAAAGACTTTCATCGTCGCTTGCAAGGCGGTGCTAATCGCTTGATGTAACTCGAACAGGGAGAGAAGTTTGCACGTTAAAAACCAGCACTACTTTGAAATAGAATCCTGTTTTCTAGTGCTAGAATACTATTTTCTGATGTTAGAATGCTTTATTTAATGTCTAGCACGTAAATTTAAGGTGCTAATGATACCATACTTTATGTTGGTACTGCACCCGTAAGTTTACTATACTAGAAGTTCGTATGTCAGTGCTATAGCATTGAAATTTCAGCTACTGACTCTACTTAGAACGGTTTTTTACCGTTCTAGAATCTAAAGTGAAGGCGCTGCTTGCAGCAGTGAGCAGTGTTTGCCGGCTTCTGCGAGGGCTTCTGCGTGTAACCTTATGTTTTTTCAACATGGATATATTTGTCCAAAATATTTTAAATGATTGGGGATTCAGTGAGGTTATTAATTTATTTAAGTGTAAGTATAAGACATAATAAAGTTATTATTATTAAGTATATACATGTAAGTTGATTAGAATCACAAAAATACCGAGAAAAATACATAATTCAAGCCTAACGCTTCGCTGTCAAATTAATTCATTAATGAAGTTAATATATTAATAATTATTTTATACATGCAGATAAATATATTATGTAAATGATAATAAATTAACACAGGATCCAATAAAAACTAAAATAAAATTATCTATAAAAGTATGATTAATAAAATTAGGTTCATCCATGAATGTATTTTGATTTTTTACATTAAGTATTTCGAGAAAGATTTTAAATCATTCAACACTAAAATATAATTTTGTTTAGTATTACTTTATGAAGTTGCGAAATTGCAACCAAAATTAATATATAAAATTAACTTCATAGACGAATCCAAATTATTTAATGAATATTAAACTTAATTCTACTCTATAGTTATATGCTTATATATTTAGATATATACATATGAGTGCGGGGGGGTATATACATGCAGACGGATTTTTCGATTAGAAGTAGAACGGGAAAAAACCGTTCTAAGTAGCAAGAATCTATATGCTAGGAACAGAAACATAGAATGCTACCGATAGTATCGAAAATTTTAATGCTATCTCCGAGTTTATAGATGGCGCTATCTTAATTTTCAATGCTTGGCTTTTAAATTTTGCGTTCTACTAGTAGAACCGAGTTTTAGGGTTCAAACTTCTCTCCGTGAACTAATGAGCGTCCCAATCGCGATGATCCTCCTTAACAAATGTGGCGATCATCGTTTTGAAGGTGCGATTCACCCATTCTACTGGGTTCGCCTTCGGGTGATATGGTGAATGCGGGTCTCCTCGAGAACTTTCGCGAGAACCCGGTTATCAAAATTCCGTCCTTTATTCGTAAATAAGTATACCGGCATACCCCACCGAAAAATCACTAAGTCCACGAGCGACTCGACTACTCCTTAACGCTCTCGCCTCAATACAACACGTAAATTAGCCCTCATTTACGACCAGGCACTTTCTTCCCTTTTTATTCTGCGGGAACTCCATAAAGTCGCAACTAGCTACTAGTCGAAAACTATCCAGGGGCTCTCTACCAGATGGTAGCCTATGCGGCCCTGCGGCGCCGACTACGGTACTTTACACTTCTGGTGTTAGCAGCAAGAACGCACGTAGAAGTACCCGTCATGCTGTACCCCGGCCAGTAGTACTTGCAGGCGACTCACTCGTACGTCTCGGCTCCGCTTAGTACCCGGCTGACGTAAACTATAGGGTTCTCACCGTCGTCTAGATACTGCGTCATGACATCTCCGAGCGCACTGTCGTGCGCGTCGTACTGCATGATAAACGGTTTATCGAAATCGGGCCGCACCAGTACCAGGCCTTCCGTTAATGCTTTCTTCAGCGGCAACTTCAGTTCGGATTCGATAGATTTAAACCGTCCAAATGATATAATCACTCCCAGGAAACGTCTTAATCGTGGGATCGCGAATGCCGTATATTTCTTACTACCACGCTCCATTGGCACTTGGTAGTAAACTTGCCTCAGGTCTATAGTAGATATAGTTTTGTTAATCGATTTACGTTCCAATAATTGATACAAAATCGATACCTCCGTCCGATTTACGCAATAATACGGGCGCCCTGGCCCATGAGCTTGTCGATCTCTTGATTACGCCCACCTTTAGCATATTCACTACTTCATCGTGCGCAACCTCAAGAATTCGCCGTGACATTCGCCTAAACTGATACATTATTGGCGCTGCGCTCTAAACATCAGTGGTCTGTTCGGCTAGCTTCATTAGGCGAAGTATGGGCACGTTCGGTGTTTAAACTCGTTGACATGAGCTTCGAGTTACGCCCTTTGCGCATCGGTCAGCTCGAAGATCCCTGCGCACGTCGCGTGAATTCCTATCCACCTATTCCGTGCACGAGTTGAAACTCGAACCACGGATCGTCGCCTAGCTTCCACGCGTTTTGTCGAATCTATATCAGCATATCGAACTGATAAACAAAGTCTGCGCCTAATACCATTTCGTTCTCTGAATGGCTTACTGCAGTCATTTTAATATTTCTGATTGTTCCAACCACGTTCATCGCTAATGATATCGTTCCGATAAGGCGGCATACCCCCCTAACACAAACTTAAGCGTTGTTACCATTGGGTGTAAGCGACCCTGTAGCTGACGGGTCAGCCGCGGTCCAAGAACCGTGATCTGGGCGCCGCCATCTACCAACGCCGATTACTTCTCTATTCGCCGTACACTTTCGGTGACGGGAGTTTCCGCCGACCCCTGCCCAGCGTACCCCCCCCCCCTCCCCGTCAAACTGGGACATTATCCCTCGGTGCTAATTCCCCCGATTCCTCCCTATTCTGTGGCGAGTTACTTGCGTCCAAATTGCAGTTTCCCCCGCATGCCCCGTCTATCCCCGACTCGTCCAATTCGCGTTCATCCTTTGGAAATCTCTCCTCTGGGTCGGTAGCTTTCGTCTCTATGTTCTCGCGCTCTTTAATAGACCATCGCGGCGTTTCTCGCTAACGATGTTTCGATCCGTTCCATCCTCGCCCATTCGTCTCAGATCTATTCCCACCCATCCGACTTGGCGTACGCTCCCTGCGGTTTCTCTCCAGTCGCGTTTTCCGGGCTTCACTGTGCCGAGATATTTCGTTCGGTCTGTTCGGCCACTCGCCCTTACTACTCGCTAGGGGTTGGTTTAATTCGCAGTCCGCCCCATGCTGTTGCTTTTTAATCGTTCCTTCCGAGTTCCGTGGTACATAAATATCTCCTGTCTGTCCGCTCCGCTCCGCGACCTTTGGGCTTCGCGTTACAGAGATATCTTCTTTCTGTACGCTCGACATAATTTCCTTGACTTTCTCGCCTGTTTCGATCCGCGACAGAGCTCTCGGGAGCCCCTTCTCTTCGTTTGGGGGACCCGGGGTTCAGGAGGGCACCTCCGTGCTCATTTCCCGGGTGTCCTGCTGCAGTAGGCAATGGGTTGTTTCTCCGCAAAACGAAGGGGCATATACTGGCGTAGTGTCCTCATTGCCGGTACGCCTAGAACTGCTGCGCGGGGCAGTTACTTACGCGGTGTTTCAGAGCTTTACATCCGAAACAATTTGCCGCGAACGGTGTTTGCCCAACCCACGTTGAGAAATTGGGCTGCGGTGCCGCAGGAGACCGTGGGCTAGCCGATAACTATGGCGGGGACCTCACACCCGGTCGACTCCACCGTGGGCCGCTGTTCGCAGCGCCGAAATCGCCGTGTCGCTCCGCTGATTTTCTGCTGACTAACATCGACACTTTTGGCATGCAGAGTAATCCGGCCGCGGTTTTTGGGCCTGGAGAGGCTCGGTTCTATGTGGCAGATTGCTCGCTTTGGGTCACAGCATTGCGTATGTTGTATGTCCTGGGCCGTCATACACCGGCGTCATCGGCGCGTCTACCTTGATTACCGCATCCAGCGTGTCCACGCTTCGCGCGCTATCCTTTTTACTCTTGCGCGGCGATTTGTATCAGTCTGCCGCATCCCCGATTGCTGGTACGCCTTATGTCTATTAACTCATATTTTAGAGCATCGCGGTAATCCAACAAGAGACTTCGGAGCGTCTCTTCTACTTGCTTGCGCATCGAGGGAGGATGGCAGAACTTTCTCTATAGGTCTTATTTTTTGTATAATAGCCCATTGTGCGAGGGGTCCTTCCATAAGCGGAGTGGACCCAAGTATGATAGTGACTCTGAAGAAGCTGCTACCTCTTTTCCACGCGAGCTTGACCGTGAAGCCGCAATAAACAGAGTGTGCAAGCATTATCTGGAGTATGTGCGGAATATAGTAGTAGTTGCAGAGTTCAATACAGCGAAAAGGAGAAACGTTAGCGCATTTTTTGAGCATTTTTAAATCAAAAGTGGAACGAATGCATTATCGCAAGCAAATGCACAAGATTTTTGAGCAGAGCAGGCCATCGTATCGGCGATATTTGATGGATACGATGTCCCTGATATTCAGACGGTCGAGCATGGGAAGTGTTTGTAGTACATTAGCGGGATTGACAAGCGTCTTGGAGTTTCCAATTCTAAGATGCTGTCGAAATCCGCCGACGCGGGTGCTATGAAGTGGGAAACAAGTGTGAAGCCTGTTAGTGCGTAGGTGGGGACCGCATCTGCCGAAACCATCGCGGCGCTTGCCGAGTCGACCAAGAAGTCTAAATCTAAGAGGAAAGCGGTCGTCTTGGAAGGTGTGAGCAGTGGTGCTGGCAGACAGGTCGCTGCCGTGAGTAGTAGTTTTATAGAGAGAGCTTCACCTGTTACAGTTCCTTCAGTGCAGTCCCAAGGAGCAATTTCGAAAAAGATCATAGAGGAGGTTATGAAAGCGATAGCAGGACAGCGGGATAGGATGCCATCCGCGTCATTACTTCGAAGTGGCAGTACGCCTGTGCCAATGCAGGTGGCTACTGGTCCATTTTACGAATAGTGCCATGAATGTAAAGGTATCGGACATGGGGCCTCAGAGTGAGCAATTTTTCTAACAAACAAGCTACAACTGCAGGTGCGTCGGGACATTTCTCAATGTGGGTTCTGAATGGAACCCGCCGCCCATTCTGAATAGAGAAGTTTTGGAACGTTGTGTTCGAGTGCCGAAAAGAAATATATCGATGGCCAGTCTTCAGACCGACAACCGGCTATGGTTGTTGGTTCGTTTGGATGGTAGCGATATTTGAGCGTTGTGCGATCATGTTTCTATAGTTTCTTTTATTTGCGTTCTCGAGATAAAAGAATATAAAAATAAATGGCGACCACCACAGTTGGATGTCAGAGGCCTTACAGGGTCCACTCAACAAACGTTGGGAGTGCTCGAGATTCTCTTCGATATAGACCATATCGAAGGGAAAATCGCTCTCCGGATTATTCAAGGAATAGATCATACTATGCTCCTGGGGATAGATTTCCTACATAAGTGGGGCCTCGAAGGCCAACTTGGAAGTCGAATGTGGCGTGTTTGTGGTGGATACTGGCGCGAATTCGATAAGGGTGAAGAGGAGGAGATGCAAGTTAGGATTTTTGCAGTGTGAGCTGGCATCGATGAGATTAAAGAGGAGAAGCGTGAACAAGTAAGAGCTCTAATTGAAAAAATTCTTCCTGAACCTGGCATTATTCATGGCTACACGATCCTTATCGAACATCACATCGATGTACAAGGTGCTCGGCCAGTGAGACACGCACCTCGACGTATGTCTCTGAGAGTCCTTGAGTTTGCCCAAGAAGAAGTCCGACAAATGCAATAAAAGGGCATTATAGAGCATAGCATGCGTAAGTGGTGTAGTTCAACTAATATCTTCCTACGGGGCGTACAGGCGAGTCACCAGTTATTCAGCAGTGCCTATTTAGAGGCTCCTTGACACTACATACATATATTCATTCAACAGGAGAACCCTATTTAAGGGAAGTCCACATTTGTTCTGACGATCCCGTTTTAGGGTTACTGTACAACAACTATACAAGCCCCTTACTATCGATGCTCTTATAATCCCTATATCTGCACAGGGACGTAGCATCTTCGCTGGCACTGCAGAGATCAGCATTCCAGGCCACCGCTCAGTACCCGGCGCGGGTCTCCGAAGCAAAGGCCAGCAGGCCTCACCGCCAGGTGGGAGTGGGGCGACACGCGAGAGAGAGAGGGAGCGTGCATGACGCGGAGCGCGGCTGGTATCCAAGGACCCTTGCGGCCCTACCTGCGCTAGCCAGCGGACTCCGGTGATCCGCCCGGGTCGAGGCGAGGGCTCCAAGTGCGACCCAGTACTTGCCTCGTCGGCGGCTTCATCGCGTCCTGCAGCTAAGGCCAGGGCCCCAAATACGGTCCGGTGATAGCCTCCGCGGCCCGCCATATGTAGAAGGGCACTGCGCACCCGTCGGAAGTGTGCGTTTGGGCGAAGACTATTCGACCGGACGTGCATAAATGAGCGATTCCCCAAAGCCCCCGTGTACTTATTGAGTGTTCCCCTCCCTCTGCGATCTCAACCCGCGTCGACCGCCGTGAGGCTAGCCGACTGGAGCTAGCCCGGCCGGGTCCACTTTGGGAGGACCACGAACCTGCGCGATGGGTAGACAAGCGCGACAGGATAGTGACGGGTGCTCTGGGCCCCTTCGAGGTACGTCGGCCTCGGAGAGGAAGCGCTACGTCACAATACTCATGAATAAATTAATAATCTCATTCGCAGAGACCAGAGCATGAACCCTACTACGTTCTCTCCATTTAATGAAGAATGTAGCACGTCAATACCAAACGTACTAAAAACCGAAATCGCGTGCAGTATCCTTGCACTGCTTGAACGCACCATATTGACCACGGATTAACCACATATTTATAAAAATAGTATATTGTCTAATACCAGACGTCACCGTATCTGATCGGGAAAATAAAGCATCTTGAGTAGAGAAGGTAGTAAATGACTGTCTTGTCTCTTAGACAAAAATAGCAATTTCAATTATTCTAAGCTGCACCCTAATTGATGGGATTGCCAGTTGGAGTTTCTGACCAACCTTTCTATGTGAACTTGTTGTTCGTGCCCCGAATTACACCGTGGAGACCAGGTCAGCAGGTACGAAGGAGGGGACCATAGAAGTGATGACGTCATGCGCAATATCAGAGGGCGAGACTCCCATACTAGTACAGTCGAGCACTCCCGTGATGACGAGTTCAACCTTATCACCCACTGCCGAGCCCTTCTTCTCATTACCCTGATCGTTGCTCGAAATATATCCGGAAAACTCGACAGTTGATTCATTAAAATGAATGTTGTTGATTCAATTGCCGTTTCTATGTTTATTAATAGATTTTCTATTGCGTTTATTATTATTATTATTATTATTATTATTATTATTATTATTATTATTATTATTATTATTATTATTATTATTATTATTATTATTATTATTATTATTATTATTATTATTATTATTATTATTATTATTATTATTATTTTTTTATTATTATTATTATTATTATTATTATTGATTCGTTTAATACTGCTCGTTTTATTGTTTTCAAAGTAATTACTATTATTTTATATACAGCTTGTTGCGGTACCGATTGACACCTTCAAAATTATCAACTGTATTTATCGATTATTATTTTATATTGTTATTAACTGTATTTATCTGTTATTATCAATTTTATATGTATTTGTTATTGTTAGCGGCGACATCACGAATGTTATATTATGTTAAGTTTTATTTATTACTTTGCTGGGTTTCGGAAGTCCTGATCCGGGACAAAGAGGGAACCCGTGGCCGCTCAGTGGAGAATTTCATTGTTTCCCTACCATCTCCACCCTCCTCCGAGGTCTTCAAGTTACGCATCGTAATAAAACACAGGTATTGGTTTTGTTGTTAGAATATTGAATTAAACTATTATTAATGTCATTGGCTCCTGAGCTCCCGGTAGTGCGCACAGCCCCGATGATGCGTCCTCCGCGAAATTTAACGTAATATTAATAAAGTCATTACTGCTTTTATTTACATTTTTGTTTATTTGCGCAGTTAATTTTAATATGCTATCAGACTTATCAGTCGCCAGTCCGTTAATCTTTTTATTAATAATTCCTCCCATTTCTTTAATTGAATTTTTTAGTTCCCTGATCTCATTGATGATCAGTGAGCGATCCTTACGCAGGGCTGCCAGCTCAGCTATCTGCCCTTTGTAGATATTTTCAAGCTTAGAGACCCGACTACTCGTAAGAAAGGTATTAAGTCCAGCCATCGCTCGATCAATGAGATCAAATCTATTACAAAAAGGTCGATTGTGAACACCGAGAAGCCCGATCGCGTCTTTAATGCTTCGGATATGACTTGTAATGATGAGTCGAGTGGCGAAGGTGATGATGTAGGCATCAGGCTCATCTTACAGGTCGCAGTGGAGCTTCTGACGGCAGTTTGGTTAAGCGGAGCCGGCCGCACGTCGACCAGCTCAGCATCCGTCTGGGTACCTCGAGAAGACGTAAGATCGAGTTAAAAGAGAGTACTATTGGTCAGCTTTTTATTACAGTGTTTGTGTTTTTTGGTAGTAGAGTAATGAATGTCAGCGCTATAAAGTCTCTTAGGCATGGCCTCGCGGGTGGATAGATAAAATAATTGTTGAGCAACCTTTAGAGGTAGTAGCGGCTGACCTAATAGAGCTTCCCCGTAGTAAGGGGCAATATAAATATATTCTAGTATTTCAATACCTTTTTATGAGATGGGTGAAACTGAAACCTTTACGGGGAGCAATCGGGAAAGCGGTGACAATGGGACAGAGTTCATCAATAAATATCTCCGTGAGGTTTTAGAAGAGTATGGGGTGAAACTACTTTTCTGTATCACCCATAGGCTGACCCGGTTGAGCGAATTAATAAGACGCTGAAAACGATGATTGCCACATATGTCGAGGCTGATCATTGATAGTGGGACAAGTACTGGCACGAGTTCAGGTATGCTCTGAACACTGCAGTACAAGCTAGTGCAGTACTAAAGTCTCACCAGTGTACCTTAATTTTGGGCGACACTCGCAACCCGTGCAGAGTTTTAGACCGAGAGAGAGAGAGAAAATAGTGCGAAGCTGGAGTATTGACTTGATCGCCTGAAGCGATTGGATGTGCTTTGGGATCTCATTCGAAAAAATAATAACGAGGCTCAAGAACGCAACGCCAAGGCATATAACCGCAATAATCAGTGTACCACGTTTTAGGTGAGCGATTTAGATTTGTGGCATGATAAGATTCTCTCGGATACTACGAAAGGAATTTCAAGCAAATTAGCACCGAAGTTCGCCGGGCTCTTCAAGATTAAGGAAGTACTGAGCGATACATTGTTCCTACTTGAAGAGGCTGGGCGGAAACCGGCGAAGATGCATATCGAGGATTTAAAATAGTATGTACCGCCGAGAGGCGTTAAAGTGCCGGAAGACGTTTAGCCTCTGGAAGAAGAGTAGACTGAAGTCGATAATGTGTTGAGCGCTATTTTGTGTCGAAAGGTTGAAGCAGTTGAAATTATTGTGTAAAATATTGTAAAATACTGTCTGTTTACTGTTCTAGATGTCTCGCGAGAAGGAGGAGTTGCTCATAGAGGAGCAAGGGCAGGTGGAGCGAGAAGAGGCGGAAGGTCCCGTATCTAGTCGAATTTTCTCATCGACTCTGATGATAAGATGATCAAGGAGTCGATGTCTGGAAAGATGGAGATGTCGACTAGCGGCCCAACTGCGCTCACGCTCCTTTTATTGAGTGACATCACCGAGTCGGTGAGCGTCGTCATCGAGCCAATGGAAGTTAAGGCTCCGGCGGCGCGAGAAGAGACTCGTGTGTACTATCCTCCCCCCGGTGTATCTTCAGGATTTAAGGGACAAAGTGTGGTACAAGGAACTATTGCAGATGAGGTAAACGAAGAAGCAAAATTCTCGGCGTCCGTTAGAGAAGGATGACTACGTGTCATCTTTGATGCCAGAGGACGAATTCCTGGATGGCTTCGTCACGGTCAGTGCCGTGGTTAAGTCTGCGCCTCTCCCTGTATTCAACGAGGAGCTCTCCTAGGGGGAGAAGAAGAAAACAAGAAGGAAGAAAAGCAAGAAGACGAGTGTCATCAAGCAAGGTTTTGCCGGAGCACCCGACGATTCGAACGAGCGGCTTTCTGAGAACGCGAGTGAGCTAGAAGCGCTGAATGCGTAGACTTGGGTAGAGATGGTAAGGCGAAGAACGGCTTGATAAATATGCAAACTCCTGTGGTAAGCACGAGTCCGCGCAAGGAGGTGGAACTGCGGTCGATGAATGATCGCTTGGCAAAGCGACGAACGTGGGTGCAGACCAAAACGGAGATGCAGCCGAGCAGCAAAAAGATATGTGTACCGATATGTTCTCAATCCCCATTAGACACAAAATCAAGAGGCACGGAATGTTTCCGACGCGGAGGGTAATTCCAAGAAGTAAAGAACGTCCCAACACCACTCTCGTCTCAAATTTCTGATTTTTACTCAGACAGGTCGTTCTTCAGGAATTTGTTTCATCTCCCTCCTTACACGTGCTCTACGCCAAGCTGCACTTAAACATCCCATCTGCGAAAGAAACCTAAGTTGAGTATCATTGGGTGCTTCATTCTTGGCCGAGCCTTAAGTCTACTTCTCTTTCTCTATACTTTACGACAGACATCCTGTCGTAATCGCGCGAAAAGTATTACCTCTCCGATTCGGCCTTGACAGAGGAGGAGAAATGTATATAACAGGTGATGCGCTCTATTAGGCTTGTTTTATATCCAAATCGGAATTGCCGAAATTACAGGGAGGTCAGTGTCTACGTGCGTCTACGAACCTCGAGTGCAAACCGTGTGTCGCGACTACCGTATGTATCAAAGAGTTTTTTATGCGAATCATTAGTGAACGCTCGTCATTCACTAATCAATTATTTTAAAGTTATTGAATTTTTCTTGGTGAGTGCTCCCGGTACGTGCAATAGTTGCTCTGAGGTCCGAGTCTACTCATCTTGGAGTTGACTGTTGTTTCAATATCCAGTGTAGCACAATACCCAAGACTTTAGCAACGCGATTCAGTCAAGGAGAAGGTCACCTTTGAGGTGAGAATATCGATCTTATGTAATTAATAAAGCAAGAGAGTATAAGATTAGGCGCGATCGAGAATTTTATTGTGCGGATAAATTGTCTAGTAATTTATTTATAATTAAACAACATTTTTAAACAACATATCTTCCTTGGATGTTCCTCTTCTTTGACATCTCACCCTTCTGAGGAGTTTAAATTTTCTTTTTGTGATCCAACCTACTGTCCCTAATTCTCCCATATTTTTAAGCGTCGCATTTTCGAATTATACCTTATCTTCTGTCAGGTCAGAAATTCTGCTCCTTAGGCAGATAATTTTTATTAAAGAAAATACATATGCGCCTATCACTTAAGGGATGTGTGATTACCTGAACAAGAACAAAGTCAATCCTAATGGAGGCCAAATAAGGATAAACTTTCTGGCATCTTGCGGCAAACATTCTAGAATCAATCAGATATAGTTAACTTAAAAAAAATTTACATCGTGTAGCATGGAAAAGGAGCGCCGAATTACATTTCAGATGATCAATCACTGAGATGGTTTATTAATGCGAAAAAAATATTACATTATAAACTTAGGCTAAGATTAAGTTCGCCATTAGAGTTTGCGAAAGCCACACAGAAAGGGATAGTCAATCTTGACGCTTAAAAATCTGTCCCAATCAATAGAAAGATTTAAATTTGATTCTGCTCTACCCTTGGAGTTGCTGATGGCTGGAAATAGGCTGCAATGCGCGGTATGGGAAGCTTCGAGACAGATTCAATCACCTATTGCTTGTACTAAGCTCGCATGGATCTAGCCGGCTATTTATTAATTGGCGACCACCAGGCGATCGACGTCTTATTGCAGCGTTGGTCGTCCGCTGACTGCCAGCTCGTGCGGCTACGGAGCTTCGGGACTTTGTTTGCAAATGCGGCCCGGCCGCGCGCCAGATCGCGAAAAGGCTCGCGGGCGATCTGACTAGCTGCCGTGGCGCGGCCCCACATTATTATTATCATCATCATCATTATTATTGTTCCTATTATTATTATTATTATTGTTGTTGTTGTTGGAAAAACATTTGTAACTTACGCAATTTACTACTGGTGGCAATAATGATGCCGATATGGCTACTCCAATGAGAGGTCCATTGCTGCCCTGCAATAATGCAACTGCAACTCCAGTTCCAGATGGTAAAGCCCACAGTACACCCATCCATAATGATCTATAGTTTCCTCTAAATAAATGTTAAAGTTTTAAACGTATTTGCAACTTAAAAACTTGACATATAATGTATTCACATAGTCTGGATGTGGTTAAATATTTTTAAAAGGAAAATCATATCAGATAAATTGTCTTCCAAGGGAGCATGAGATGGTACTATTCGTTTCAGTTTAAAACATTATTTTAGGTTATATGAAGGTAATCTGCCAAAGTCAGTCTAAGTAACTTTCAAGTGCATGGTTTAGATGTTTTATGCAGCACTATTAGTGATATACTTAAAAGTATAGATATATATGATATACTTTTTTATACGAGTATCGTTAAAATGAAAATGAGTTACAATATAGTACTCGAACCTTCTCTATGAAACAGGCGTGCCGCTCCAGTACCCCAGCGGTGAACATCAAACTATGTTAGATCTGCAAACACCCGAGGATGTCGCAGTCGCGCCACTGTCCAAATAGGCTGAATCACTGCCAATTCCTTTAGGCGGTGATATCATTCAAACTTTGTCTCAGAACAGCCGCAAGACATTTGCCTGCAAGAAGCAAAGCAGCTGACCCTGGACAAATAATTGCATCTGGAGGAATAAATCCGAGACTCCTCTGTGTGACTGCGATATTTGGACCTTCCATGTTCGAAACACTTTGAAGAGTCGCGCCGTTTTTAATCTAGACAGCGCCAGAAGCACTTCAAGGGTAGCTTCCGGTCCAGAAGCGAGTTCGCTGGTCCTTGGGCGAGAGGCCCGGAGTGGTACCCCCAAGGCGGAACATCGACGGCCCGAAGTGAGCCCAGGTAGGGCCGCAATATTTATTAAACAATTCAGTACAGTCAGATGCGACGGTGCTGGCTGTACAAATACAAAAACCTTGAAAAAAATTTTACTAAACTATTCAATATAGAAATGTTCATGAAAATATTGCAGTTTTCCTTTCAAAATGCTCTTTAGTACGAATTTTTAAAGTAATAATAAAATCTCTTAAAGTTCTATACTCCTTCCTCAAGATTATTCTCCTTCAAGTAAATTATTTTCCATTGGTCATTACTATTCAAAACTGCTAATAAATGAGTCAAAGAACTGAATTGTGGTGGATAGGACAAGGAATTGGTTATATTTAAAGTAAGACAAAGTATTGATCTGGAAGTATAGATTAAATTTATTTGAAACAAAGGTTTTGTAACAAAGCAAATAGGTAACCTCGCGCTTACCTTTCCTTTCGGTCGGCTAAAACAATAATAAATCTCGAGCTTCGCGCTCGATCGTCGCTCCTCGATCGCCGCTCGCTATTTCCACTCCCGAATCACGCAGGTAGCCCAATTTTCTCGCGCTCACCGCCTATAACGCCTATAACGCCTCGGGCAGACCCTATGACTGTCCGAGCGGAACGGCTAAGTCACGAATCCCTTATGGATTCGCACAGGCATAGCCTGACTCCATACATTTTTACAATTTACATGTTCGAACTATCGGGCTTTTCTCGTTCTTCGAGACTAAGCATAGCGAGCAAGCTTACAAAAAAGATACATTTGTAATTTGACGAAAATAAATAAATAAATAATGTCAATATAATTCTACACACGCATTTTACAATAGATAGATATATAAATAATTTTATAATCAATGGCACATACATCCATCACATGAATAGTGCTGCAAATAGATGAATTGACTATTCATGGATAGCATGCAAGGCATAACCTTCGATTACTATTTCTACAAAAGATTTTATATTAGATGTAAAATTATTAATATTATAATTATCGATAACGATTATCATCCACAAGTTGCTAACTCATTGACAATAAGGGTCTAAGTTGAACGTCTAAGTCTATTTAATGCATTTGCATTAAATAATCCTTCAATCAATTCATGATTTTAAATATTTTGATCAGTTATTTCTCTTACAATAGAATTCAGATGTGCGGATTTCTCCAATGGAAACATTAGAGATACTTGTGAGCTGTCTGATTCTAAATGAAATAAAACTCCATGCCAATGAATTTAAACTTTTATATGTCCATCCTACATAACACTTCGGAGAAATCGTAACTGTGCACACGCCCCACGCGCGTAGTATGCGTATTGTCAGTGTGATGTCAGAGTACGGATCCGACGAACATTCCCAAATACCATAAATGTAGAATTAGCT
Source organism: Sycophaga agraensis (assembly GCA_018906755.1). Lineage (NCBI taxonomy): Eukaryota > Metazoa > Arthropoda > Insecta > Hymenoptera > Pteromalidae > Sycophaga > Sycophaga agraensis. The sequence goes on along the minus strand of JACCIE010000104.1, from coordinate 112,934 downwards.
GAAATAGCAATAGGAGTATAATACGTATTGTACGCGTATAAAATACGCGTAATATATGCGTAAAAATACCCTTACTCTTCGTACCCACACGAATTATGATATCAATATATATATATATATATATATATATATATATATATATTACAAAATCTATATTTTTATATAAAAATAACAAAAAGCAAATAAATTACAAAATAATTGTTTATTAAACAAGTTATACATAATGCACAAATAATAATAATATATAAATTCATATTATACATTATGACGAGTGGTCGTCCTCCTGGTACAAATAAAAAAACTTGTTAATAGATTACATTAATAAATACTTGAAATCGGGTGACGAGCAGGATAGGAAATTGCATCGCTACAGGTTGAAAACAATTAACTTTAATCATCAGTTAATAACAAAATGTGTTCGATTTGTTGAGGAAAACGATTGGAGAGGATCAGCTGGTGAAGTTAAACAGAGATAGCTGCAAGTAAGGTGCGAGTATATGGAGGCGACTATAGGAAAAATACTGTCGAGGACCAATCAAGCAGTCTCTTTTTGCTCACCAGGAGGCGAATCGTAATCCTCCCCAGGGATTAAAATTAATAGAAATATCGAGATGTCCCGTCTTTGTCTCCCTTTATCGTGATAATCTAAATATAGTTCGAGTATATATACAGTACGTACTTATTATTTTCCTTACCCGAATTTTTGGTATAGTCAAGTTGTGGCTATTGAATAGAGAGAGAGAGAATAAAAGACGATTTTTGGAGGATAGTTTATTGATAACTATTGATTGATTTATGATAATAATTGATTAATTTTTATTAAATTATTTGGGATTTTATGAATATTTTTTGAGAATTTTTGTGGTGTTTTCTTTCTTTTTATGATATAAAAATTAATAAGCCTTTAAATAGTCGCGCGGCCGGATAATTGATTGTAACGCCCTCTTTTCTTAAATTGGCGGGAACAATAGTGTATTCTTGCTAAATGTACGAGACAAGGATAATACTATTACCTAATATGCATAACAAGGAAGCTAGCTGGATTTTCGAGGGAAAATCGAGTTTCCGAGCCGATGAAAAGCGGGACTCACTCTCACTCGTCGCCCGATTTCGAAAAGGAAACGAGCCATACCGATCAAAGTCAAGGCTCAGACCGTTTATTATTATCTTCTGGAGATTAGTATTATACTCCAAGATAAATTAAAGAAGGTGCGTGGGCCGGGACCTTGGATTTTGTTTTATTGTTTAAATTATTATTTATTTATTGGCATTGTTGGTGAGTTATTTAGTTATTTTTGTATTGTCCTCTCTCTCTTCTCTCATAGCCCGGTGGACCAGAATCAGTGACATTCTCGAGATTTGTACATTTTCTTTCAGCTCGAAATTTTTCTTTTTAGGTTTTTGGTGCAGTTAAATCGAGATGTTATATATATTGTTTTATTATTCGAGATGTTAGGGATTTCCAGGGTTATATATAATTTAGCCGAGTTGAGTTAATTTGTTAAATTTTGATATCTCCGTAGATATTGGCTAAACGTCTTTTGTAAAACATTTGTATTGGAAAATTCGTAGAATCCCATTGTCTATTTAATAAATGTTGTTATAGTTTAAATTTAATTAGCGATGTTAAAATTTATTTCAACCGAACCCCCCTTCGATTGTTGAAATCGCAATTTGCACGCGACGCGCCTAGGGTAGAGGTGATCGGGGAAAATAAAATTTTAAATTTGTATTTTTTTTTTAATATTCAAATTTTTAAACTTTTTGTGATCCCACGTCACAACATACAAAATAAAACATTATATTACAAATTATGTTTACAGCTAGATATCGTCACTAATTATTATTAACTTGTAAAAGAACAGATAATGCGTAAAAACAACTAGTCTATCTCACTTCTCAAAATTACATTTTTCGTATCACTAATCCAGATACTGTCATTAATTGAATCATATTCAAAATTGAGAATTCGAATGCCTTTTGTTCTTATTAGAGACTGAGTTTATTCGTATACAGAGTATTTTCAAAAATCATTAATTCATTTACAGCGATATCCATTGTTGGTCGTTTTTTGGAAATAGCTAAACAGTGATCACATAGCTATTGAAGTTGCATTTTTTCCTCAGGAATCCATAATATTTAATTAAAGAAATAATAATAACAACTTCTTACACTTATATCAGCTGTATCATTGAACTGTCTTGCTCTCTTTTCTGTTCTTATATCAGATCTATCTGATAGATCTTCCTCGTATAGCACTTCTGGGTGTTCGAATAGAACCTAATGAACTTGGTCTATTATGATACAAAGGAGAATGAATCTATTGATATTAATGATAAGAGACCATTTTTCTGCTCTGTTTTATTCATTCATATGAATATTATAAAGAAAAAGTCTTCATTAATTTAACTATTTCCTACAGTTTCTGAAAAGAATTAAAAAATTTTTTACAAAGCATACCGCATACTCTAAAATTAACTTAAATAAAGTTAAAAATCAGAGCTAGAATATTATACGTATTTAATAAAGCTGATTATCCTAACGTTCTGACTTTTTCAGTTAAGAAATGTAAATATAAACTATTCAATCGATTCATTAAATGTTTTTGAATTTAGAAAAACTTAGAATTAACATAAGTAAATAAAAGTATATTAATAATATTTTTCTTAGCAATTTCATTTAAAAAATAATAACTAGTAATATCGTCATTCTTATAGATAAGTTATTCAGTCTGATACCGGTCATCCTCGAGTCTTGCGCACGGGCGTTAATTCCGCACCGTGAGTTCTCGGAAACTCAGTCCGGGCCGGAGCGCCGGCCCGAATAGAGCTTCCCCCACTACCGCGCCGCGCCGTTACCCCCACCATCACGCCGAGTCGGAGCAGCTGCGCCCGCGTGCTCAGATACCGACACGCTCTCCAGATTCGGCGGACTCCGTTCCGGCCAGCCGAGCCGAGCGGACCTCTGCCCGCGTGCAAACGCGCCACCAGAGGGAATCCGACCGAGAGGTCGAGACTGCCAGACCTCTGTCCGCGTGTAAACGCGCCCACAGAGGGAGCCGACCGAAAGGTCGAGTCTTCCAGACCTCTGTCCGCGTGCAAACGCGCTATCAGAGGTAACCGGCCGAATGGCCGAGGCTTTGGAAGCCCGCTCACCGAGCCCTAGACGACCGCCAGGTCGACACGGAACCTGCTCAGGCAGTAGAGCTCCGTACGCCGAGCCGCGCGGACCCGCGCTCCTGCGTGCAAACGCCGAGCCAATGGGTCTATAGGCGGAGCAACTGGCGTCGCTCGACCGCGCAGGTCGCCACACGCCCGGTGTGCCGAGCCACGCGGACCCGCGCTCCCGTGTGCAAACGCCGAGCCAACGGGTCTGTAGGCGGAGCAACTGGCGTCGCTCGACCGCCCAGGTCGCCTTCGTCCGCAGCGGACGCCGCGCCGCGCCTCCGCGACCAGATTATTTAGACCCGGCATCTGGGTTAGGAGAAGACTTCACGACTAACAAAACCCTTCTACGCAAGTTGCTGTTTCCTCATTACTGGGCCACCTACCACCGACGAAACCCTGAGGTCCCGGGCACCTGAAGAAAACGAGCTCAGGCGCAAAGCGCCCTTCATCGGCTCTTCCTAGGGCCACTCACCCTCCCCCCCCCCCCTCCCCCGCTTGTCTCCGTGCTGTCAACCCCCCCCCCCACCCCCACAGCCGGAACAAGTCCTTATTAACTCTTTATAACATTGCATTATTTAATAGACATAGTAAATGTCATTTCTGTGCAGTTTGAACTGTATAAAATATCATTATTTTCTACAATTAAAAATAAATTTATATGATAATTGTAACAGTTTACACAAAGTTTTCCATATACTACATAAAATATTAATATAACAAGTTAAAAATAAGCTCTTATTCTGGTAAAGTATTATTTTTTAACAAATTTGAGTAGAAATTTTGAATAATGTATTTATAAAATATTAAGGAATTAAAAGTATCGTAAGTAGTAATAATGAAACTAAGACTATTTATTCTTGGTAAGTTCATAAGTTGTTATAAATGAAACAAAGCTAATAATAGCATAATAAATTAATAATACACCGATACTTATGAATTTTATTGTTAAATAAACGTTAAACAAAGATTCTTTCCACCAAATTTAATAACTATAACAAACGCTATCATAAATAATATTATCATCATTTAAGCTGTGTATTAATACTTATGTTTTCGGCCAGCCTTAAGCTATTATTGAAATAATTATTAAACTTTATTAAAGATAAATAGTAAATTATCAAAATTTATTATTTACTAATAAGTTTATTATTAATACTAATAGGTTCATTGCTATTAAAGTTTTATGCTTACATTAAATGTTAGAAATCAAAATGCTGTTTACGAGAAAAAAACACTATTGATTTAAGTAGAACAGGAACTACATTTTATATCTCATTAGTATTAATGTTTTATATTTTAAATAATCAAAGTTAACTTCATCAGAAAATAATTAAAGTTGTTTAAGTTATGACGTGGTTCTTCTTCTCCGAGGCCGATGTGCCTCGGAAGGGCCCGAAGTTTCAGTCAAAGACACGACTGTCCCTACCCAGAGTTCAAAAGAATTTAACCCAGCCGACTCAATGTCGGAAACGAATCTGCGAGTTTCAAAAAGAATCGCAGATGTCTCAAGGACGCGAACGAAGCCCAGTCCAAGACTGCTCGGGCCGTAGCCGTTGCGTGTCTGGCTCCTGCCTCGAGGTTATCCCTAGACAAACTATGGTAAACCTGGACGTCGTCAGCATATAGAATTAATCATTAATGTAAATTATGAGAGAAATGAGGGACGTGAGGGCAATGGGTCGAAATATGACAAGTGTACGTAGAGTTGGCAGCTCGGCTAGAGGACCGAGCCGCCGGGCCGCAGAACAATATGACTCGCCGCTCCCGGGACTAGTGAACAAAACCGACACCGCTACAGGGCCGACGGGCGACGTTCTCCAGGTGGCCCGTCCCAGCGGCCGACGGACGGAACAACGACTCATCGTCATTAGCACCCGAGGGGAAGCGATCGCTGATGCTGTTCTTCACTCCAGCGAGCAAGACCATCACCAGGAACATCAGCAGTGGCCCTGGGAGGAGAACCTCCTGCGTGTTCGCGCGAAGTGCCACTCGCCGCCAAGAGCAGATTAGTTTACGATAAATTGTATTAGTTTATGCAATAAATAAATATCTGTTTATATAAAAGTGAGCCTTTCATTGTGCCCCCCCCCCATTGTAGTTATTACGACGAGAGAAGTTCGTACCTCCCTAAGAGAAGAGTCGCCACCGGCTAGCCAGGGGGCGCCCAATATATATTGAGACGAGTATCTCGCCGTGGTCACCGCTCTACTGAGCACGTGCTCGCAGCCTTGACCATGCGCCGAGTGGGGGGCACTGGGCTGCGCGAAATTCGGCGCACCGCGGTAATTGTCGCGCGGGAACGCGCGCGGGCCGCGGCGGCTAATGAAGGGGAGAGGGCATTTAGGCGCGCGATCGGCCCTCGATCCTTGTGTGATTGCACTATTGCGATCAGTGTGTCTCGGGACACGGTGCCTCCCGAGACTGATAGCGGCGAAGCGCTACGTTTTCGTGCGACGCGAGTCAAAGTTTTAGAATAGTTTATTAGAGAGAGTGATAGCGAGAGAGAGATAGAGAGAGAAGAGAGAGAGAGAAGAGAGAGAGAGAGAAGAGAAAGAGAGAGAGAGAAGAGAGAGAGAAGAGAAAGAGAGAGAGAAGAGAAAGAGAGAGAGAGAAGAGAAAGAGAGAGAGAAGAGAAAGAGAGAGAGAGAGGTGCATCACTGTGCAGGTGCACTCAAACTGAAAGATAGAGATAGCGAACCTTGGGACGCTTCGATCTCGCCCTTGCGGTTTGAGATTGGCGAAAGAAGCGTAAGCGTTTTCCCGCCAATTCGGAGATCGCTGCCGCCACCAAAGTAAGTGGAATTGATATATATATATATTTTGTAGTGTGTGCGCGATCATCCGCGTCGGGAGAGTGAGAGAGAGAGAGAAAGAGTTAGATAGATAGCGTCGCGCCATTGTCGGGATTCCATTTGTAAATTTTATTGTAATAAATAATTAATTAATTAAACATTTAAACATCCGCGTAATTATTTCGCGCGCCTTTTCCTATTTTTCGCGTCCCTTATAGCAGCGAGCACCCAGGCTCGCCCCGCCGCGTCCGCGGATTTTCCGTGCGACGATACGAGCAGAAGGAGAGGACGGAAAGTCCTTAAGTCGCGTGGTGGCTGGGAGCCGAGGCGAAATCAGCCACCTGGTAACCGCCACGTGACAAATTGGCGACCGTGACAGGACGCCGGCGGTAGGGGTCGCGAACGAAAATTGTAGCTTTTTCGTGAGGGCGTGGGCGCCAAAATTGCGCGCGATTTAGTTAGTGTTAGTGTCTGGTGATAGCGTTAGTGAAAAGAGAGTATATGTGAGTATAGAGGCGGGGTAGTAGCTCGTGGCTCCGCGCTGTAATAAAGCGCTGAGCGGGAAAATTTTTATTTTATTGTGAGCAATCGGGAGCGGGAATAGTAGAATCAATTATTTTTGCGGAATAATTATTTTTAATGATTATTAATAATTATTAATAATAATAATTAAATTAATTTTTTTTTGTAGGGTGATTGATTTCGCGATTTCTGCCCCGATTTGGTAAAAACTAAAAATAAAAAAAAAAAATAATTTAAATAAATAATTTAAAAAAAAAAAATTTTAGTGATTGTTTGCGTTCGCGTGCTGATCCAGCCGCGGCCGCCCCTCCCTTTTTGTGCCTGGCTGTCGGAGGTCCTGTGAAGAACAGGCGTCGACTGCTTGGCGCCGCGCGCGGCGCGGGGAGGTAGGAGCTTGCGTTTGAGCGAGCTCCTCGGAGGCCGACAGCTGTCGAGTTAGAGCCGATAGCAGAGGCCGCGTCGGTGGTTTGCACTGACCCCTCGCGTGGAGGCTCCTGCGTGCGAAGGAGGGGTTGCATTTCTTCGTGCACAGGGGTACAGAAGAAGTGCAGAAGGAGTGCACATTTGTGCAAATTATTTTATAAAAATAAGGTTGTGTTTGTGTGTACCGCGGCGACCGTAGCGAGCGTGCTTGTCTATTTATAATATTGGAATAATTTTAAATATTTTATAATAATAAATTATTTATTTTTAATAAATCATATTTTTTTTATTATATTTAATAATATTTTTATTATATTTTATATTTTTATATTTTGTCAGTTGTTTTCTTTCGTGTTTTGTTTTATTTTAGCATTTTTCTTTTGGGAATTGTTGTTTTTATTTTCAGGGAATTTTCGATTTTCCGATTTTCGTTTTTTTTTCAGTATTTTAATTTTCTTTTTTATATCTAGCTGGCAGAGCGCGCAGAGGTGCGGTCCAGCACCTAGTAAGCGGGGGGAGGGTATTGCCAATCGGTGGTCCTTTTTTGTACCCGCCTGAAGTGCTGATGCGACCACCCTTTGAGTGTAGTTACGGCCGTAATGGCGGACCAAAGAAAACGGTCCTCCATTAGCGGCTTGGAGACTATTAGTGTGGACGAGGAGGAGGAGGCGGCGATGCAACGCGCTCGCGACCGCGTCTCTGCCATTAATAGAGTTTGCGAGCGCTACGGTGAGCGCGTGCGGGCCTTGCCACTTGCATCCGCGAAGGGCAGGCGCCTGCGGAGGCATGTGCGAGCCATGCCGATATACCGTGTTGTGATTGAGTTGTGCCGAAGTAAGCTCTGCTTTCAAGGCGACCATAATGAGTTGCGGGAGCGCTTATGGCGTTTCGTGCTCATGGTTGCCCGGCCTCTGCTGGACGTTCCCTGGGTTGAGGGATACGATGACAACTACGACGCCGAAGCATTGGATCCTCCTTTGGTTTGTTACGATTTGTGGTTGCCACTGATTTCTCCCCAGAAACGAGGGACGCATCGTGAGGACAGCCCCGCGAGAGGATAGCGAGAGTTCTTCGGGAGTTCGCGTTCGAGAGATTGGAGTTGATCCTAAGGATCATCCCCTGACTGTTTTTAAACAAGGGGTAGATGTCCCGGAACCTCCAAGCCGGAGTCGACTGAGGTGGACGGGTTGACCCTCCGAATGCAGGAGCAGCTACGGCAGATCGTCTCATCCGTGATGTCAGAAATTTTCGCTTCTCAGTGTGAAAGTATTCGGCAGACGCTGAGAGGAGCAACTACGCAAGTTGTTCCATCTATGGCGTTAGCGGGTGGGCCGTCTAACAAGGGTGAGAGCCCGAGTTTGCCGCCTAATTCAGCTGAGACAGGGAAGCCTCCTGCAGCGGCCTCTACGCCGTATAAAAGGAAGGTTTCCTTGAAGAAAGCAAACAAGAAGGTGTTCGTGAGTTCGGTTGCGGATAACTCTTCACAGAGCGGATCGTCAGGAGAAGAATCTGTGTTGATGTCGGCGCCGCGTCCGAGCAAGTTAGTGAGTCGTCGTGATAGAGTGAGGGTCGAGGATACTGCTGCGAGGCGACGCGGTCGGCAGGTTTTACCTTCGATGACTGAGTCAGCCGCGGGCGATCTTCAGTTGGCAACAACCATGGCCCGGAAGAGTAGCGACGATAGTTCGAGTAGAGAGAGAGAGAGACGTGAATTTTCGCGACATAACTCGCTGCAGACGGGCGTTGCGAGATGCACGTCTTTCTTTCGCTGGTAGAGATACGGAAGATGCGTGGGATTTCCTTGAGGGTCTCGAGTGGTTCAAGGAGCAGCTGGGAGTTTCAGATAGATGTTTGATAGGCTCCTTGCAATCGGCTTTCGTGGATGACGCTCGGAAATGGTACTGAAATGGGTATGCGGGAAGAAAGGAGAATTTAATCGTAATTCAAACTCGTCATTTATTCTTGATTAACAATATAAACAATATGAACAAAATAATGCTGAAGAAAATAAATATGCGCGAACAGGTGTAGTTATAACGAAAAGTATCTTGACAACAAAGGAATGCGTGTCGATCGAAAAATAAACCTCACTCTCGTGTTGAGCTCCTGAAGCCTTCTGTCCCGCGCATCGCCGCGGCGGTCGCGCACGCGCGCTCTCTCCCCACAGGTAGCGCGGGAAGCTAGGCTCTCCCCCCACTCTCAAGCTTCGCGCTCCGAACCTTTCCGAGGGCCGAGTGTGTCGCCGGTCCGCTGACGCCTGGCGGCCTCAGAAGAGCTTTAAGCTCCCTGAGCCGAGCGGGTTGATTTACCTCGGGAGCAGTCTCCGATGTTACCCTGTCTACCTCGGGTGGACCCCCTCGGGCCCACCTTAGCGCGGCTGGAGCCACGGATCCCATTCGGACCCGCGCTAGCGCGGCTAGACGACACACACAGCTCGCCTCTTTTACGTGTTTTTAAGCGATTCCGGCCCCGCGGTACCTGTGGTTCGATCGCACAAATACATATATGTTCGAAAATATAAATAGTTAATTAAAATAATAAACGCATCCATTACAATCTCCCTGCTGTTCAAATTCACTAACTTTGAACATCCCGCGGACTGTGAATTTTGACCAATTTATGCACCGGCCTAACGAGTTCGCCGGTACCGGTACGCACGGTTGCCACTCTAATAACCCCATCCTCGCCGGGGTGTACAGCAACGACTTTGCCCTTTCTCCATACATTTCGAGGAGCTTGGAGGTCGATTATTATTACCACATCGCCGATATTTAGTGCTGGCGTCTACGCGTTCTATTTTTTCCGGAGTAGCAGCGTCGGCACGTACTCCCGGAGCCACCTTTTCCAAAAAACATCCGCCAAGGCTTGAGCTAGTCTGAACTGCTTCCTCGGGTTATTGAGCACGGCTTCATAGCGAGGAAATTTCAAGTCGCCTGATGACTGGCCGATGAGGAAGTGGTTCGGCGTGAGCGCTTCGTCGTCTTGCGGATCTACGGAGACGTTTGTGAGCGGCCTTGAGTTGACGAGGTGTTCTATCTCAATAAGCGTCGTATGCAATACCTCTTCGCTCGGAGCTTGCTCTTTGAGGGAAAATTTCAGTGCCTCCTTGACCGAGCGTATTAGCCGCTCAGGAGGATTGAACTTCCATTGCATGCCTTTCGATGCGGCATGATTTTCAAGCGACTTCACATCGAATCCTTTAAATTCGTGCTCGAGCTCTTTACTCGCTCGAGTGAAGTTGGTGCCGTTCTCGCTGTACATGACCAACGGACACCCTCGACGCGCAGCAAGGCGCTGTAGAGCCATTACCGCGGAGCTTGCGGTTAAGCTGTTGGCCAGTTCGAGGTGGATGGCTCGTGTGGTGAGACAGGTGAAAAGTACTCCCCACCGTTTTTCTCTGCGTCTTCCAATTTTCACCGTCATCGGGCCAAAATAATCCACGCCGCAGTGCGAAAAGAGTCTCTGCCGATATGCGAGTCGCCCTCGCGGCCATCGGAGGGTTTTGCGGCTTTCCTCTCTGTAGTCGGCAGTCAACGCAGCGGCTAATTATCGAGCGAAGTTTTGTTCGCAGTCCGACAATATTATAGGTTTGTCTTAGCTCGTTAACAACCGCTTCCTTGCTTGCGTGTAGGAAACGCCGATGGTAGCTCTGTATAAGCATTTTAGTCGCATAGTGCTGTGCATCTAAGATAATAGGGCTGTTTTGGAATTCCTCGTTCAGCAAGTGCGTAACACGTCCCTTTGCGCGCAAAATCCCGGCATCGTCGATGAAAGGGCACAGTGCCTTTAATTTGCTGCCTCTGTGCACTTCTTTGCCTGCTATGATTTTTGTAATTTCTTCGCTAAAACAAGCGCCTTGGATTTCGCGAATCCAGAACTCCTCCGCGGCTATTCGGGTTTTGACTCCAACGAGCAGACGCGATTTTTGACGCCACTTAGTTATCGCATTCTTGATGACGATTCCAATCGCTACCAAACCTTCCCAGCTACGCAGCGCATCGAGGCGCGGGAGGTAAGGTTCTTTCGCTACAACAACGCAAGTATACGCCCGCTTAGTCTCCCTTTGGTCGATTTCTGCTCTCTCGCGCTCGCTTAGCCGTTTTTCGACCGGCCATTCCGATTCTTCTCGTAGCAAGTACTCAGGGCCCTTGAACCAACGATCCTCTTGGCGTAGTGCGCTCGTCGACAACCTCGTGCCTTTGTCCGCAATATTCTTACTTGTTGGCATCCATCGCCAATCAGACACGTTGGTCAATTCGCCTATTTCGCCTAGCCTATTCGCTACAAACATTTGACGCGTACGAGGTTCGGAACGTAACCATTGTAGGACCGTGGTCGTGTCGGACCATAGACAGCGGCGTTCGATACGCAGTTCGAGTTCTTTCTCGATAGTGCTCGCGAGTCTACTACCTAACAGCGCGGCTTGTAACTCCAAACGAGGTATGGATTGCGGTTTCACAGGAGCGACTCGCGCCTTCGCGACTATAAAGGATACATGAATCTGCCCGTCGGGCAACTTAAATCTAAGATAAGCGACGGCCGCGTACGCCTTTATGCTCTCGTCACAAAACATATGGAGTTGAGCCCGAGTCGCCTCGCTCCCGATCGGTACATGACATCGCGGTATTCTACATCTACGGACCTCCTGAAGAGCTTTTAATCAATTAATCCATTTTTTGTGAAGGTTAGGCGTTAGTCGTTGATCCCAAGCGATGCCGTTAATCCATATCTCCTGCATAATTAATTTCGCGCGAATTGTGATCGGCGACAAAAATCCGAGCAGATCGAAGACGGACATAATTGTCCGCAAAAATTCGCGTTTCGTCGGCGTTACCGCGCCGCTCGTTATGTGTTCTGCAATTTTCCGCAACCCGATATCGAAACCGAAACTATCTGACTTCTGATCCCAAACGAGCCCTAGAACCCTTTGATCCTTCCCTTCGTTTATTAACGATTCGGTCGGCGAGCGCGCGCGCTGTTCCGCGGGCACCGCTTCGAGTACGCGTGTGTCGTTCGACGCCTAACCGTGCATTACGAAGTTTGCTTGTGTGTTAATGTAATTTACGTCGTTTATTAATTTGCGCGCTTCCTCGACGGTTGGACGGCTAGACAAAAAATCGTCCATGTAGCAATCGCGTACTAGACTCTTAGCGGCTGACGGGTAATTCGCTGCGTGCTCTTCAGCGTTGCGGTTTTTTACGTATAGCGCGGCACACGGAGATGATTTCGCGCCGAAGGTGAGGGACGACATTTCGTAAATGGAGGGCTCTTGTTCTCGGTTCGCGCCGCGCCAGAGAAATCTCTGAGCACCGCGGTCCGCGGCGATTACCTTGATGCGAAGGAACATGTCCTTAATATCTCCCTTAACTGCGTACGTATACTGTCGGAAGCGTATTAGCACTCCTACGAGAGACTCGAGCAAATCCGGCCCCGCGCTGAGCTGGTCATTCAAGCTCACGCCGCGCGTCCGTGCGGGGGCGTCAAAAACGAGTCGAATTCTCCCGGGTTTGCTCGGACTGGTCACGCCGAAGTGCGGGAGATACCAAAGTCGCTCGCGCGTTTCGTTTTCCGCTATTTTAATCGCGTACCCGTCATTTAAAAAACACTCCATTTCCCGGTAGTAAAGCGCGGCGTAATCGAGCTCACGATCAAGCTTTTTCTCCAGCGCGAAAAGCCTTTTCCTCGCGGTAGCTTTACCGTCGACGCTAGGAGCTGAGCATGACTTCCAGAGGAGGCCTATTTTGAAAATATTTCCCGTTCGGCAACAAGTTTTCTCTAAAATCTTTTCGGCCTCGGTCTTGCTGCCTTTCGCGCTTGAGCCGTAGATTTTGTCCACCCCGCTATTATCGATCACGAAATATCTATGTATTAATCGGTCTAATCTATCGTCGTCTCCCTCTTCTGCTGATTGTTGAACCTGACACGTTTTAAGATGCTTGTTCGCGGAGTCATTGACAGAACACCCATGCGCAACCCATCCCAGTAACGTTCGCGAGACTGCAAATGCACGATTCGACGTTTCGAGAACCTCCCGTGTGACGATAAGTCGCCAGTTATCTTGACCGATGAGTATTTTCGGACGCGCTTTCTCGTATGGTTCAATCGCAACGTACTGATCTTGATATATATAGTTCGCGACGGCCTGTGGGACGATTTGCGACCTGTCGAATTCTTCGCGCTTGTTGACATGCTCGGTTCACCTGTGTTTACAACCGTCGCGCAGACTACCGCCGCCTTTGTACCTTTCAGCCTTTGTCGATCAACGCGGGAAATCGTCGCAGGGGTCGAGTCTAGGTCAACGGCACCTGCCTGTATCACATAGCCGGCTTCTTCATAAATATACTTGGAAAATTTTTCGAAATCGGAGTCATCGGATTTATCTTTGGCGACAAATCTATAGTACGTATATTTAAGCGCGCTCGGTAATTTATCGGTCAAGCTCTTCAGGAGTTCCGAATTATATAAATTGCCTGTCAATTTCAACGCTTTGAACGCGGTCACCGCATTTTTCACTTTTGTCGCAAAGTGCGTAATATTTCCTCCTGAGTTCAAACTCGGTAATCTAGTCAATTCGCTCACAATTTTCCTCGCAATCATATTTTTATTTCCGAATTGTAATTCGAGTGATTCTATTATCACTTCCGCGTCGGGCGCTGTTGCCATTAGCGTTCGTACGGACTCGCGCGCTTCGCCCTTGAGCGCGTGGAAAAGTCGCGCGATGTTTTCTCGTTCCGAGAAGCCACCCAACCGAGTTGATTCGCGGTAGATTTCCTGGAAATTAATCCATTCTAAAGGATCTCCCGAAAATTCCGGTAACTTTGTGACCGCTTTCAATCGACTGGCTAAGCGCGACTCGTTATCAATCGAAGAGGCTTCTCGGGCGGCCAATAAAGATTCAAAAGTATCCGCTAAACGCGTCATCGCATCGCGCGGCGTATTGTTGCTCAAATTACGTATTACCGAATTACTCGAATTCACGACTTCTAATTGCGCCCCACTCTCAGGTACCTCGTGCACCGTCGCATCGGTTGTGATGTAGTCGATGCGCTCCGCTCCGGTTGACGGCTGCTCGACCATATCCATCGGCTCCTGATCAGGCGTCGCCGAGGACGATGTATCCCTTCTCGACCGTGCGTCCGCTCTCGGAGCTGTTGTCTCGCTTCCATGGCGACTCCTGCTTGGCCTCGATGCTCGCACGGATGCTCGTCGCGTCTGCCTCGGCTGCACCTTGGCCCTCTTAGCTGCAGAAGGCCCCTCCGTCGTTGGTTCTTGGAGTCGCCTTGTTGCTCGTGTTGCTCTTGGCATGGTTGTAGATTTTTGGGGAAGCTCGTTGAAGTTGAAGGTTGGTTCTCTCGAGAATGATTTGTAAGAGACCTCCTTTCCCTCTCCGCGGTTGTTCACGTTTCCTCACCCGGGGCACCAAAATTGAAACGGAAGAAAGGAGAATTTAATCGTAATTCAAACTCGTAATTTATTCTTGATTAACAATATAAACAATATGAACAAAATAATGCTGAAGAAAATAAATATGCGCGAACAGGTGTAGTTATAACGAAAAGTATCTCGACAACAAAGGAATGCGTGTCGATCGAAAAATAAATCTCACTCTCGTGTTGAGCTCCTGAAGTCTTCTGTCCCGCGCATCGCCGCGGCGGTCGCGCGTGCGCTCTCTCCCCACAGGTAGCGCGGGAAGCTAGGCTCTCCCCCCACTCTCAAGCTTCGCGCTCCGAACCTTTCCGAGGGCCGAGTGTGTCGCCGGTCCGCTGACGCCTGGCGGCCTCAGAAGAGCTTTAAGCTCCCTGAGCCGAGCGGGTTGATTTACCTCGGGAGCAGTCTCCGATGTTACCCTGTCTACCTCGGGTGGACCCCCTCGGGCCCACCTTAGCGCGGCTGGAGCCAGGGATCCCATTCGGACCCGCGCTAGCGCGGCTAGACGACACACACAGCTCGCCTCTTTTACGTGTTTTTAAGCGATTCCGGCCCCGCGGTACCTGTGGTTCGATCTCACAAATACATGTATGTTCGCAAATATAAATAGTTAATTAAAATAATAAACGCATCCATTACAGGTACCACCGCGTCCACCGTATGTTTGTGGACTGGGAGTCTTTCGTGCAAGCCTTTCAGAACAAGTACTGCACGATAGTTAGCCATTCGACTCTGCTCAGAGATCTTCAGTGTTTGCGCCAGAGAGAAGGAGAGACGATAGCGAGGTTTGTGGATGCGTTCAGACGAAGGCGAACGCTACACGTCACCCGCCGTCGGAACGCCGCCAGAAGAAGATGATCTTTGAGCAGATCTTATCGACTTACCCGCGGTATATCATGGATAAGGATATGCCGGACGTGCGGTCACTGGTTCATTGGGGTAAGCGCTTGGAGGACGTCCAGCGGATCGATGATAGGTTTGAGTCTCCGTCACTCGACCCGTCATCGAGCAGGAAGAAGGTGGAGAAAAGGACTGATGCTAAAGTTGGTGTGAATGCTGCATCTACGGCTCCTAGTCTGCCGCCCTCTGCGTCGAAAAAGAAGAAGAGAAAGAAAAAGAAGAAGACTACGTCGGCGAGCGGTAGCGGGAGTAGTGATGGCGGTGAGGTTGCTTTGCTAGAAGGTATAGCGAGGCAACAGCACCAGCCGCAGCAGCAGAGTCGCGTTACGGGGAAGATAGCGCCAATGCGCTCGAATCTGCCTCCTCAGGGGGTTGGAAGACGGGAGTTTGGAAGCGGACAGCGATGCGGCCAAGTGCAGCCATCTTAAACATGGCCCGGGCCCTCGTATGTTCAGCTACATGCCCCGACTCCAATGCCGACACCTGTGGCGAATGCTCCGTTTTATGGACAGTGCTACACGTGTAACGGCATTGGACATAGAGCCTCTATGTGCCCGAAGCGAGTCTGCTATAAATGCAGGCTTCCGGGACACAACGCGAGCGCCTGCCCAACTGCTAGCCCACAGGTAGCGTGTCAAGTTTGCGACTGCCCTGGAGTAGTTTTCCGGACTTGCCCGAACTGTGCGCACGTAAGGGAGAGCCTGGGAAACGCCAAAGCAGGGCAACAGACGCGTCCCCTGGGCCCTGCGGGGAAACGGTAGTGAGCGAGAGGACGAGTGAAAGATTAAGAGTGGTGGAACGTCGAGAGAAGGAAGTTAGGCAGGAAGAGTCGAGTCAGGAGCGTCAAAATCGAGAGACACAGAGTGAGTGTGAGAAAGAGAGAGAGCATCTCGAGAAGACGCTTCGAGCTTCTCAGGAGTTGACGGATGAGGTCCAGAGGCTCTCCACAGCCTGTAAGCTACTCGATACAATGCCGGACAAGCCTTCGAATCGAGTTCGCGTTGAGGTGCCTAGTCCGACGCCTGCGCAGAGTTTGGAGTTTCCGCCGCTGCCAAGCAGCAGTGAGGTTTCGAACAAAGCTGCGGGTGAAGGATCCGCGAGTTCACTGACGAATTCGCTGTACCGTCTGGCTACAGGCGTACTCAAGGGTGCTGTGCCGAAACAGTCGAACAGTAAGGAGCAGACGGTGGCCGGTGTTATAACCGACAACCGAATGTACCTAACGGTTCGATTGTACGGCAAAGATGTGTGTGCGTTGTTTGATCCAGGTTCCATGATTTCTTTGATCAACTCCGAAGAAGCAAGGGCGTTTAATGATAAATGGAAACCGGCTCAGCTAGCGGTTCGTGGAGTTACTGGAGGAACTCAGAAAATCCTTGGAGTGCTTGAAGTTCTCTTTGAAATAGAGAATATCGAGCATGCAGTTGATCTTAGAATCGTGCGGGATACCGGTCACCCTGTCATTCTCGGGGTAGATTTTGGTCTCAAGTGTGGTTTTGAGATATCGCTGGTAGGATGTTTCTGGAGGATTCCTGGTGGAAGATGGCGTCCTTTCTCAAAAGTTGGTGAATTGAGTTCAGATCCGAGAATTTTCGCAGAATGCTGTGGTATCGTTGAAATACGAAGTGAGGAGCGAAAGCAAGTGAAGGCTTTGATGGAAAAGTTACTTCCAGAACCCGGAGAGCTTCACGGGTTCACGACTCTTATTGAACATCACATCGATGTTCAGGGTGCTGTGCCGGTCAGACACGCGCCTCGGCGTATGTCTCCCAAGGTTCTCGAGTTTGCTCAAGAAGAGGTGAAGAAGATGTTTGAGAAAGGGATTATTGAGCGTAGCGCTAGTGAGGGGTGTAGTGCACCAGTGATTGTCAAGCGAGAAGGGAGCTATAGGTTTTGTATAGATTTTAGAGATGTCAATAAGACGACTAGACGCGATAACTATCCTTTACCGAATATAGATTCGATTTTGGATAAGTTGCGCGAAGCTAGGTATATCTCTAAAATCGACCTAAAGAAAGCTTACTTCCAGGTGTTCTTGACTGAAGTTAGCCGGCAATTTACAGCTTTTGCTGTGCCTGGCTCCGGTCAATGGCAATTCGTTCGTTTACCCTTCGGATTGAAAAATGCGCCGATGACGTTTTGTAGGTTAATCGGGGCCTTATTTGGACCCGAGGTAGAACCTCACGTTTTCGCGTATTTGGACGATCTGATAGTGGTGACGCAAACGTTCGAAGAGCATCTGAAATGGGTAGAGTTTGTGTTGCGTACGATTGTGGAAGCCGGACTCGAGGTAAATCGTGAAAAGTGTGAGTTTTGTTGTTCGAGTGTGCGTTTCCTAGGTTACCGGATGGATGCTGACGGATTAAGGCCTGACCCCGAAAGGGTTGAGCCGGTCCTGAACTATCCGGCACCCAAGAATGTGAAAGAGTTGCGTACGTTTTTGGGTATGGTGGGCTGGTACGCACGGTTTATTGAGAAAGAGTCCGAGCTTAAAGTGCCCCTCACGAAGTTGTTAAAGAAAGATCAATCGTGGGAGTGGCAGAGAGAACAAGAGGTTGCGTTTAATGCTTTGAAAAACGCGCTTGTAAAGGCCCCTGTGCTTGCTCGTCCGAATTTTTCTAAGTCATTTACGGTCCAAAGCAATGCTAGTGATTACGCCATTGGAACCGTTTTGTCTCAGGAAGATGACGATGGGTTTGAGCATCCGATTGTGTATATCAGCCGTGTCTTAAATCCGGCTGAGAGGAATTATACTACGTCGGAAAAGGAGTGCCTTGCCTTATTGTGGGCGATTAAGAAACTGAGGCCATATTTGGAGGCCTATCAATTTGTTGCTAAAACCGATCATAGCGCTCTAACGTGGCTTAAGAATCTTAAAGACCCTACAGGGAGGCTAGCGCGTTGAGCCCTCGAGATGCAGCAGTGGAATTTTGAGATTGTGCATACAAAAGGCGCACTCAACAAGGTTCCTGATGCTCTCTCTAGCGGGATCGATAGAAAGATTGCGATTGTGGCGAATTTTGAGACGATCTCGGATCCTTGGTATCATGACAGAATAAACGAAATTCAGCGTTGCCCTCGAAAATTTCCGGGATGGAAAGTGATAGATGGCATGCTGTATCGTTATTCTCCTGATGAGATCTTAGATCCGATCTCGTTTCAAGAGGAGGGGTGGAGACTCGTCGTACCAGACGAGTATAGAGTTGGAGTGATCGAGCATGCACATCGCCACCCGTCGTCAGGTCATCTTGGAATCGAGAAGACTTACGACAGGATAAAGAGGGAGTATTATTGGCCTGATTTTTACTACCAAGTGCGTGCATACGTGCAGCAGTGTAGCGAATGCCAGCGCTATAATGTCTCTCAGGCGGGTCCTCAAGGGTTGATGGGTAAGCGAATCGTGGAGAGGCCATGGGCAGTGGTGGCTGCATACGTGATGGAGCTGCCTCATAGTAAGAGCCAATTTAAATACATTTTAGTGTTTCAGGATCTTTGTACGAGGTGGATTGAGTTGAAACCATTGCGTGCGGCTAACGGGAAGGCAGTGGCGAAAGCTTTTGAAGAGTTGGTGTTATTTAGGTGGGAGACTCCCGAGTTCTTATTGACAGACAATGGTACAGAGTTCGTTAATAAGCATCTCCGGGAGATGTTGGAAGATTTTGGTGTAAAGCATGTAACCACGCCTTCCTATCACCTCCAAGCCAATCCGGTTGAGCGTACGAATAGGACGTTGAAAACGATGATTGCCACGTTGGTTGAGGCTGATCATCCTCAGTGGGACGAGCACTTGTATGAGTTTCGACATGCCATTAACACGGCCGTGCAAGCTAGCACAAAAGTCTCGCCAGCGTTCTTGAATTACGGGCGCCACCCACAGCCAGTGAATAGGTTGCGACGTGAAGTTGAGGGAGAGAAGGTAGTTGTTCGTGCTGACCCTGAGCATTGGCTTGACCGTCTGAAGCGATTGGACGTTCTTTGGGATCTCGTGAGGAAGCATAACGATGAATCCCAGGAGCGCAACGCCCGCGCGTATAATCGCAATAAAAGAGGCGCGTCGTTTCAGGTGGGCGACCTCGTATGGAGGCGCGAGAGCACGCTTTCGGATGCTGCGAAGGGAGTCTCCGGTAAGCTGGCACCAAAATATTTTGGTCCCTTCGAGATTAAAGAAGTGCTTGGTGATACAGTCTTTCTTCTCGAAGATGCTGGCCGGAAGACCTCTAAGGTGCATATTCAGCACCTAAAGCGATATATACCACCAAGGCGAGCTAACGTGCCGACCGACGAAGTGTCGGAAGTCAGTATCTGTTCTTGTGTCGTGGTAGAGGTTGATTGTAAGTGTAGTGTTTAGCGTGATATTAAATAATTTTTCCATTTTTCAGGTGGCGGACGGTGGAGAAATGGAGGGAGACATCCCCGTCGAGCCAGCTCCGCGGGTGGTCGAGGGTAAGGGCGATGAGGAGTGCCTCGAAAGACTGCTCCGGCTGGAGCTGCATGCTCGCCGGGACAGCGTTCCGACCGACGAGGAGGAGGCATTGCTCATCAACGCCTCGGACGAGGATATGGAGGTGCCGGAGTTGACGAGCGGCGGGGCTGCATCTACATCTGCGGGCCCAGGCCTGCAGCCGACGACGTCCGGCGACAGCAGCATCACGGCGGTTACGCCGCCCGTGTGTGACGTGCAGGCGGCCGTCGTAGAGGTAGCGGCGGTTGAGCCAGCCAGCCCTGTCGTCGAGCCCATGGAGGTTCCGGCAGGGCGAGAAGAGGCCCCGCACAACATCTTTCCCGCGGGATACGCCGAGGACTTACGTCGGGAGGAGGCGATGCGGCAGAGGCTTATAGCGAGGCGCCGTCTCAAGTGGAATCCGCGACGTCAGCTCGAGATGGACGACTACTTCTCGAGCTCGACGCCTGCACATGAAGCTTTTGAGCGCCTCTACAAGGCACTGCCGCAGAAGCCGACTTCAGGCGTACTCCTGCCCCTGCCCACAACATCTACAGCGGGGCCGACCTCACAGCGTTCCGCGGGAAAAAGAAAGCGGCGTAAGAGGGCAAAGGGGGGAGGGCCCGCGTCCGCGTCCGCGAGCGCGAGTAACCTCACGAAAGAGGAGGAGGTAGACGCGAGGGTGGTAATGGGTGGCGCTGGGTGTAGTGATCCGAAGGGGCCGTTGGTCGAGAGCACTTCGTATGTGGAGATAGCTCGCCAGCGGCCTCCGACTTCGGGAGGGCAGGCGCGCGGGGAGGAGAAGGTGGAGTCTGGCCTCAAGGCCTTGAGTTGCGTGGGGCAGGCAGCCTCGTCTAAGCGCTCCACCGGTCGATCCGCGCAAGCCAGTGATCCCGGTGAGCTGGGGCGGGGCTGCATGTTCCGTGGGAGGATGGACGTGCCCGTTGATCCGGCCGTTGATCCGTCACCACGCTCATGCCACCGTTGCTGGCGGAAGGGGCACCATCGCGTCGATTGTCCCCGGCCCCTACACTCGGTGTATTGCCACAACTGTGGGCATTTGGGGGAAACCCTAAACACTTGCCCCCGTTGTGGTGAAACGCATGCAGCGTGGTTGGCGAATATGGGAGTCCGGCGGATCCGGGAGAGCCACTCCCAAACGCATCTCCGCGTGGATGCTGGCGTTGCGCCGAGTGTGGGTACGGACGTGGCGGGGGGATGGGAGATTTCAGGTGGCGGTAAGGGCAGAAAGCGCCGGCGCCGATCTCCGCGATCGGAGACGGCACTGGCGCCAACGCCGGTAGCCCCGCGCCTGAAGGCCCCGAAGCCCCAGCCACCGCCACGGACGGACAGCACCTCGGTGCAGAAGAGATTGCGTGCGCCGCCTCGGGTGGTTTCGGGAGCCAGGGTAGGAGCCACCGTAGCATCGCGCACTCTGGCACCCCACGTTCCGGTAGCGGAGGGAGTGCAAAAGCGGATGGAGACACAGGATCGCGAAAGCGTCGGCCTGACGCCGTCAGTTTCATACGCGGAGATCTAGACCGCACGGAACTCCGCGGCTGATCTGACGGTGGTCAGAATGGGCGCTGAAGCATCCGGTGTTTCCCCGCTGATGCCTCCTGCGGAGACAGCAAGGTCTTTGGAGGCCAGCCCAGTGCAGCCCATGAAACTGTCCGGAGAGGCATTTGACGATTCGGTGGGTAGCGGAGATTCCGTTTCCCTGGGGCTTGCCCCATTGTCAGGGCCGATCCTCGTGCCTGCCGGAACAGGGCCTGCATACGCACAGATGGCTCGCGCTTTCCAAGAGGCCAGGCTGCTTGTCGGCGAGCTCCGGAGCGCCGAGCCTGCGGATAGAGTGTGGATGCGAGCGGCATTGGCTCGGTTCTTCCGGGACCACCCGAATCTGCAGTAGATCTTGCGGAAGACCGGTAGCGTTGAGCTTGCGAAGGTGGCCTCAATAACACCAGAGGCCACCGCGCCTTCTGAATTCGGTTGCTTGCCCGACTTTGCACGCTTAGTTTTTTTGTGATATTAATAATAAGTAGTGAAATTTAGTGTATTGGTAAAGAAGAGTAGCCAAATAAGCATCTAAGGGTGGCGGCGACCAACCGGATGAATAAACTTGTCATCTGGGAAGATGTGAACTTTAGGGGGAGGGGGGGGGGGTATTGCGACGAGTATCTCGCCGTGGTCACCGCTGTACTGAGCACGTGCTCGCAGCCTTGACCATGCGCCGAGTGGGGGGCACTGGGCTGCGCGAAATTCGGCGCACCGCGGTAATTGTCGCGCGAGAACGCACGCGGGCCTCGGCGGCTAATGAAGGGGAGAGGCAATTAGGCACGCGATCGGCCCTCGATCCTTGCTTGATTGCACGACTTTGATCAGTGTGTCTCGGAACACGGTGCCTCCCGAGACTATTCGTTGCGAAGCGCTACGTTTCCGTGCGACGCGAGGCGAAGTTTTATTATAGTATTTGGAGAGAGTGATAGCGAGAAAGAGATAGAGAGAGAAGAGAGAGAGAGAGAGAGAAGAGAAAGAGAGAGAGAGAGAGAGAGGTGCACCACAGTGCAGGTGCACTCAAACACAACTAGAGATAGCGAACCTTGGGACGCTTTGATCTCGCCCTTGCGGTTTGAGATTGGCGAAGCAAGTATCAGCGTTTTCCCGCCAATTCGGAGATCGCCGCCGCCACCCAAAGTAAGTGGTGTTTGTTTGTATATATACTTTGTGCATTTTGCGCGCGATCATCCGCGTCGGGGAGTGAGAGAGAGAGAGAGAGAAAGAAAGTTAGGTAGTAGTGTCGCGCCGTTTATTATTATTATTATAATAATCGGGTTAGTTATCGGGTGTTTTGCGTGTAATATTTATTATAATAAATAATTAATTACTTTGAAATGTTAAATATCCGCGCCATTATTTCGTGTGCCTTTGCCTAATTTTTCGCGTTCCCTACAGCAGCGAGCACCCAGGCTTGCTCCGCCGCGTCCGCGGATTTTCCGTGCGACGGCATCGAGCGGGAGGAAAGGACGGAAAGTCCTTAAGTCGGGTGGTGGCTGGGAACCGAGGCGAAATCAGCCACCCGGTAACCGCCACGTGACAAGAGGAATTGGTCTAGCTAGCCCCAGACAGCTAGTCTCGCGGCGGTCGGGGCAGGTGGCGATTGCGGAAAGAGGGGTTTCGCTGAATATCTACTCTCGGAGAGCTTTGAGGTAATAATATATTTATTCACGCCCGGACGGCAATCCCCCTCGGACGCATACTTTCATTGGGCAAGCAGTACAGCGCCCCTCTTTGCCACGAGGGTCCTTGGCCGCCAGACCGGCCGCCTCTTATCGGAGAGTCGTCTGCTCTCACGCCAGGATGTAGCGGGAGCCGCCGTATGCTTCGCACCACATCGCATTAAAAATGAACTCAAATTAATAAAAGGAATAAATGTTTCTTGTACCATTAAAACATAAGACGTTTTTCTGAATCAAATCAATTCCATTTTTTAATAATTCATTACATCGATATTATCCATATTTTATATGGATATTTTAATATTTTAATCGACTTCATAATCTGTTTAATATAAAACAAATTAATATCGATTTACTATGCATAATTTTTAATAATTTTATTATAGAATTATAATTGTAATATTACGGATCGGTATTTACATCGTGTTTCAGCAATTTCAAAACAAAATTAGTATTAAAGTTATTAGCTTTTAGCCATAACATAGAACATTATTCATAAGTTAATGTTTAAATACCAGCTTTAAATACCGGTTCAATTTAATTGCACTTTTTAATTCAATAGAATTAGGGCCAATAAAATTGATAATAATCAATCATTCCAATTAAATAATTGTTTCATTAGCTAATTTAATGTCTATATAAGTAGTAAATTACTAATTTTGAAGGAATAAGGTCAATATTTCAAACCTTGACCCAATAATAATATTTAACTAGAATTGAAATTGCTGAAAGACAATTTAATAAGGACATTTTATTAAAATCAGTTGAACTCGTATAGACCCTTGACCCTTGACTACTCATAAAAGATTATAGTCCTAGCTGAAAGTATCTTATCACTCAAATTAAAGACACGAAAAAAAAATGTCGACTGTTGCTCGGCTAAGCACTAATACTGTGTTTGTAACTATAGTCAAAATATGCAATTATCAAACGCTTTAATCAACGTAGAAATGGATTGATCTTCATGACTGGAAATGAAACGACATACGTGTTTCCTGAACGATGAAATGATGATAAGGCGAAGTTTCATGAAAAAGGAACAAGCTGTTATATCCTACTACAAAAATACAATGATGATTAAGGGATATGTAATGTATCCAATTCTTTTCATTCATCAAGACATAAAAGGAATAACTTCAGAATCATAGAATCATAGCATGTACACCAGTACCATCATTACCGTTAATTCATTTTGGCCTTTCATTGCCTGGCCAAAATTACATAAAAATGTGTATTTTAGCCAGCAAGCAAAAGATACGAAGCCCTTCCCAGGCTTGAATACAGACTTAACAATAGCACACAAATCACAGACCAATAAAATACCAGCCATAAACAAGAAAATTATAAAAATTGACCTTTTGCCATCATTCGTAGACGAAGGATATCTCCTTAGGATTATATAGGAGACGACTGAGTATATACAGGAGAAGACATACTAACCAATCGGAATAATAGTTGCCATGTAATAGCAATAAACACCAAAGATGAGCATATTATTTTCGAAGAAGACGCTCGACAATTAATATCATTTAATCATGTAAACCTTGATTTTGATGCCGATTCGGATAGTAATATAGATTATCCCCTAATAGATTCAGAAGAACAAATCCATCGACTCCTACAGCTAACAAGATAAATACATTTAAACGACGAAGAAAGGACTAGCGTCACCAGGATAATCAATGAATATAATCATGTATTTCTTCTATCTGGAGACTCCTTATACCCACGGTGGACGATGTTCCAATTAATACCAAAGAATATGGATATCCAGCTGTACTTCGGGACGTAATTCAAAAAGAGATACAAAAGAAATTGGACAATGACATAATAGGGCCCTTTTATAGCCCAACTAGTTAACCTATCTCGATTGCAGCTAAAAAATCAGACTTAAAAGGAAAAAATCCGAGATGGTGGATGGTTGTCGACTTTAGTCAAACAAAAGACCATAGGAGATGCTTACTTCCAAATACAGTTGATATACTTGATCAGATGGGCGGAGTAATTTATTTCTCCACATTTGACCTTGCAAGTGATTGTCACCCCATGAGAGAAGAGGGTGAATAGAAAAAAGCTTTTACCACACTACATGGACACTATCAATATAAGCGTATGCCTGAAGGATTGTGTAATGCGCTTTCATCCTTTTCCAGGTTGATGAATCTGGTATTACGAGGACTACAGAATACAGGACTGCTTGTTTATTTAGACGACATTATTGTGTATGCAAAAAGCTTACGCAGATACGAACATGGAGTTCGTAACCTCTATGATATGCCAGATAAGTTCTATTTTCTCTGCAAAGAAATTGCCCTTCTTGGTCATGTACTAATCGATACTAATCTTGGACCTAACCCAGAAAAGATATTAGCGGTAAAGAATTTCCCTAGACCAGTAACGCAGAAGAATGACGGTCAATTTTTAGGCCTTGTCGGACATTATAGACGATTGTAATTTTTTTACAAAAAGACCAACCTTTCAAATGTATGAGTGAACACGAAGAAAGTTTTTGGCATCTACAAGAACATTTGTGTAATAATTCCATCCTGCTTTTTCCTGATCTCGACAAGTCTTATAAACTCACAATTAATGCATCCAATTATGCTATTGAAATAGTTTTAAACCAGGAGAAGGACGGATTTGACCATCCTGTTGTTTATTTGTTTCGAGTATTGAAGCCTGTAGAAATAAATTTTAGTACAAGTATCTATTAGGAAGGAAATCCACCCTTGCAGCCAATCATGAGCCCTTAAATTGAATGCATTCCAGAAAAGACCCAGGGCAAAGATAGATGACGTAGATATGTAAATTCACTGAATAACAATGCATCTTTAAATATAAACCAGGGTGCCTCAATAGTAACACCTACGCTCTGTTTAATATTAGGATAAAAGAACCAAGTCCAGGGGAAGCCTAGGATAAAACCAATACGCCCACGTCAACACACCACTAGTAAAAGATTAGAGATCACAACTTATTCTGCGGAAACTAGACCCCGACCAAGCAAATTACCGGTCAATAAAGCGATCATCGATTTACAATCAGCGTATTCTCATTCGAGTTCTCAATAGGTGCTCGTGCCGGAGGCGACACTCCGTTATGAAGCGACGCTAACAGCAACGTTGTGACGAGGCTCTCCTGAAGCTCGTCAAGCTGGTCCTCCAAACTGGTCCTCCAAGTAGCTTACCGGAAACCTGTTGTGGCTAGGCTCTTTTCACCTACCTGGAGCTTCCATTTCCATGGGATCAACGACGGGACATGCCGAACTCCGTAGAATAGTGCATTGGCTACTGGTGTCGGTATTGGGTGGAGGGCAAGCAATTCAACACGCGTCGACCTGGACTACGCAGTGAGTGGCTGTACTTGACCGCGCTGTCTACTACCAAGCTAGTCTCATACCGTCTTGCTGAGAAGGCAGATTCGAGCGCATTGACTGCATTGCCCCGACGCTCGACTCTGTTATGGCTGATGGT
The DNA here is from genome assembly GCA_018906755.1 of Sycophaga agraensis. Taxonomy (NCBI): domain Eukaryota; kingdom Metazoa; phylum Arthropoda; class Insecta; order Hymenoptera; family Pteromalidae; genus Sycophaga; species Sycophaga agraensis. Next base: position 86,549 of record JACCIE010000104.1, on the reverse strand, counting down.
GTTGCCTCACTACGCCTTCCTTCTGTGCGATATGTGACGGGTGCTAAATGAGATGATCATATCATCCCCATTAGGATCCGACTGGATTGGATGTGAGTAGATAATTGGAGGGAATACTTTATGTACTTGCAGATCTACAAGATCTTATAGCTGCGTAAGACGAAGTACCTCCCTGATCTAATTTCTTCTGATGCATCCGATCGGCCGGCCAGGTGTGAACCTAAAGAGATTTCTGTTCGGCTATTCCGCACCGAGATGGGAATTAGATCTTTCTCTGTTTAAGGTGCTCATCTGTGGAATAAACTGCTATTCCGCATAAGGAATAAATTCTCACAATAGATTTTTCTAGTCAGTCATACTCTTAATCTTGTTTTAATTTGCACCCTAAATTAGATGTATGCGTGTGTCGTGAGTGTGTGTGTATGTAAGTGTTTATGATTTCATTTCATTTATCGTATGTACATATAACCATACTTGTATTCATTGTATCAATGAGTGTACGTGTGTGAGTCGACTGGTAGATATTAAGGAAAATGCAAGCAATATGTATGCCAAAACTGCACTATATCTGTGACTTGATTAATGCCGTGATAGTATGGAATTCTATTTATAAGTAGACTTAAGATGTTGCGTTTATAAATGTGTGTTTTGTGCAATATTTTGTAAATTACTTACAAATAAAAATTTATCTATGTATCTATCCCTCTCTCTCGCTCTCTCTCTCTCACTCACGATGCAGGGTATTCGCACACTGCAATCAATATATGTAACACTACTTACTTTCGTAGCGGCGACTTTCGGCTTGACGGGAGAAATCTCGACCGCTCATCTGTGTTATATCTCAAGTGGACTGTGAGCTCCTCGACCGAAATCGGGAGGAATTATGCCACGCCACCAACAAAGCGGGCAGTCTCACGCAAGCCACGACCGCGCCGAAAAACGCGCACGTGGGCCCCCTTACCCGCGCCACGCGAGTGATAGGGAGAGAGAGAGAGAGAGAGAGAGCAGCGCCACGTTCGTAGAAGGAGAGAGAGGAGAGAGAGGAGAGAGGCACTGCGAGAGCCGGAACGCCCCGGGACTCGGGGAGGCGTCGGTGCCAGCGTCCCGGCCGGTCTGTGGCCGGGAGACCTGACAGCCCCGGCAGTCGGCCAAGGTAGGCCTTCATGTTATTCTTGCGCGAGAGAGAGAGCGCGGCGCGGCGCGGACGCGGGGCGAGCGCGGGCACTGCGCGACTGGCGCGGACGAGGGCGCCGCCCCAGGCGTAGAGGCCCTCCGGGGCCCGCCGCCCCAGGTGCAGGCGCCCGGAAGTCCTGCTTCCGGGACCCGGGGAGGGCGACGCATAGAGCTCTTCGTGAGCCCGGGCGGATGCCCTTGGCGAGCGGCACGCTGCATAGGCGTTTGTTTTGTTTGTTGATGAAGGCGTGCGGCGGGAAGGTGCCGTCCTCCCCGACCTCGAGTAAAGTTGTTATTTTGAAAAGAAAGTGCGGGTTTTCTTATTATCCCGCACCCTGACATGCCCCCCTTCCTCCCCCGATTACGTACCGCTGCGACAGTCGTCGGCCAGCCGCCCGGGCTGACCCGGCCGGATCCCCTCCGGGGCGACCGCGAGGACCTGCGCGTAGGCAAGACGGCGCGACCGGGGATACAAATGGCGCGGTGCTCCGGGACCGCGGGAAGCCTTCGGCTTCTCGGTGGAAGCACCACGTCACAACTTGTACATTCACGAATTAATAGACCTGAAAACTAACGCTTTACGCAAGAAGTGGGAAGAACTAGGAGAAATACTGTATCATCTAAACCTGATAAAAAAATGTACGTTTACTTTGATATTTACCAACATATTGAATTGAAGGAGATATGGTTCATAGATGAAGCGGAATATTTGGCTCATGTATATAATTTATACAAAAAGGGTCACTAGTTTGTACTTCTTTACTTTATCAGCATAAATTATATTACATGTCTGTAAGTTCCTTTGATTGGATCTTAATAGAAGATTAATTTCACAGTGGTCAGTAATACTTATTTTGAGTACTGGTATGTCTAGTTCGTACAGAAATTGTTCTTGTACATTTTTACATTCCTCCGTTGTTGGTCGTTTTAACTCAAAAAATGTCGTTGGTCAAGATTTGGGTCTAAATATAGAATTCTCGTTAAAAAGGATGCTGTTCCTTTTATTCCGTTTAAGTCAATTTGAGGTACATCAATAGGGTATAATTTATACAATTTATTAGCCTTACCCTGGATTAGTGGGATGTGCAATGTTAGCAGGATTTCCTCGTTATAACTAAATATGCAACATTTAGTTTGTGAGTATAACTAAGGATTTACAGATGGAGAGATAATTTAGCTTGTTCATGAATCACTTTGTTATTGTTGCGAACTCGACGCTGGCGAGAAATTATACGCGACCGCTGACAAGCTTCCCACCTCATTATGTAATCTCGGAGCGCCGACGAACGACGACCGTCATTTCTTTTGACGGGGCGGGAAGGGAGCTACCCACATAGTACGCAAATATGCCGGGTCAATGCCCGAGCGTGGGAAGATCGGCAGACGGGAGGGGGGGGGGGATAAAACAATTGAAATTCGGGGACAAATGATAAGCGGGGCGGGTAGGCTCGCTCGGGCAGTAACAAAATAGCCGCGCGCGGAGGGTGTGGGGCGCGAGTGTAAGCGACGAAACCCCGTGTGCGTATGGCTCGAGGTGAGATCCGGGGTAAAGGGACGTGGGGAGCAGCCGACCGGATCGGTGTGAGCAGGTCTGCTGGGGCGGGCCTGTGCCCTCGTAGCTAATATGCCCTAAGGGAGCGGAGTGCGCGGGGGCGAACGCGCCCCGTAGCCTCGTAAGCTTTTTGGCGACATCGGTCAGCTCCCCGCGAGCCGCGGGGCACATGTAGCCATACCTCAGTGCGACCGACGCGACGGGGGGAACTCGCCCGCGCGGCGCCGAGCGATGAAGCGACGCGAAGTGAGCGAGCTCGGCACTTGTAAGCGAGTCAGTAACGCATGCGTAACCAGTTGAACTGCACTGTGACTCGGCCTTATAATATCCCGCATAATTGTTACGGCTATACTTTCATTAACCTTGGAAATAAAATAGAATACAAACGATAAATCAAGAGCTATTGTTTTTAAGTGCTCCCCTTCCTCCCGTTCCTCAACAGTTATAATTATCGTTTATATAGAATTTTAGGTTCCCTAATATTTTGTCATATTATTCGTTTCATCTAAAGAATTCGTCAAAATTTGGTACTTGACTTAACAATTTTAAGGTCTGATGGTCTTGATTTTTCAACTAGTGAACTTGAATTTAAACTGCTTTCATATTTTCTTCAGTTACTAGATCAAAAAGGCTTTTGATTAAGCTACCAATAAATCCTAGTGATGCAAAATGTACATAACTTATGAGTTGTAGTCAGATATGAAAATTTGTCAAAATTGAAATAGAAGCAGCAGTGTAAAAACTCAATATTCCAAAAACGTTGAACCTCTTTTCGAATGAATTACTTAAATATCTGTTCACGGATTCAAATGAACAAGCTCGCCAATAGTATCACAAAATTATAAATTTAACAGAATTTAAATTTGATTCGAAACTGCCCTGCGATGACACGCACACTCTATGTTTATCTTAATCTAATTCTCTCGCTCACTAGGCTGCGACCGCATTGGAGTTTGCCCATGCTTCCCTCTTTCACCAACCGTGGCTCTACACGAAAATTGCTCAAACAGGATAAAACAGGGTCCAGTGAAGGGGAAGAGACAGTTACCGGTATCTCCTATTCTAAAAGTTGCAATTAATTAAATGTTTCAAATTCAATTTAAATCGGGTACACTTAAAATTTACGCATAAAATTAGTCCCAACTGTATCAAAAAATTGCAGGTTAATTTATGGAATAAAAAGTCACGATAACAATGGAAATAATTGGCGTTCAAACTGATTTTCTCACGCACGCACCACTTTCCGCTAGTTTTGCACCTTTTTAAGAAAGATCCTTAAAAAATATTTTTCCCGCATCTCCACAAAACACAAATTAATTTGCATCAAGCGGACAATCCCCACTCGTACATACGAAAGTACATAAATGCAACGGCTGTAAACAATAAAATATACTCTATATATGAAAACAAGAATTCGGTGACACCAGCGAACATATAATATATGCGATAGAGAGCTCAAAGTATAATAAAAGGAATTGATGAAAAAATCATTGATCAAGATAAGTTGGGAGTTAGCTCTTAGGTATTATGCGAAATAAACGAAATATGTAAGAAGTCACAGATAAAGTGAAAAATATAAAATGAAAAAGATTAAAAGTATGCAATATTTTTGATTAAATGTAATGTCTACACGGCTGCTTTGAGGCCTATTGCACGTTTGTGCTGAATATATTTACATTATAATCCACTATATAATGTGCGACGAGTATCGTCGTAGTTGCTGCTGAATTGAGCGCGTGCTCGGAGCCTTTACACCGAGCTGAACAGGGGCAATGAGAGACGCGATTTCGGCGCAGCGCGGCGCGGCAGTTAGCGTGCGCGTCCGCGGCGTCTAATGAAGGAGAGAGGGCAATTAGTGCACATTGTTCAAGTTCCTTTTATGTAGTTAAAGAGAGACTGAGAGGGAATGCAGATATCGAAATAGTGTCGCAGTACATACGGCGTGCTTTTGAGTGCCCGGCAGTGCAGTAGATATATAGAAATTGAGTTTGTTGGTGGCAGAACTTCTCCCAATTTTGGTCGAGAAGGTCATAGACCGAAACTGAGTATGGCTGAATACTCGAGTTTTCTCCCGCCAAGCTGAGAATCACCGCTACTACAGTAAGTATCATTTATTATTTGAATTGTAGCATGCGAAGATCTTGCAACACGAGTGTGAATATGAAAGAGAGAAAGAGATAGTTAGATAAATTGTGCACGTGTGTAAATATTGTCGGATGTATTATTATATTTAATTATAATAAATATTTATTTATTTTATACTTAAATATTTGTGCGTATATTATTTTGCCACCCTTTCCTTTTCTTTTTGGGTCCTTTTAGCAGCAAGTATTTAGGCTTGCTCTGACGAGTCCACGGATGACAAATGTTATATAAAACGTGTTAACATGTAAATGGGTATCATATTTACCCGTTTCTTTTCGTGACGAAAAGTGACGAAAATTTAATATATTTTTGCATAAATTCAGATGCGAAGACTATTTAACTCTTACTTAAACAGTTGTAAAATAAATGAAAATTCAACTCGACTTCCTCCTAATAATGCTTATCTCTGCAGGATATAACTGAAAACGCTTTTAAACTCGTGATATTCTCACAGGTCAGTAGTCAAACCGCCTTATCCTGTGTGATGGAGTCCTCGAGCAGTCTTCTACACGACCTACCGTGTAACCTTTCTGTGTAACCATCCCGGGCTATGAAGTTGCAGAGGTGCTTGAACTGCAACAGCCATGGGCAATACCATTAGTTCGTTCTGTACTTTCCAACTCTATTTTATTTTTGTAATATTATAAATACAATTAGATAGTATCTAAGTAATTATTATAAATATTACGAGAAAAAATATTTAAATTCTCATACTTTTAGTCCCAGCCCCTTCATGGATTTGCGGAAGCCGCAGCTGCAGCATTGGAGAGGTCACGCACAGAGCCCAAGTCACTCGGTCCTCTGGTATCCGAAATCATAATATAGCAGCAGGGTGTAGTACATAGTGATTCGTGATATCAGTGATGTGTATAAGGTGCTGACTATGAATTTGTAGAATTGCAACCGTAGAAGGAACAGTAAGCAGCAGATCTAAGGAGCAGGGACACCAGTGCCGCCCACGCCCTTGATAGCACAATCAGTGCTTTTGCAGCGCTCTCTGCACATTTACAGTACCTGTCATGGCATGTATTTTTGCAGATTCAGAGCGAAAACCCGCAGATACCCCCGTCCTCCCAGACTACTCATCGACGTGGCTGTAGGAGATGAGGTCGGCAGTTAGAAGGTAGGCGTTGTAAGTAATAAATTATAGGCGAGCAGGTCTTAGTTTGTGTGTAAAGCATAAAAGACTGTAATAAAGAGCGCATAATAAAAAGAAACTGTAATTGCAATGCTAAATCGGTAAACTTCGGAAGACAGTAAACTACGCTTTCAATAATCATCACAACGTTGAAATTGCTGTGTACACTTAAAGGAATATAATAACTTTCTTCATCCGAAAAATATTAGGTAAAGGTATTTCTGATCATCTTAAAAATGTAATCATACCTAAGAATAAATAAAACTAGCTTTTTATTAAAATTACCTTGTTTTCATTTCACCTGTTGGCCAATCGTTTACTCCCCAAGGCATATCCGTTGTACTTACAAGTACTCCAAAAATAAATCCAAAAACTACTGATAAAAGTATTCCCAAGATTAGGCTTTTAAATCCAATTGATTGAAGATGAACGTCTGCTATTACTGTTCCAAATGTTAAGGACATAACTGGCCCCTGCATTTGTAAATACAGTTATTAGAATATATGAGAAATACTTTAAATAGCTATGCCATGAAATTAGAGCGCTTTAAAGCAAACTTATAATACATTTACATTTTTATTACTATTCATTTATTAAGTTTAAATAAATAAAATTTAGGAACAGTAACTTGCCCTCGTCCGCGAGGGTAGGTTCGCTGTGGGTTGAACCACCGGCCGGGCAGGTAGTTCCCGGGACCCACCGGGTTCGGGATTGGCCGCCGCAAGTCAACATCCGCCGACTCGGAAACGCAGTTCTGGCGATATTATTCGGCTTGCGGACGAGCGTGGATCCTCGCCTCACGTCACCCTAGATGAGATGCGCAAGGTCAACTTGCGATTCGCCGAACAAGCGATGGCCTAAAATCATGCCAAGTTTTAGCGGCAGCAGCAGGCAGATAAGACCGCTCGGGAAACCGTGCCCACAGGTCCCGCTGTTACGGCAACCTGCGCCGTCGTCCTGTGACAAAGGTTACCAGTACCCCGACCCAAAGCGTCCGCCAGGGAAATGGCAGTAGATCAAATAAATTAACTATCTATATTTCCTTTAATTATATTTTTGAGAGACTTCTTAATTTTGATATAAGTTGTACAAAAAACTTAGTTTCTACTATTAGTGTTTGATAAAGCTCAAGAAATATTATCCATTTAAAAAAATACAAATCAGTTGATTAGACTAGATTTTACCGAAAGGTAGAGACACCTCTCTCTCTCTCTCTCTTACTTCCCTACGCGATGTTATTTAATAGCTGTTGCCCGGCGGCAACAATTAGTTGCGCAAAAATTAGGCGGGAGTGATTTCTGATTCGCCGGCGAAGCATGGGCGCGAATTGTTTTAAGAAACAGTGGGCAGACGGACACGTTAATTATTTTAAGTAATTCAATATTTATTTCCAATAAATATAGTTGTTGGAGCCTTGTGGCACTTCAACGGAGATAGAATAAGGGTTGGAAAGTTCGTGACACATTATAACTCAAATGGTGCGATTAAAGAGATACGATTGAAACGTACCAGTTAAATAATAAGGAAAATGGCAAATTCTGTCGAATGCATAGAAATCTGTCGAATATTGTATGTATAGAAAGAGCATTACAGAGATCCATCTTTTGTTAAAACTATTACAGTATAACGCGCAGCAGTTGGTGAGTCGATGCGTGTCGAGACCGGAAACCGTATTGAACGTCAGGGAGTATGTTGTGAACGTAGGAATGGGTAGAAACTTATTTGAGCGTGCTCTCAACGATTTTGCTTAATGTGCTGAGAAGGCTAATTGACCTATAGCTTAAGGGGGAGAATAGGAGTTTGTCTGCCTTCCATTGACAGATGACAGTGGCCTCCTTCTGTAAAGGATTTTTAAGACATTGTTCCTGATCCTGTCGCTTCCGGGAATTTTTCGGTTTCTCAGACAAATCAAGATGTTAGTAATCTCCAATAGGGAGGTCGGATGGAAAGTTCCATCTGACGGGAGAAAAATGTTTACTGTCTTTGAAATATTGTTGGAGGAGGAGGCGAGTAATTCGCTCTTATTTTTATCCAAATGAAACTTAATGCCGTTGAGTTGCCGGAAGTTGCTCGCCCGCGAATTATCGCTCGATTTTTAGAAACGAGCTCTAGGCTCACCATCGCTGCATACATTTAATTTTGCTACGAAATCGAATCTTTTATAATCATATGACTTTTGAGTCTCGCAATGTTCGAGCGAGTACTCGCTATCCGATGCGCGGGAAATACGGTGTAAGTTCTTCGGATCGTACACCCAAGGATGCACGGTGTCTGGCTTTAGCGTAAATACGAGCTGCCGCAGTGCAAAAGCTCGGAGGCGACAGAATCCTCGCGGTTCGCGGGAGTAGAATTAGCCAGAGAGAGAATCCGAGTAGACGGTCGGTTAAGTAATTTAGTACTCTCGGAGTCTTGTTTAATTATTATATTTATTCACCTCCTATTGGCGCTACAAAAATAGTGTTTGCTCATGCTTTGATCCACGCGCAGTGCATGGCTCTCCTCACGATGTCGTGCCCTCTCGTAGAGCGGGAGTTTACGTTTAGTTCAAAACTTACACACGGTTACGTTGCCTTTACTGATACCGGCATGTACTCGCCGAGCGCGGCGATGCTCCAGTTTGACCAAGCACGGTATGAGCATTTTGACCCTTCGGAGAAAGAGAGAGAGATAGATAGATAGATAGATAATTGCGACGCACTACGCGATAACACTATCGATCGTGTTCGCGTTTCGGCGTGCTATTCATCGGTACTGGGAAAAATACAGCTGTGTTCTTCTTCGCCCAGGGCAATACTACATCGTGCGTCGTTCATCTACAGATTGCGGGCCGAATCCTTTGGTCGCTATGTCCTCCTGTGTTTACATTCGCGAGAGCCGAGGCGAAGTTTCATGAACTTACTTACCGCGCCTCTCCCTGTATATGTGATCCCACAATCCTCGTCGTAATACATACATATTATAATATTATATTATTTAAAATGATAAATTTACATATTTTAATTATTTTTATTTTCTTATTATTTGAACCAACTGCTACTTTATTTGAATTTTTTCTGCTGTGATTATTTTCTCTAGTTTTAGCAAAGATCTTAACTAGTAATAAAAATTTCAAAGCTTGTAATCTATAGTCCTAGCATGGATAAACATCCAAGAAACTGTGTTCGCATGTAAGCTTCTACGAGCTTAATTGTGATAATAGATTTCTTGTATGCCATATACTTTTATAACAACAAATGAATCTCTCTAAGTGCGAGTCCAATTATCAATGAAATTCTCTTGGGCCTCGTCAAATACGGACTAGTAGTAACAGTTTAATAAACATACTCATATTCTTTTAAATGCAAATAAATATCATTCATGCCAACATCCTTAAATTTTTTAATAAAAGCATTTTCACACTCACTGAAATAACTCTGTTTTAAACATATTTGTCTAATATATACGGCAAAATATGTAATCGCATTCACTTCATAAAGATTTTCCTCGTTTACATTTGGTAATGTTTCACTATATTAGAGGTTGAAATGAACGAATTCGGATGTTTCTGCAATTTTATTAATTTCGTTATTTTCCGCAAATCTATATTCAGGAAATTGAACATCAAGATAAAGGTAGATTCTGTGAGCCATCTGTTACTACAAATGCAATACTAAAATTTTCTTCTGTAGAGTTAGTATTGCCTCGTTTATTCGTGTGAATAAAATCGGTTCGCAAAATGTGCCTAAAGGACAAGCAATATATTCGGCAAGTAGAATTTTAATTGAATCCTCCGCAACCGCGAGGTTTAGAGTGCACATGCTCCACTGAATCTTGATTAGAATCCTGAGCACAATTCTGTTGCCAATTGAAAATTAAATGCAGGAAACAACAGCCCGCAACAGCCTTCCCATTCATATCCGAACTATGATCCGCAAAAAAAATATCTCTCGGAATTGCTTTATCGAGGAAAATAGTCAAAGGGCTCTGTAATCGTCTATCAACTCCCCTCGTTAGAACATAACGGCATTAAATATTATCAAGACAAAGAGACAGCTGAACTACTTATCTCCTTTTTCTTGCAACAATACTCTCCTCTTTGCAGTGACCCAGATGATTCTATTCTCTATAACAATATTCGAATGACAGTAAAAAACTGTCTTCCGTCGAATGAAGTTTTTCATTCTTCCTCTCCGTCCGAAATACCCAATATTCCAAATCCTTCAACGTAAACACGTTACCGATATATGCAACATTTCTAATGTTATTATGCGCTTTGATTACTACCCTTCTGCCCGGAAAGAGGCCAGTATCATCTTACTACCGAATGCGGACAAACCCCTATCCTCCCCCTCTAGGTACAGGCCAAGTAGCCTTTTGAGCATGCTAATCAAAGTCTTTGAGAGGGTACTCCTTAAACGAATTTATTCCCACACCTCTACATACAACATACTTCCTGACCGCCAATACGGTTTCCGGTCCCGCAACCAAACTTTGCAACTGCTGCGCGTTACCGAACTCATCTGCAATAGTTTTATCAAAATATGGTTATCTGCTGTGCTCCTTCTAGACGTACAACAGACGTTCAACAGAATCTGACCGATGATCTCATATGCAAATTAATCAATCTCAACTTTTCTCATTAACTAATTTGTACGTTTAAATTGTATCTGTCTAATCGCGCTATTTGAGTCAGAATGGGCCGCAAACTTTACAAAATTCTCAAAATCTATCTCCACTGTAGTACCTCAGGACTCCAAGTCAAAAGAAATGCTCAACCCATGCATTATAGCAATTATATAGTCTCAGTCTCTACTGTATCGCTGTCATTTCCATACAGCCTATTCTAAATACGCCGCGCTCTTTCTATTTCAAATCAATCAATTATTATAGCACACTGTCAAATCAAGTACTAAATCAAAGTACTAAATACTTAAATAAATAAGTCATAATTCATAATTTTTAATAAACGAAAATATGAATAAAAAGTTGTAATTAAGTGAATATGACAAGTGAACCAAATGAATCAAGTAAGCAAATATAATGTTCTGGTAATTGTGTGATTGTAGTCGTTGGGTGAGCTTCCCAAAAGAATAAAACAATAATAATAAGATTGCGTGCAGTGGGGCTAGGCACTAGCGGCAACAAGACAGTGCTCTTTTTGAGCCTTTCTGTCTCGGAGAGAAGATGAAGGATGAGAGGAAACTCGGGATGAGCTAGGAGAAAACTGGGATTATTTGAGGGCTCGACCTATAACGACAGGTCAGGGGCCAACAGGATCTTACTATGACGACCAACAAAAGAATACCTTATTCCTTCATCTAGGTGTAAGTTTTGTAGCAGGAGTAGGACTGTTGAGCCCCAACAAAAATATTCAGGATTCGGGTGAAAATAAAATGAAAATAAAAAAAAATATATACATGTAAAAAAAAATTAGGGGGATAGCCGAAGCTATTGATGCCCCCAAAAATAAAGGTATATTGTTTTGCTTTTTGAAAGTAGGGTGATAGATGGGCGAAGAATTTGTAATAAAAAATAAAAAAAATCTTACTAGCAAGTAAAAAAGAAAAGGAGATTTAAGGAATAAAAATAAAAAAAAAGAAAATTGATCCAAAAAGAACTCGCTAGGTTTCTTTTGATTGTTAAAATTTTTACTCTAGGGTGTGAATAAACAACACTTACTAGTGAACAGCGTTAGGTGAAGTGGCGGTAGTATCACCAACTTTATTTAAGAAACTAACTTTATAAAGAGATCGGGACCTTGCTTACGCACAAGGCCTTACAAATGAAATTACAGAAAAACAGAAGGAATCTTCAACCTTCGACATTAAAGACATAAAAAGAATGAGACTTTTCTTGCGCTCAAAGCCTTACAAGTGAAATTATAAAAAAAAAACAAAAAGAATATTTGATCTCCTAATTGGTCCAGTGGATGATCGACGGAGTCGAAGTGAGTCTCGAAACTTCCTTTGCTCGGCTCTTAGACTTTTCGCCGCAATTTTTGGAGCCGCCGAAAAATCGGTAGAGAGGGCACGTAAGATAAATGAAAAGCGAGAGGAAAAGCTCGAAAAAGAAAGAAGAAAAACTGAGGCGTTTTCCTCACCTTGTCTAGGGGGGAATTTCGAATGCCACGGGAGGGAGTAGCCTTCCATAAGGCGCTGTAAGAGTGAGAGAGAAGCGGAAGTTGATAAGGACAGAGAGATCGAACCTCTCTCTCTCTCACTCTCTCTCTCTCTCTCTCTCTCGAGTCCTTCAAAAACTCACGTTTTTCTCGAAATTAATTAAATCTTAATGTTAACGCGAGCGTAGCCATAGTTGAGCTACAAATCCTTGTAGGGTTTAGGAAATTATTGAATAAGAATTTTGACCGGAAAAAATCGGTCCATTACAAAGGATTATAACTCAATTGCTACTATTACATTAGTTTATAATTAGTTAATTGTAAAAGGCTGAAGAATAGTATCATAATCTTATGTAATAATTTACCGAGGACTGCTGGACGCAAGAGTATTCATTTCTAACCTGCATAGCGTTATTTAAACCTTAATTTATTATTATTATTAATTTATGTTATTTACGTTAACAATAAAAACAAGCAAAAGGGCTCGAAGTAAAAAATGTGCAGCCTTAATTTGTTAACAGTAGGAGGCATATTTTTTAAACGAAGTTGGTTTAATTTGTTATTATTAATTTGACAGTTTTTAAATTAATAATTTTTCTAAATGTAATTTATAACTGTTATTCTGGTCAATTGTCATTGCTAGAAATCTTAGTAAATACAAAATTCATAGCAAGTCTTAAATATCATAGTTCTTGACAAAATAATTTTTAAAAATAATATTTTAAAACAATAGAATCTTTGACAATTGATTGTATTTTTTAAACACGTGAAACTTTTACAGATAATTGTCTACAAGGTACGACATAGATTAACACTATACTCACAACAAATGTTTACAGTGCCGAAGCACGAGCTTCATTAAAAGGCCAGACTATTGATAGAATAGAAAATCTAAAAACCCATTTCAAAGCTATATACGCATCAAATCGTGATTATTCTATTACTGAGCAGATTCAGCAATTAATTTCTATAAGACGGGGACACAGTAATAGCATATCCCAATAAAATCCGAGCAATAGGCGTTGGAGTATTAGAAACCCACCAAAATGCTATCTATAGTGTAATAGATCCCGGTTTGAGACAAACTATGCAATCTGCCATAATAGAATGCTTCATGCGAGGTCTTAAGCTAGAGATTGAACAAAGATTAGGCAAAACAATGACGTCAATGATATTGTTAAAGATGTTATCTCCATCGGAAAAACTCTGAGCTGCAACAGCTGCGATCTAAACAGAACCTCACTTACATAGATCAGCTGAAGGAAAACGAACTTTATCCAGCCAATATTGTAAAGCAATAGGATATGAAGCAAGGGACTGTAAACTAATTCATATTATTCAAATGAGTTGTAGCTAGTGTCATAAGAAAGGCCATACAACCGACAAATGCTACACGAAAGAGCGAGAAAACCTCTCATTCCAATACCAAATCACAGTCAAATCTGTAGAAAAACAGGACATGTTGCACCTTACTGTCCTTCAAGATTACCCCCAAATTGCAGAAAATTTAATAAGACAGGGTTGGGAGTAGCTTATAGTGGATTATTCCCTTCCAATCCCACAAAATATACAGCAAAACCTTCCTGGCAGTCAATCCCGGCTTGTCCACTGTTTGCGACGATTCACCGGCCTTCGACTATGACCGTTTTCGCTTGATATTGTCGTATGTGATCCATTTTTCGTCGCCAGTCACCATCTGCTTAAAAATGGGTCGAGTTCGTTCCATTTCAGCAGCATATCGCAGGCTTTGATTCGGTCCAGAAGGTTTTTTTGCGTCAAATCATGCGGCACCCAAACATCAAGCTTTTTTTGTATCCAGCCGTCTGCAGATGGTTTAAAATGATTTGATCGGTATTCATCGTCACAGCTCTTCCACCGGCTAGCTTATCCATGGTGTCGTTTTCACCGGCTCTGAATCGTCGAAACCATTCATCCGCGGTTCAAACTAATAGAGTACTATCCCCAAAAATATCATTAATCTCACGGAATGTTTATCTAGCGGATTTGCCTTTAACGAAGGAAAACTTTAAAATAGCGTCGTTTTGTAGCATTTGTCAAAATCTGTCAAATTATGTATAGTATTGCCAGATACGAGTTCTGTAACGCTTTGTACATAGCCGCGAAATTCAAAAGACAAAAAGGCGGAAGGGAGATATTTGCCAACCTAATATATATATATATATATATGGCGAAATTATCTCCGACAAAACAGACTTTTGTCGCGATTGACGGTCAGCCCTGCTGACTTTACTCGCTGGAGCACCAACTTGAGCTTTTCAAGGTATTCTGCGAACGTCTCCATGACGATGATGATATCGTCAAAATAAGTATAGGCCGACGGCTCTAACTCTGGGCCTATCACTATATCAATGAGATGCGTGAATGTGACGCCTGCTTAGCTCAGATCGAAAAAATACCTCAAAATATACCTGAAATATACCTGCCTTTTTGCAGTTTGCGTAGGATTGCTCCATGCAGGATAATGGCTACGCATCACTAGTACATACTGCGATGACCCTACGAAAATCCACGCAGAATCAATATTTTCCACTAACCTTCCTTACCTATTAGTAAGGACTTTCTAGCTTATCTATTAGTATCTTATTAGAAATATTTGTTTTTCCTTTAACTACAAAAACCTACAAGCTTTACGAAAAAACAAGAAAAGAGTGAGAACGACTAGCGATATTTAAGCTGGCGCTCAAAAAGCTAGTCTGGCAGAGGCTGATTGCCCAAAATAAAGAACGCATCTACTTCGACTATATGATCGGTTGCCTTCGAGCGGTGTGATTTGTGATTTTTTCCAGTCATGCCCGCCTGACCGTCGCGTAGGTTCGTGGTCGCCCCGGATGAAACCCAGCTGGGCTAGACCTGGGCGGCTAGCCTCGCGGCGGTCGATGCGGGTTGGAATTGAGGAAGAAGGGAGAACTCTTAATAATAACTCGGGGGCTCTGGGAGAACACCAACGGACGCGCAGCACCCCACTACAATTTCTAGGTAAGCCGCCCGCGGAGGCTCTCACCGGACCACGCTTGGGCCCTCGCCTCGATCGCATGATGGTGGTGAGGTTGCCCGGGGGGGTATATACAGGGTTACCCTTGTCTCAACCCGGGAAAATTACTAGAGTCTGCCGGCTAGCACAGTAAAGCCGGGAGGACTCTGGTCTGCCAGCCGCCCTGGCATTGGAATCCTGCTACATGACGCCTCACATCCCGATGGAGACGAGGCTCGGGGCAGCACTGGAGATGGGCTGCCGCTGGTGGTTGTTTGACCGTCCGGTGGTAGTGCAGGGGGGAGGGGTCGAGAGCGTCCCTATGGTCCGGGGGATGCAAAGAACTCGTGGCGTACTCGGTGCAGAGTTCGCGGCTTCGAGCTTCGACGCGACCGTGATCCGAGAGCGCTCAGGGCCACGTGTAAACTAAACTCTCCTTCGCGACCGGTGATCACCCAGCGATCGGCGATTTATTGTCGCGCCGACGGAGCCTCGGGTGTTTATCGTTGTTTATCAACACTGCCTGCCATGTGGCAGGCTACGCAAAGGCTCCACCGCAATGCATTCTGCAGATCGACTCGGCTCATCGGACCCAAGTATCTCGAAAGTGAGCGTGCGCTGCTGTTTAAACATATGACTCCAGCTGCCGCCGAACCTGGTGTGGTTGTAGGAGACTTACTACAGCTCGCCGGCGCGGGGCAGTATGCGGCGTGCGCTACATGGCGCGATGGTGGAGGAAGCTCCATTATGGCCAGTATTCATACTCAGACTGAGCTTCTCGAAAAATAACGGTTTCTTAACCGTCTGGACCGTGGACCTCAAAAAGAACTCTCACGGAATATATGCCCAAGTGCAATGCTCATGGATCGAAACGGCGTGAACATAATAAATTAAAGATCATGCAATATGATTTAGAGCATTATTGGCATACCGGAAACATTTTTAAAATGAGGTTAAAACCCAAATGAAAAGTATAATAAGCCCACAAAAGAAAAGTAAATAAGCGCTTAGTATAAGCGCGCTGTCGTGGGCTTTGATAATATTTTATGATTTTTAGCGTAATTATATAATTTTGAGTTGTTAGAACATATTTAGCTTTACAAATATTTGTATAAAAAATGTAAGATACTATTTATAAAATACTAATAACAATCTTAATTTAGGTTAATATTAATATTAATTTCAATTAATACCTACCATTAATGGTGATACAAGCATTGCAGCAATGATATTTGTAGCACTATCTTCAATCAGACCAAAGGCAGCAAGACAACTGCAATGAAATTCATTAATTAAGTTAAATCTTAAGCATGCTTCACAGTTTTACGTATCATTGCGACGGCTTACACTCTTCAGTCTTGCCTTAGTCAAGAAAGAAGAACCTTGCAAGCGGTAAGCACGAGGAAAGATTTATTACTTCTATTATACAGAACATTAGTCAACCAATATCGGACATGATCAGCCCAGAGATGCTTATATACACAGCCAATTGGAAAGAAATTCATAAGACATACTTTACTATTGAAGAATCAGTTAATTTAATAGAAATATTATCCAATTTATACAACAGATATTATTAAATGTTCAAAAACATATGTATAATATTTTAGAAAAAAAGTCCCAAATTGAATTGTATGTTTTTAGTATGATTTCCAAATGCTTGTCACAATTGGAAATTTGGATAAAATTGTTAGTTTTCCATTACTAGGAGTAAATAGAAGAATGTTATTATAGTATATCCAGCTAATTAACCTGATTATTCGTTGAAAAGTTAGTGCAGGTATAAAATTGAGTAGATTTGCTTCGATTGAACGATGCTTTTTTCCATCGAAAGGCAGTGTAAAATTAAAAAACGAAATTGTTCTCATTAATAGCGTAATAAATTTCTTTCCGTGCTCTCCGTATATAATGTATAAATAAAAATTTTGAGTTTCTGTTTAAATGCATAGTTTGAGCATAGCACAAATAATGTTTCTGCTTTAGTCATTTTTAATAATTTTGTCAACGCACATCATTATGTTGAATTTCTATTATAATTATAGTTCAATACATATTATGACGAGGAATGCAGGATCACTTGCACCGGGCTGTAAGTGAGCCCGCGAAACCTCGTCTCAGCTCTCGCGAACATAAACACGGAAGGACGTAGACAAGAGAGGGAGGGACGGCTCGCGCTCCGTAGTCGAACTACATGCGAATGCGGAAGAGAGCAAGTAGTATTCTCCTTGGCCTTGAGGAGAGTTGTCCTAGGCCTTGAGGAGGATATTTGAACCTTGCGATCAATCTAAAGCTGGACGGAGCTTTCTGGTAGCGGCGACAGCATGAGGAGGTGTAGACGCAAGACAGCGAGACATCGCATAGTGCACGCCGAAGGATGATAGTCAGGGGTAAGGACTGGCCTGTTGCACAAGACCACGACAGAGCTGCGATGGGGAAGATGCAAAATCACGATGTGCACATAGCCGAAGATTGCATTGAGAGCGGTCGGTGAGCAGTATCATGGAGCAGAATGACCAGCGAGCAGCAGCCCGAACAGGCGAGCCCTACCAAAACCTTCACGTCAAAACCAGTCCGGGTAGAGTGACCCATAGAACAGGGTAACGCGTGCCCTCGAACGAAAACTGAGACAGCAGTAGCCACTATCATCCCATTTGACAGAACCAGGACCATTTCCCGCGCCAGGTAAGGCCAAAGCTACGGGAGGTAGACCGGCAGACGCACAAGGCGCCACGAGGTATCGGCTGCGAGCAGGCGCAGCATGGGAAATATGTTACCTCCCGTTTCTCTCTCTCTTTCTCTCTCTCTCCCTCTCTCTCAAAAATTTCAAAGGAGTTTGCTAAATATCTCTCAGTCAACAGAGATACCAGGAATTCAATATCGTATCGAAAATGATAACTTCATACTCTTTCGAGAGTGAATCTTATACTTAATTTCGAAGATCCAATACTGCATTTCCAGGGCCCATCTTACCAGGTGGCCGTTAGATTTTAAGGTTCTTAATTATTTTAGGACACTATGATCCGTCCAATCTGGGAACTCATAGGCATATGAATATGGCTGTAGTTTCTTAATTGTCTAGCTTCTCAATTGTCTGTTTTCTCCCTCTCAGTTGCACTGCGACAGTTGCCTCCTGGAGAAGGACAATGGCTTTCGAGAGGTTATAGGCTGTTACGTACAAGCACCTGTGGGGTGACGGCGCGCGTCTCTGCGCGAGAGAGTGAGGACGGTGGTGGGAAATCGAACTCTCGACAAGGGCTGGAGACTGAAGGAGTAGTAAGGAGACTGAATCACCAGGTTGGGGTAGAAGTAGTTGCTTTATTGATCGGCTTGCATAGATAGTCGGGAAGAAGAGGCGGCGCTCTGACGCGTGTCGCTTGAACCACTCTATAGATGACAAAAAGCCCCGTTTGTTGATTCCCTTACTTTTTATAACCGCTTAGTTTTGTTCTTCCCCACCCGTGGCTTGCCGAATTCCCCGTATGCCTCTGGCTTGGTTGGAGTTGCCGATCTTGCGAATCCTCCGGGCGCTTTGCTGTTGCTGGGCGCCCGTTGGCTCGAGACCGCGAGTTTTCTTCGATTGGCTGCTACCTGAGCTGCCGACGTCGCGGATCAGCTCCGAGCTTCCTGTTGCCGTGGCCCGGCTGCTTGCGGGGCCTGCCAGTTTCCCTCGATCAGCGGTTAGTCGAGCCGCTATTTTCGAGAATTCGGCGCGGTTGCGCTAAAGGTGACCCGCACTACGTATGCGGGGCCCCCGAATTCTCGGCGACAGCGAATATCGGAGCCGCTTCCTTCGCAGCTCCGTCGCGTATCGCGCCGAAGGTGTGAACATGACAAGGCTTTAATGCGGATGTAGGCCCTGAAAGATTGAACGAATCGTACACGTCCGATTCAGTATTCCGCTCCTTCCGTCATCGAGCCAACGTATTTCGGATGTATATTACTAGTAATAGTAATAGTAAGTCTGGATACCAAGCAACTAATAACTAATAACTAATAGAGAAGGCTACCCAGAGAAGATACAGCAATAATAAAAACATACGAGTACAAGTTCGCCAAATCGAAAACCTAACTTACTATGAAAAAATAAGCAAAAAAGAGGCCCAAATGCTAGCAAACTTCGAATACTTTATAACAATTACCCACTAAATATATATCCGGATACAACGAAAACAATAAAAACAAGCAATAAACTTGCACGGAATCAAAGAAAATAAACAAAACGCAAAACAACTTAAAGAAAAGGAAAGCCGCATACATCCCAATGAAAAATACATACGATCCATCCTTAAAAACGTAACTCTAGTTTTCTATTATAATATGTTATTTTTTTAAAAAAGGTACTTAATATAGTTACGCAAAATATGTAAAACACATGCATATACGAACAAAGCTAATACAATGTGTGACGTGGTGTTTTTCGGCCCGGAGCCCCACGCCATTTTTCCTCCGGTCGCGCCATCCTGCCCTGATGCAGGTCCCTGCGGTCGCCCCGGAGGGGACCCGGCCGGGCCAGCCCGGGCGGCTGGCCTACGTCGGTCGCGGCGGTTATGAAGTCGGGGGGAGGGAGGGTCCTTCAAAATAAAACAATTACACGGGAGGGCATTTCTTCTCAACCATTATATTTATTATATATATAAAAGGCGACGGGGGGACAAGCCCGCCCCGCCGCGTTCGCCAGTACAATAATTGTCGCCGGCCCGCTCGCCCCGCGCGCCTCCCTCTGGCACCGTGCATCTTGCCTCTCGACCTAGCCGGCGAGCCCCCACGGGCTCGCGGCGGTGCTGACCTCGGGCCCTCGGGTATCGGGCCGAAGCCTTGGTGACCCTACAGGCACCTCGCCTCGGCCGAACCCTCGCCGGGTCGCACATCAAATCACGATATTTGGGGGGGGGGCCGCGCCCGCGCCTCTCTCTCTCACACGCGCGAGACATAATATTATACGGCCCTACCTGGCCGTCGCCTCCTCGTTGATAGTCCCGGCCACAATCCGGCCGGGAGGTCGCCGCGTTCTCCCTCGCGTCCCCGGGTGGTGTTGGGGCCGCGATCAACTGGGCTTACTTCCTCTCTCACTCCTTCGCTCTCTCCCTATCTGTCTCGTTCGCTCGCGTGTTGTCTCTCTCGATCGGCGATCGGGGCCGATGACTCGGCGTCCGGCGCAAAACTAAACAGCGCGGCGCGGTTGCGCATTTTCCCAATTAACGCGCGCCCATCCCGCCCCGCGGCCGCGGTGCCCAGCTGACTCCCTGCTTGCGCGCGCAAATCCGCCCGTCACAAATGTAAGTCAACGAGCGCCTATAAGGCCATTTTGTACTACAAATTGAAAACTGTAAACGGTTCTTTAGATGCTTGTAATCCGTCATTAAATATGTAATTTACTAATAGAGAAACATTTACAAAAAAAGTAGTAGTACGTAATAATCATAATCATAATAAACCGTAAGCCATCTGTTTGACGATCAAATTGAAGAACGGAAGAGCTTGCGCTTTCACCGAAGTTTTCTGGCAATTCTGCTATCTTGACCAATCTTGACCTATCCTATCAAGCTGCTCTCTCATAAGGCCGCTCGCACACAGTCTTCTTCGCTTCTCAAAGGACATCGACTGTTGAAATAATGTAAAAAAATACAAAACATATTATATACATAATAAAAATTAATTAATAAGGAGAGAGAATGCTATATACTTTATCCGCCGTTCCCGAGATTCGATTCATTCGCCTGTATCACCTGTTTACCTTCCCGCGCGACTCCGTGGCCGCTCCTTAGACGCAATACTGTTTCGGGTGGCCCTCTTTCGTTCCTACGAAGTCAAATACCGTCCTCCCCAATCTGGGCAGGCCACAATGCTGGCGTTGCTGTATACGCGCATACCTTATTGCACATAAGGTTCATGGGTGCTACACACCTATCATAAAGGTCTTGGAGATATTGGCAGATTTCTATGTGCATTATTTCATAAAGATTTCCTATTTGAAAAAAGTGGAGACAGGAATTATAAAGGATGCAGATGAAGCGTCGCCTACCACTCTCACCATCAACTCTCTCTATCTCGCTCTCTGTCTCTCCCACTGGGATCACCCGCCACTGAGCATCGCAAGGCACTACTGTGCATCTATCTTATATGATAGATAGATTATATGAAATAATGAATCTATATTGTTACGGATAAGCGATGGAAGAAGAGAGAGGTGAAGGAGTGATAAATAAAAACTCGGGAAAAATGCTGAAAATCTTTTCTTTTAGATTATTTGTGAGACGCCGAGGCAAATTCTGGCGAGGCTCAAACAAAAGTGGCGCGCTCCGCTCCCCAGGCCGCGAGTTAAAACCCCTACCACCTGCGCGCCGCCGCCGAATCTGTCCACCGGGGCGACTCTCCACTCCGCCGTCCGGCACATCTCGGAACCTCCTACCAATTACTCTCAGGGCGAGATTCGCAGACTTGATCGCTCCTAATTTCCGGAAGTGGCCCCAGGGTCGTGCGCACACTGATCTCTATAACCCAGGAGCCTCGGCTCCGGTCGGCGACTCCCTAGGAGTCGCTGCGGTCTCGCTTCGGCCAAAAATGCCTCCGCGAACACGGCCGGAACAAAACGCGCCACAGGTATCTCCTTCCAGCCTGTGCAGGTCGAAACAAGCCTGTTTCGAATCCCGCCCGTAACAGCTTTGATCGCATCCGTCAATCGCGGACCATAAAAACAAATATATAACTACGCCGCGCCTTGCCAACCACCGCATCTCTGAACCTCTTGTCATCTTTATTTCATTTATTATCAATCATTAATATTTCACACATCATTTAAGTTTACGCAAACAGTTGTAGCGGGCCATTTAATTGGCCCTGGAGCGCCGTACTTCTTTATTTACCAACTCGCCGCGTCGGCTCCGGCTCGGTCGGTGAAAGTATGACGTCATCGCTTGCTCCGAAACACACATATATCATAACGCGTCGTTCTTGTACGCAACATATATGTAAAGCGTCATGACCTATCCGAATAAAACCAATAAGATTGGTATATTGAGATATTATTGATACATGTACTTAGTACTTATTATTTCAATCTATTTTGTTACAATACATTTTAGTTAATGAACATTTAGTTAATAAACATAATTTTAGTTAATAAACATTGAAACATATATTAACGCCAAAAGTGAACTCACTTGATCGTAATTGATCGAATTCATTCTGTATATTTCGGTCTTGGCTTTCAGTATCCATTATAGCAAAACTGTACAAACGAAACAATGATGAAAATTTGGTTAATATAATATTAGACTAGATATCAAATCATTTTATTGTCGGTAACGTATAGACATGTTGAGGTAAATGCACACGTGTGCACGCAGTTATAGTTACGACGAGTATCTCGCTGTGGTCGCAGCTGTAATGAGCGTGAACCCGGAACCTTGACCCCGAGCTGGGTGGGGAGCAACAAGAGGCGCAAATTTCGCCGCGCAGCGGCAATTAGTATCTCAAGATGCGGAAAGTTCTGAAATTTAGAGAGAGCGAAGTACGTCGCGCGCATTATTAATAAAGTATTCGAGAATTTATAGTTCGAGAGAGAGTCAGAGATAGAGATAGTACCAGAACATGTGCATTCAGCACGTTTAATGGGTGCACAGCAGTGCATAACATAGAGTTTGTTGGTGGTGCGGTCAAACTCCTTCCCATCCTCCCGATAGAGCAGAGCTGAAACAGTCGAGATTTCTTCCGATAAGCTGAAAGTCACCGTTACGATAGTAGGTAGCGTTTATTATATTAATTTTAGCGCGCGGATAGCCTGCGTCACGAGTGAGTGAGTGTGTTAAAGAGTTAGATACATTGCGCGTACGTATAACTAATTGTCGGATGAATTATAATAAAAAATTATAATAAATAATTATTTATTTAGTGATTATATTCGCGCGTATATTATTTTACCGTCCTTTTCTCTTCTTTTTGCGCCCCTATAGTAGCAAGTGCCCAAACGTGCTCCGACGTGTCTACGGATTTTCCATGCGATAAAAAGTGAGCGGATAAGGACGAAAAGTCCTCAAGTCGCGTGGTGACTAAGACCCGGGGCGGAATTAGTCTGCCGGAAACCGTCACGAGATCCTGAATGAGCAGCGAGATCGTATAACGGCTTTGATTGATAGTATGATCCCAAAGCCCAAAAAAGTAAACGAATACACTACACTCGTCAGGCACGATATTGACGTACAGGGAGAACAACGATTTGATACGCACCCCGAAGTATTTTCCCGAAAATATTGAAATTTTCTCAGATGGCGGTCCAGATGATGTATAAATACCTATAGATTCTACAGTGACATTATCAAATTAATCGGAAAAGATAACTACCCACTACCAAAATGAATACCATTCTGAACAAACTTAGGAAGGTCCAAATTTATGTCGAAACTCGATTTGAAGATGGTATACTACTAGGCGTTACTAACCGAATATAGCGAACAATATACAGCTTTTGTAGTACAAGGTTCAGGACTCTCGTGTCACAAAAGTGAACCTCATGTAATCGACTATTTAGATGATTTAATCAGTGTTACCGAAATCTTCGAGGAATATCTGAAATATGTCTGGAATATGTACTGCGAATCATAGTCGGAGTTCTGCTACTCCAACGTCATTACTCTGGATACTTGTTAGATGCTGAAAGACTTAGAGTAGACCCGGAAAGACTGTTAATATCAGATAAAATTTGAGATTTCCAAATCAAATACACTGACAGTTTCTTGAACAAAGTCCTGCATTTAATATCGAGAACATCTCATACGTGATTTCGAGATCGCTGCTTTTAATACGATATCAGATCTATGGTATCTCGACCAACTGAGAAATATTCAGCAGCACTCACTTCAAATTGCCGAAATACAAAATCAAAAATAGTATGATGTAAAGATACTCTGTCGATGAGTTCTTCGATCCAATCGATATCAAGAGGTAGAGTGTAAGCCTGTTGTACGATTTGATGAAAGCCTTTGATGAATGCCAGAGATACAAAGCATCTTAACGGTAATCCGTAGGATCAATGAACTAGCGAATAGTAGTCCATGGCTGGTGATCGCGGACGACGTGGTGGCCGACGAGCTCTATTGATACGTAGTCGAATTCAAAGATCTGTTTACTGGTTGGATAGCACTCAGATTGGACCGAAAGAACGGTGGAGAACACTCTAGAGGACTTTGGGCAATACCTCAAGGGCAATCACCTCGACTGCTTATATCGAGTCACCGCACAGTATGCACACGATTTATTGGCAATTAATTCATTGAAACAAACTCCTTCTGCAGTCTTCAAAATCGAGCTCATCGACGACGCTCTTTTTTATATACCGCCATATTTGGCAACTGCGAAAAAACTAAAAATCTTGTTTGCTATAATCAAGGAACTACTCGTTGATCGGTTGATTAAATTGTCAAAACCGAACTACTGCTTCCCACTCATGCTATCTCGCAAGTCCAACAATAGTTGTGGATTGTGTGTCTATAGTCGACGTCTGAAAAGTGTTACCAAGGGAAAAGCGGAAATCTTTTCAGTAATTCACGAAGTTGTCAAAGATGCCAGGAACTCAAGAATATTTTCGACTCGCGATTCGAAATCTGGGTATTGGCAAATTTTGATTACCGAACGAGCCAAGCCCTACACTACCTTCGTGATTCTGGGTGATGAATTATATCAACGGCGCGTACACTTATTAGGGTTAAAGAATGCACCAGGTTTCTTTGGTTTCATCATGCAGCAAATTCTATGCGGGTATAAAAACATATTCGTCAAAGCGTATATTGTCGATTTCATCTTGTATTCCGAATCCTGGGAAAAACGTCTATTTCATTTGAACCTTATTTTGAGTTTTCGAATTCACCTGCACCGTGAAGAAGCTTTCGTTCAGTCGCTAAAGTCTCGAGTTCTTCGAGTATCGAATAACGAGCGACGGCAATGAGACAAAGGTGGAGCAAGTCGTCATGGTCATAAATCGTGAGTTACTGCGCAAAATGTTTCGGACTTCGCCGAAATCACGATGCCCCTAACCGCCTCATGAATACTATGCTGCTACTAATCACGATACAAATTCCGTTTGATCTAGCACTTAGATGTTTATGATTCCTATCAATTACTGATATACTATTTAAAGCTTATTTAGTACACTTTTCTGTTATTACATAAATCATTTTAGTGATAAAATAGTGTTTTAAACAGTACTGTGAAAAAATACTTACTCGGCTGTAAAAATCAATACAATATAGTCAAAAGTTAAATCTGCACCACTTCGTACTCCCTCTATAACCTGTTTTACTGTTAATTTCGACCTTATAGAATCTACAAAGATTTTCCAAGAGTCAATTTGATCATCTGAAACACTAATACCCATATTTTAGATTTTTAAATAAATTACTCGTATTTGTAGTGATAATATAATTATTGGTAAATTTATTTTTTTAGATTTTTTGACGAATATTAAATAGGACTAACGCAGGTATTACAGGCTCAGTTTGACCAGTTGGCGACCATTGTCCAAGTCCGATGATAAGCATTAGAAATAAAAATGGATTTTTTCAATAATGATACTTTAGAAGAGTAAAAAATTAGAAGAAGAGTATCAAAGAGTTGAAAAAAATTCAAAATATACACGTAATTAACACTTTCTTGTCAAATGATGCAATAAAAGTCGAACAAAAATACCGATGAAAAATATCGATTTTTGGCAGCGGAAGTCGGACCGCGGTTGCGTTAGTGGAGGTGGAGCGCGACCACCACCGACAGATCCCCATGAGTCTTAACTACGTGATCGGGACACCACTCGCTGCCGTGAACGGATACTTAGCTTAGGGAAATAACATAGATTAGGATTAGATTAGATTGAACATAGATTAGGAAATACAAAAGTGATATGTATTATAACCAGTCGTATTATAACCGCGTCGTTGCCTTCTCGCCGAGAACAGCGGGACCTCGCTAGGAGAAGAGAGTCTCCACCGGCTAGCCAGGAGCTCGCTCGCTCGGCGCCCCTTTTTCTTATAAGCTTAAGAAGCATGCCGTTGTACGAGCGTCGGGAGGTAATTGAGCCTCCCGTATTTCAGTTGGAAAGAGGCGCGTCACAACATTAAGTTTATTTAATTATCCCCCACCTCTTCCTTACTCCTCGACACTACATTAAAAACAAAAAAATATTCGGAGCACAAGGACTGCACCAAAATGTCCAAGAACAGTAGGCAGCTGTTCTGAACCTATAATCACTTTTAAGGACCCTATTAAACAGTATGTGATTCCATTCCGCATCGAAAGTCATATAGATTGTGACGTGGTGCTTCCACTTCCAAACCGACAAGCCTTTGTCGTGCAGGTTTATGGTCGCCCCAGAGGGGACCCAGCCGGGCTAGCCCCGGGCGGCTAGCCTCGCGGCGGTCGACGCGGTGAAGATCGCGGAGGGAGGAGGACTCAATAATTAAATCGGGGCTCTGGCAAAAATACTGTTTATTCGCGCCCGGGCGAACAATCCCTGCCCGGACGGTATATCCCGACAGGCCTGCAGCGCCCACTACATCCCGGCGGTCAACATCGTTCGCGAGGCGTAACCAGGCAGCTCGAGGGGCCCTCCACTTCGCCGCGAGCACGATGACGTGACCAAGGGAGGTCGGTACAGGGCCACACTAGGGGCCCTTGCCTCGACCAGGGTAGGTCACCGGAGTTCGCCGGCTCCGAGCTGATTGGACTGACGGACGACTCGTAGTCGTCCACGGTCAGCTGGGCCTGGCGACCAGGATTGGGGTGGTGCTTCTAATGGGTAGACTCCTCGACCGCCCGGGCGGAGCCTCTTGGATACGCTCCTGCGCTCGTCATTTCCTGCAAAGAAACAAAGGAGATCAGTGGGGAACGCGCTAGATTCCTCCCCCCTTTTAATCTCCCGGGCCCAATAGTGGCTGACCCTATTCCCGCTCTATATCACGTCACAAGTCCCTGTCCGAGGTGGCACGTACCACTTGAGATACTGTTCGTGCACCTTATTAATCTTTAGACCCGAATCCTCCAGGAGGACCACTGTCTCACCCAGTACCTGCTTAACCTCATAACCCCTTTTTCTCCACCTCCCCTCGGAGGCTCCTACAGGATCGTGGGATCGTTCCTAAGTTCAGGACAGCTGGTGAGAACTTCGTACTGGACTGAACCGCGGTATTTAACGCGTGCCTCAACTCCGGCAAGTGCTCAACCTAGCTTCGATGATCTGCTCCAGCATATTGCCCAATCATCGTTTTAAGCGTCCTTTTAACCCGTTCGACCGGGTTCCCTTGGGGGCTACGGGAAGGGGTCGTGACATGCTTTATTTCGCATTTCTCTAGCACCTTTTTCAGCTGTTGGTTGACAAAATGAGTGACATTA
This sequence comes from Sycophaga agraensis, assembly GCA_018906755.1. NCBI lineage: Eukaryota > Metazoa > Arthropoda > Insecta > Hymenoptera > Pteromalidae > Sycophaga > Sycophaga agraensis. The sequence goes on along the minus strand of JACCIE010000104.1, from coordinate 59,077 downwards.
TCTATTAATAGAAAACGTGGGGTTTCCCAGCGGAGTAGGACCAAATCCTCCAGAGCACTCGCCACTGCCCTCCCTGTGACCAAGTTCAGCGGCTGACACGACTCCGCGCCAGTCGGCTCCGAGCGGGAGGCCGCCACATCGCGCGCGCTGTCTCTCTCTCGCGCGCTTAGTCCCAAACCCACCTGGCCCTTCCCTGGTCCGTCCGGACCGGGGACGCCGCCGTAACTTGATGTCTTGCCGTCGTCCCCTAATGGTGCTGGAGAAACCGGCCTTCTGCTGCCGTCGCCCAGTAGCCTGGCAGCCGGCCCCTTGGTGGTGTGGGGTACTAGCCCTGGTGTTCACGTGGTGTTGGTGGTGGCTGGCGATGGGCGCACTCAAGGCAGTGGCATTCGTTCACTCGCGATTACGACGGATCGCGGGCTCCGGGGTAGCAACGGCCGTAGAGCGCTCGGGTCCGCGCAGAAAAACTAACTGCCCGGTCGACCACCCGGCTATCGGCGCTTATCCTTCGCGCCAAAACCGCCGGCTGATTTCCGCATGCGCACCGCGCTGACGAAGCCTCGAGCACCTGTTTATCAACAGGCCGCCGTATTACAGGTAACCCGAGGCCTCCGTCACAAGATAACTAGAAGATAGCGATTTCCGTGATGTTTGAATGTGCTCGCATTTTGGACTACTCAATCTGCTAAGAATAGTAATTCAGCCCCAAAAAGGGAATGATAACTTTAACTAGGCTCCGGGTCTCTATTAATACGAAAAACTGTAAAATAAAAAGTGGATATGTTTAACTATCCACTCTCATAAACTTTGTGATAGGGTCACAGGTCTATAAGCAGACCGAGGCCTCATCCTGAAATAGGGAAATAAATAGATTAGTGGAAGTAAAGCAAAGACAGGGAAGGCTTACCGACTGGACGGCACAGAGACCTAATCTGGCATTCAAGTCAGCTACACCTACAACAGAGAAGAATTAACAGAGAGTCTACAGCAGAGAGGGCATGGGAAACGTAGAGCTGGAAGGGAGATAGTTAGTCAGGGTGCGATACTCACCCAATTGTAGGGTGATCTTAGAGAGACCAGTGGCTGCTCTAGCAGCTGACGTTCAAGCAGAGGCAGCCTGGGAATTTGGTGACTATTTCTAATAGGAACTACTCCAGGAGGGCAACCTGCAGGGTAGCAGTCACTCTTTCCAGCGAGCCTGAAAAATCATAAACAAAGAAGTAAGATATAGAAAGAAGTAACAAGGGGGTCAAGGATCTAAAAAGGATGGAGGAGTAAGGAGGAAACGCGAGCAAAAGGAGTCGAGACTACTAGGTGGGAGTAAGTAGCCGAGGGTAGAAAATCAACTTTATGGGGCGACTTCCAGAATCGAACGTGGGGAATAATAGTGAGAATAATACTTAACGTGTGTGGAGTGTGTTTTCGACGGATACCTGCGGTGTAGTCAAGGGGGGGGCTGCAACCAGCGCCAAGATGACTGCAATAGCCGAGGAGAGGATGGGTGCGGGACAGTGTTTAGCCGGCACTGCTAATCAAACATTGGCAAGAGGGGAGCCGCAGCTGCCGAAGCCTGGATGCCTGGCGCCGATGGCCAACCGCTAGTAGCGGAACGAAACGTTGACAGGGCTGTCGTGATCGAGGCTGCAGAGATGGGCAGCCGTCGCTATGGGCGTTGGAATGAAGCGGCGTCAGTAAATAGCGAGGCGACTCGACCAGCAAGGATCCAAAAGACCCCAGGAAGCACAGCAGTACAAAACATTTTTCGCAACACGGAAAACTCTCAGTGGACCGTGATCTTGCTGGCGTCAACACTAATACGGCGAGCGCCAAGGAAGCCGCAGAGTGCCCCGAGGGCTAGTAGAAGCAAGAGGGAACGACGAAGCGTAAAAAAAGCGCGCGCCAACGGATAAACTTAGAGAGCAGGAGGCGCGGGACGCGTAGAGGGAGGACGGTAAAGCACTCTTGTGGTACCGGGTAGAACTGCTATGCAGGAGCAGGATCCATCGGCGGGAGCCACAAAATCTCTGGGAAGTTTGAGATGCTTTCTCCAGGCTACACCATCGTGGTGTAGTTTGGGTTGGATCAGAAGAGAAGGTAAGTTAGCAAAAATTAGACATAAGAAAAAACTTAGAAGTAACTCCTAGGTAACTTCTCTCATACTGACTTTCATTAAGAAGTCCAGCTAAATCTTCAAAAACTCTGGAAAATTAAATTATTCTACGCAAAAACAACCGGGTCGATGACTGGCCATACCCACTAATACGACTAAATGTCTTGGGCCGCCTCCACAAAGAATTTAACAGAGAATGATGAATGCGTTATGTGTACATGAGTTGAAACTAATGTAGACTTTGTTCCATCGAGAATATGTTGAACAACAGTACCAAAAGTTAGACGAAAACAGAAAGCATCAGCAACCCAGGCCTGAAGAAGCTGATAGCTTTCCTAATAAATAAGGTAGGTGGACTGTCTACCGCTACAATTGTCATACAAATTGCACGTCAATTTTGAGGACACATTCATGCATGTCTAGATTGACCAGCAAAATGCAGTATATGGAAGTCAGTCATGCAGTTATCACCACAGTTTGCAGCTTGAAACGGCTGCGGACTTCAAGAAAATAATCATACAGTTTGGTTAAACTTGAGCGGGACAGGAGAAGAGATCCCTCCTACTAGCGCCTTAGTTTACAAAGTACTGATATAGAGCACAGTGAGTGGTGATTGAAGGGAAGCCTGCATGCTACTAACAAAAGGCGCACCAGGAAATGTAACCCATCATAGTCCCACGAACTCACTGAGCTTCTATTTAACTATTCAAAGTAAAATATGGATATCTTTATCTTTAAATATGAATTTAGATCTTGTACAAGTGAGCATGAGATGCGCATTTTAATACAGAAGAGCTCCGCGGGTTGAGCGTAATAACCCAACGTAATTCAAAAGGTAATGACCGTGTTATCTACAGCAGGAGCACTGACCCCAATAGCAGCAGGATCGTTATGCCGCTTGTTTTTGTAGCTGAAAATAAAGCGAAAATAAATTGTATATTCCTAAATTTATTGACGAAGATAAATTTTTAGATGGACATATATAATTTACAATTAAATAATATACTACTGAAACTTACGATTTTGATATTGTTTGGGAAAAATTCACTTGTTCTAGACGAATGCCTCTATATGAACATTTTGTTGGTATAACGCTGAAAAATAATAATATGTTTATTATTTTAATAGTATACTGCACTTCATTTATTGAAAAAATTTAATTAATTTCAATAATTCAATATTAATCCAAGAACGTCTATTACACATCTAAATATTCGTTCAATCATCAACTCTTTCTAATAGATAGACTCTAAAGAAAATTTTCTTTCACGTATATAACATCTATTACCAAAAGAGTGGTTACCGTTACATCTATTAACGATTAGTGGTTTATAATATTCACATTATTTATCAACATAGTTCAACATTATTTTTGTTTCATAAGATGTTAAGTAGCCATTGGTTTGCAAATAAAATTCTTTAGGTTTAATATTATCTATAAATTTTATAAGACTGCTGGTAGTTTGCGATTTAATATAAATAATTAATAATACAGCAAGCGAATTTAAATTAGGTGGTCTCATCGTTTTAGATTGTTGACGGAATTTATATGTTATCTCATACAATGATTTAGTTTCAATCTGCCAATATATCTATATTTAATTCAGATCTACTTAATTAAATGACTTACTTAACCTACTTCGAACAAAACGGAGTGCATGTATTCAGTAGCCACGGGCTTTGGCAAAGGCGGACTGCCACTTCGGAGTAATGGCGCAGGCGGAATCCGATTCTGCTACCCTACCATCGCTCCCGTTACCTCCTTTGAGCTCCTATTGAGAAATTCTCCTTGAAACTGCGATGGAGAAACCGTAACATGGAGACCTCTCAATCTATAATCCATCCACTCTCCACTGGGCGGACCCATTCACGGCATCAATCTCTCCGCCGTCTGCACTACTTACACTTTCCAAGACAATCTTTCTTCTATTAGTCTTAGCCTTCTTTGTCGGTGCCGCCGTGATTTCCGCAGATGTGGTCTTGAACTTTGCACTGATAGGCTCAACTCTCCTCTCCCACTTCTTGACGACAATGTTGACTAATTTCGACAGCACCTTAGGGTTGAAAACCTCAAGGCGTTTGACAATCGCGCTAATATACTCCAAACGCTTTCCGAACTTGACCATTATCGACATTCAAATCCATTAGATATCGCCGATAAGCTGGCCTGCTCAAAAATCATGCGAATTTGCTTGCGCAAAGAAGGCAGGAAAAAATGCTCACAAAATAAGCTTGCATAAAGAGTGCATGTCGGTCAAGAATCGTACAAGATTGAGTGAATTTAAAATCCATTTAATGCCTGAGTATCTCGAAACCATTTAGAAATCCCGGCTCTTCTTTATCGACACCCGCAAAAGTTATATCAGAAGCTCAGAATCCTTTACCGCTAAATGATATACCGTGAGATATCCTCGCGTTGAAGAGGATGACTGTCCTCAAAGGGGTCTCCTTCATTCGTGTTCTTTACTCATCCACTCCACTCACTCTAGTTCTTACTCTCACTATAAAAAAAGATTTTCGTGGAGTTAATTAAATTTAATAACATTAATTAAATATGAAAACACGGCAATAATATAATATAAAATAAAATATAATATAAATTATATAATAAAATACAAAATAAAATATAAATAAAGATATAAAAATAATTAATGTTCGCGCCTACAATAAAAGCTTTAAATTACGACACATGCACAAACACACTGACATACCTCTGATCTTTTCTAAACAGAAAAAAAATATTTAAAAAAAATAAAAACCCGATTTATAAATTTAAATCCATTTAAATTGAGTGTGGAAACTGCTACGTTTTCGCGCACACACTATGTCTCTATCGCACTCCCATTCGTATTGTCTTTCTGCAGGCTGTGGCCGCACAAGAGTTTGCCTCTCCTTGCGCGCGCTCTCTCTTTTTCTTCCACCATGGCTCCACCATAAAAACGGATCAAGGAGAGGGGGAAGGGAACTACTGCTACCACCTGTAATAAAAATGGGTGAACGCTTAAGCCGAATTCTATTAAAAATAATGTTTAATCTTATATTACTTAGATTATATAAATAATATAAAGTCGAATAACAACAAGCAGATGCAAGATCTGCACATTATTTGTTAATTATTTGTTGCCTCCTGCGAGACCACCCCGGAATGGACTCGATCGAACCAGCCCGGGCGGCTAGCCTCACGATAGTCGTCCCTAGAGGTTCGAGAAGGGAGGAGTGGGCTGCATTAAGAAAATACTAGGGCATCGGAGAAAAGTAGCTATATTTATTTACCGACGCACACTTCTGTCTATGCGCGTAACGCCTCCAGATGCAGGGATATAAGAGCCCTATCTTCTACCTAGATAGGTCGTCACATTGGCACGGCTACAGGCCCGTTATGCTGTTTTGAAAGCCATTTCTATATGTTTATACCACTTTCGTGTACTTTTCAATAGCACAGAGTGCAAAAAGGAAATTAGCCACGCTTTTGTCTACCAATCCTTTTTATAGACGTGCTTGATACCTCTCAACAAAGTATCCGCGTCCTCTTCGTCCCCCTCGAAGAATGTATAGCCCTTTCTCTATATTTCCAGGGACAAATGTCGGGCAACCTGAGTGAATTGAATTTGAGGATATAGTGAAAATAGTGAGACTAATTTTTGCATGGCCCGGGCTTTTCTTTTATAGTGTAAGCGCTCCACGAAAACTGTAAGTGTGAGCGAGATTCTCACTGAGCCTCTCTGCCACTCCCACGCATCTTAATATGCGCTCGTATTTATTTATTTAGATAAAATAACTTTTTAAGCGTTTGCAAATTAGTAAGATTCTTTTCCTGTTATATTTATTTAAACAATTAGAATTAATTATGTAGTTCATTGTTAATTTAATTATTTTAATGTTTTCTATATTTTTATAAAAAGAGATTATCTTACTTTGGTCCAAAAAGTTTGTATACTGCTTGGTTATTTTATCTTCACAGGTTTATATAAAATTTAATTATTAGTTTTGTATAAATATTAATATTTACTTTAAAATAACATTAGTTCCATATTTATAAATGTATATATAACATTGCACAAATTTGTTTAGTTTCGTTTTTAATTATCCAATACATTTATTTTGGAGGTTATTATTTATTTTAAATAATAATTTGGGATTTGGTTTTAGCTGAGACGGTACGGTTCCCAGAAGAGCTTCCACCTATGTTGCAATTTTCCGGCTGTGTGCCGGTGCAACGTCAGATAGCTGTGGGGCCATCGTCATCGTCAAAGCCTGCTTGGGGTGCAGTTTTCGGTTATGCATGCAGGTGATTGAAGGTGAAGGAAAAGGGGGAAGGCATGCATTTTGTCACACCTGTGGATTTCGTTAGGCGGTAAAGAAGGTAGCGAGAGTGCTACCCATTCGATTCTTACAAATACACGTTTTGTTGGCTATCGACTGATAGTAGGATGTAACAACAGTATGTAAGAAAGAACATAGTGGGCTTTCCCTACACTTTTCCCCTCCATAGGTGTTTCAGAGCAGCCGCGGAACAGATCTGCAGGGAGCACAGCAGCTGATCCTTGGAGGATAACTGGGTTTGTGGAGGATATAATGGGTGCTAGGAGCAGTAGTATGGTTATGGTGCTCAAAAGCAGTGGACTCTAAGCATCCTTCGCGTTCCGCACCTTTCCATTTTCGTTGCGCCGTCCTCAGAACCAGCAAATAGGATGTGTCGGCTCCAGAGACGGCTACAGGGTAGCTACTGTTTTCAGCGGAGTTCTGTCAACCCTTAGGAGGAAGACCAAACGAGGTACCCCCAGGTGGACGGTTGACGAGTGCCGATACGAGAGCCTAGGTAGTAGGACCAAATCCTCCAGAGCACTCGCCACGCTGACCCATAAGGCTCATCGGGCCCTGCTAGAAAACTTTGTACTTTTGGCACACGTTGGCGCAGGCTCGCACAAAGTCCCTCATGATAGAATCCGGGCCAAAAGAATACGCGCGCTATCCGATCGAACGTCTTCTCTATCCCTAAATGACTGAAATATGGATGAATGTACGCGTCAACCATTACCCTCGTTCTATGATCGACGGGCACGACGTGCCGCCATCCCTCCTCTCGAAACGATATGGAATCCAGGAGTTCATCAACTAAGTATCGTATAGCATATCGTCGTCAATTTTCCACTTGGCGAATTTTTTCGAAGTAAGCTGGACGTCTCTTAGCCGATTTAAATACCAGGAGTCCGATATCGTATCGAATGTTGCGTCCGGGACTTTGTTCAAGGAGTCTTTACTGTATTCTATTTCAAAGTCCCATTGTCGCCCGGTACGGTCTTTTAGATTTTTGAGCCCCTTTAGGGCACTATGATCGGTCCTTGCCACGAATTCCTAGACCTCTAAGCCGCAGCTTCTTTATGGCACACAATAGGGCCAGGCACTCCCTCTCCGTAGTGGTGTAATTCCTTTCCTCCGAATTAAGGACTCGACTTACATACGGGGATTACTTATTACTTATTACCATTACTTATTTCCCTTTATTTCGTACACTACGGGGTGCTCATACCCGTTCTCGTCTTCCTGTGTCAAAATGGCGCCAATGGCAAAATTGCTGGCGTCGCTTTGCACCGTGAAGGGTTTCGAGAAATCGGGCCGCGCCAGCATGGGTGCCTCTCGTAAAGCAGCCTTAAGCCTCTCAAAGGCTCTGGATTGGTCCTCTCCCCAACTCAAGGCCTGTCCTTCCTTCAGGAGTTTAACCAACGGAACCTTCAGTTCCGATTCCATGGAAATGAATCGGAAATACCATCCGACCATTCCCAGAAAGATCCTGAGCTCTGGGGGCTAGAACAGGGGCGACCCTCTCGGGGTCTGCCCGTAGTCCTTCGGCATTCAGGCAAATCCTGGGAAAACAACGTTCATGCAACAAAACTCGTATTTGTCTTTTTTGATCTACAGGCTTGCGCGAACTATCATTCGGAGTACATATTCTAACCACCTCAGGTGTTCTTCAAAGGATTCGGTTACTATGATTAGGTTGTCTAAATAATCGAAAACGTACGGTTCGACCTTCGGGCTAAATAGGGCCCCTATTAACTGACAAAAAGTCGCGGGGGTAGTCGCACGAACTGCCACTGACCTGAGCTCTGCACCTCGAAGGCTGTGTACTGACGACTACACTATGTGAGGAACACCTGGAAATAAGCCTTTCTCAGAGCGACCTTCGAGATGTATTTGGCCCTACAAAGCTTATCTATTATGGAGTCCATGTTTAGTAGCACACAATTATCTTTACGCATAAATTTATTTACATCTCGAAAATCGATGCAGAAACGGTAGCTGCCCTCCTCCTTGTAGATAATCACGGGCGCGCTACACCATTCACTGGCGCTTGGTTCTATTATGCCTTCTCCGTCCCGTCTCCAGAAAAAATCGATACCGAGAATCATTGTTTGATCCATCTCTGGAATTATCATCAACTCTATCATCAACGGAGAAGTTCACCCGAAGTACGCCCAGCATCTGCTGAATGGCACCGGAGAAACTCCTTACAGCGAATTGTTCGGGAATCCAGCAGTTTCTAAAGGGATCGGCCGCATCGTCTCTGATCAAAGAAACCTGGGCTGCGGGATCGAACAACGCCTGTAGATTTTGCCACATCTTCGGGTGGTAGCACGGGTTTTTGTTCGTCGTGACAGGGTGCAGGAATATCTCCGGATCCGCCCACGGGTCTTTTCCCTAGGCCTCCTTCCGATACCTCGCCTCCCTTCCGGCTCGCCCGAAGATCAGGCTCAATGATCGAGAACCAATAGAGACCAGGCCTTTCTCTTAACCCTTAACTTGAAGAGGCGGCCTTCTTCGCCTCTGGCCCATCGACCTTCTCTCCCCTCTTTAGCACGCAGGGAATAGGGAGCGACTCTACCTCCCTACCTTAGAGTTTTGTAGGCACTGTTTTACAGTCCCGGGGCATTTCATCGACGAACCCCTCTGTGGATACTGAGCAGCGAGATGCCCCGCTTGGACACTGTCGCGCTCTGTACCTAAGCCCCTGGCACGTATAGCATATAGATATAGCATCCGGGGCGAACGTCACGATTGGGCCCTTTCATACTCCGAATGTCTCCGGAAGAAACACGTGCCCGGCCGGGTGTGATCCCGCGACCGAATGGCAACGTGGGCTCTTCCCACTCAGGGTGTGGCGTAGCTGGGTTTCCCCGCGGATCGCGGCTAGTACATAGGACCGATGTCTGTGGAGGCAGGACGGGCCGCAGAGAGGGGGTGCGCAACGCTCGGTTGCCCCTAGCGGCTGCTCCAGAGGTTTTCGGGATCGGCAATGGTGGATTGGACGTCCCCGCTGTCTCGACATACTTCTCCTTCCTTCCGGGCTTGCCCACCGTAGACCCTATATTGTCGCACTTAGGGTATCTCGCGACGCCTGCCATGATCCGGACCCTTGCCGCCTACCGCTACCTGCGACCGTAGTCGCGTGGACCAGGTGGGGAATGTCTCTGATAGATCGGAACCCGCGGGCCGTTACCTTTCCTTACTCAGATGCTGCGACTGCCGCCTCCAAAACGGAGGCATCGGTTGCGGAGGGATTGCTGCCTTCACCATGATTCCAGGCTTCAACAGGGGAAGCGAATAGGATGAGTCCGACTTAGTATCCTTCCCGGAGCCTTCCGATGGGGAGCTCTCCACTTCTCGATGTGCAGAGGTGGAGTGGAAGCCGCGGCCCCCAGCCAACCCGAAGGTCTCTACAAGGGGACCGCACTGTGAAGAAGCACTTCCTCTATCCTCTCGCCGAATCACGGTCTCACCTTCTTCGGCTGCGAGCCGCACACCACTACTACCTGTCCGAGCTCTCGCAGTTGGGGCTGCAGTCCCGACAGGGCATGATGCATGCCGGATAGACGTGTCCGATGCCCTGTCGCCGGCCCTTGTGCCTCTACACCGAAGAGATCAAAGATCCCTCCGTGGAGGTTCATACCGGGCCATATCGCAGCAGAAACCTGGAGCCACGCTATCTGTTGCGGAGACAGTACCTGGCCTGGCAGGAACGAGGGGAGTGTGGGCACTCCTGTGGGTGCTTCTTACTCCACCGAACCTCCGGCCATAGGCCTAGGAGCATCCCCCCGTGTTGTTGAAAAGCCTTCCACCAGGCTCTCCTCTTGAGCAGGTCCCCTCTAGGGTTCCTCTCTCAGCTCAAGTCTCTTGAACGATTCGGGGTGTTTACCCTACAGGTCATCACAAACTAGCGGCACATTGTAAGGATCCGCCCCAGGTTCGGCATTTTCCGGGCTGACTTGTCAAAGTCTAGCTTCCTCCTCAACGACAACAATCGCCTCAGGTAATGTAGACGGAGTGTCGACGGGGAAGGACCCCTCCCTCCGGATTTAATAAATTAACAGCTGGAAACATAAATATAAAAACAATAATATAATATTATATGTGATTTCCCCCCTGGAGAGAGAGAGAGAGAGAGAGAGAGAGAGAGAGAGAGCCGAACCCCATCCCTACATCCACCCAACACCATACGTCCGATCGCTCGCTGGATGGTGGTGAGTAAAGAAAGAATAACTGAATCCCGGGGAAAAATGGACTCACCGTGGCCTATCCCATGCTTTCCTCTTTTCTCCAGTACTCCCTAGCCTTTCTTTCTTGTAAGATCCTTGTCTTAAAAGAGGCTGATTGTTTGCTCTAAGAGGAACAATTTTTATTAAAACAATAAAACACAGACGAAATGGTCTAAATACCCATTTGATGACGTTAACCAATAAGCGAACCTAAGAATATTTAACGTGAAACACACGCAGTCGCTCGACATCTTCCCCATCACTGTCATTCCAGGGTGGCCGACACGACTTTATCCCACGTAGCCCTTCCTACGGAGATTTTACTCTAACTTCGGGCCCATTTCCTCAACACATAAAGTAAAATTACAAATAATTATTATTTATCCCATTGGCTCGGGAGTCCGCTTGCGTGTCCCCAAGACACACTCCTAGGCACTTCCTTGCCTCCAGCCTAACAATGCCATCACTCAGCTGCCCACTCCACCAGTCTGGTTTGATTGTACTCCAACCAAACTGGGATCGTGTGCATGCTTTGATACGCCCCGAAAGGACGCATAAACCAGACCCGCATGCCTAGGGGCGAGCAGGCAATACAACATCGCAGGTCTTCAACCACCTCCGATTCATCTTGGACGTGCCTTTCAATGCGGTCACAAGACCGCGGGCCAGATACGACAGTTTTCCCTCTGGAAAAGCATAGGGAAGAAAAAGTATCCTTCTGGCTTGTCGGACCACACGAGGGGCCCAAAGCCTTTACAAGAAGAAGAATCGAAAGAGAAAGGAAAGAGAGAGAAAAAATTAAATACTTTATTAAAATTCTAAATTATTAATTTAATTAATAAATAAAAAAAATTCTTTAATAAAAATAAAAATTAAAAGAAATTACCAAAGATTCGGTTGCGTCTCACCAGGTCCGTAAAGGTCCTTTGCAGGAACCAGAAAAATCGGGAAATAACTATTTAAGTAAATAAATCGATAAGCCGATTTCATTCACTTAAAAAAAAAGTAATAAATAAAAAAAAATTTTTCTTTCTCATACCCTCTCCCCTCATCTCATCTCAAAATAAAAGAAATATTGTATGGCACTTAGTACCCCGAGAGATCTTTACCATTTCATTCTGGGGTAACGGAAGGACGAATGAGCAGTCCGCGGGGAAGCGTCAACTCTCTGCCACGGCATCCCCAGACTGACTGTCGACTGCCCTCCCCACTCGGTCGGCGCTCCCCGCTCCACGGCCTAGCCGCCGCTCTCCCGGGTACACACCTTCTTCCGCGGGCTAGTCGCCGCGGTCTAAGCCCTGCAAGGAGACGTTAGAGAGAGAGAGCGGATGACTGAAGATTCGTGTGTTGTCGAGAATCGAGAGAAGAAAGTCGAGAAAGGAAAATCGAGTCAAGAGCACAAAAACTGAGAGAGTCAAGAGAGTGAGTGTGAGAAAGGGAGACAACATCTCGAGAAGATGCTTCCAGCTTCGCAGGATTTGACGGAGGATCTGCAGAGGCTCTCCACAGCCTGTAAACTTCTCGATACCTTTCAAGACAAACCTTCGAGTCGAATTCGATTTGAGGTGACTCAACAGACGCCTGCACAGAGTTTAGAGTATCCGCCGTTATCAAGGAGAGGGGCTGTTTCAATGGATGTTGTGGGGAAATGATCCGCGGATTCACTGAGGAGTCCGCTATCCCGTCTAGCTACAGGTGTACTCAAGGGTACGGTGCCGAAATGGTCGACTAGTAAGGAGCAGACGGTGGCCGGAGATATAACCAACAACCGAATGTACCTGACAGTCCAACTGACGAGCAAAGATGTTTGTACATTGTTTAATCTGGGCTCCATGATTTCCTTAATTGACCCTGAAGAAGCAACTGTATTTGAGAATAAATGGAAACCGAATCAGTTAGCCATGCGTAGAGTGACAGGAGGAACCCAGAATATTATCGGAGTACTAGAAGTTAAATTCGAAGTGGAAAATATCGAGCAAGTAGCCGAGCTCAGAATTGTACTAGATATAGGTCACCCTATTATTCTAGGAGTAGATTTAGGTCTCAAGTAGAGTCCGTTCTCGAAGACAGGTGAGTTGAGTACAGATCCGAGAATTTTTGCAGACTGTTGTGGTATCGTTGAGGTACGAGATGGGGAACGGGAACAAGTGAAGGCTTTGATGGAAAGGATACTTCCAGAATCCGGAGACTTTCACGGATTTATGACTCTAATTGAACATCGCATTGATGTCCAGGGTGCTCCGCCGGTAAGATACGCGCCTCGGCGTATGTCTCGCAAGGTTCTCGAGTTTGCTAAAAAGGAAGTGAAGGAGATGTTCGAGAAAGAGATTATTGAGCGTAGTACTAGTGAGTGGTGAAGTGCTTCCGTTATTGTGAAACGAGAAGTAAGCTATTTCGCATAGACTTTAGAGATATTAATAAGACAACTAAAAGCGATAACTATGCTTTATCGAATGTTGATTCAATTTTTGAAAAGCTATATGAAGCTAGATATATTTCTAAAGTCGACTTAAAGAAAGCTTACTTCCAGGTGTTCTTGACTGAAGTCAGCCGGCAATACAGTGGATCCGCCACTGCACATGTGCTATCGATTTTGACGGAAGGGACACAATCGTGTGGATTATCCCCGACCCCTTCACACGGTATTCTGTCACAACTGTGAACGCTTGAGCGAGAGCCTAAACAGTTGCCCACGTTGTGGTGAGGAGCACGCTGCGTGATTGGCGGATATGAGCAAATGGCGCATACGGGACGTCCGCCCCTAACCGCATTCCCGCGCGGATGCCGTAGAGATTGCACCGAAGTTGGTTGCTGAAACAGAGGAGAGTTGGGAGATCTCAGGTGATGGAAAGGGTGGAAAACGCCGCCGGCGGTTGCATAAAGAGCTGGTCAAGGTATCACTATCGCCGGTCTGGTTAGTGGTCTGACTTTGCACGTTTAGATTATTTGTGATATTAGTCTAAGTAGTGATTAATGAACGGTGAAATATGGAATAGCCGTAAAGCTTGCAAGGTTGGCTGCGACCAGCCTGATGAGTAAATTTAGCATCTCGAGAGATGTGAAGTTTAGGCGGGGGGTATTTCGACGGGTATCACGACGTGGTCGCTGCTGTACTAAGCGTGTGCTCGAAGTTTGATGCCGAGCGGCGTAGGGGACAACGAGAGTTGCGAATTTCAGCGCGGCTCAACGTCTAATCAAGGAGCGAGAGCAATTAGACGCGCGATTAGCCTTCAATTCTTGCTCGATCTTACAAATTCGTCAGTGCGTTTCAGGTTGCAGAAGAGCCCAAGAGCTATAGAGAGAAGAGACGCGTCGCGTATTTTTCTAGAATATTTAGCGAGAAAGAATAAGAGATAAAAGAGCAGTGAAAGAAGCGAAATAATAATACTACTTGAAGTAGAGTTACGTGCACACCAGTGCAAATAAATTTGAGTTTGTTGGTGGCGAGGCGAAACTTCTCCCGTTTTCGGTTGAGACGGCCGTAATTGTTCGAAATTGAATACAACTGAGCGGTCGAATATTTTCTCGCGAAGCCGCGAGTCGCCGCTACTACTATAAGTAGCAGTTTATTATTTTAATCGTAGCGGGCGAATTTCTCGCGTCGATAAAGTGAGAGAGAAATAAATAGATAGAAAAAATTTTTTATTTGTAAGTGACTTGTAAAATATTGCACTAAACAAACATTTATAAATACAATATCTTAGGTCTACTTATAAATATAATTGCACAGTATCAGAGCTTTAGTCAAATCGTGGATGAAGCGCAGCTTTGGCGTGAGAGAAATTGTGTATGTGTTATGTTGCGTGCTTTATAAATATTGTTGAGCGTATTATTATATTAAAATATAATAAATATTTATTGAATATTTAAATATTCGTGCGTACATTATTTTGCCGCCCTTTTCCCTTCTTTTCGCGTCCCTATAGCAGCAAGCGCCCAGACTTGCTTCGCCGTGTACATGGATTTTCCATGCGACTATTCGGGAGCAAATAAAGACGGGAAGTCCTAAAGTCACGTGGTGGATGAGACCCGGGGCGGGATTAGCCACCCGGTAACTGCCACGTGACAATATATATGAAGATAAATCTACACGTGGTACCCGAAAAATTGTTGCTGTGACTGGGATTAATTTTGGGATTTTTGAGGCGGTTTCGAAAGGATGGAGCAGCGTAAAACAGCTGACGATCACCTGCAGAATTTCTACGCTACAATAAGAAAATCGGAGAAATTACGCCAAGGAGGGAAATTATTGGAACCACCGAATGAACTCCTTCGAAGAAGCAAGCTCGAAGCCATTCATTCAAGAAGGCAGTTTAGGCCATCGAGGCCGTAACAAAATCGATGCATCGGAAGGATGCGCGAATTCAAAAGATACGTCTCATCAGGAAGACGAAGTTTTTAACAACGCTGTTCTAGCGACCGCTACATCGTCCCGTGTTGGATCAAGAAGACAAAAACGAGATAATTTGACATAGCGTGAGTGAGAAGAGTATTCTTTACCAAGACAGAATGGATTCGAGAATTGGTCTACACCGGTTTCCTTCATTCGAAATTCTCAAAAGAAACCGCTGAGCAACCGGGGAATTGTAAGCGCCATGTTATCTCCTCCAGATAACCGATACTCATCTGCAAGGAAGACTACTTATGAAGCCATGCGCGCCAATCAATAACGAGGGCAACAGAAACATTGAGAAACGCGGCACCATGGCGAACTCAACCAGCACGCCACTTCGACGAAGAGCCGACAGAAGCGTCCGAGTCCCGGCGACAGTACAGAGGTCAAAGGAATTCATTAGAAATTGGCTGAGCGAGAATAAGCAAAACAAGTCTAAACTTCGAAGTCAAAGTCAAAGTCTAAACTAAACAAGTGTAAATCAAGAATACCGAGCGTCGCTGGATGATTATAACGTAAACAATCACGAGCGCGAGGAATCGGCTGCGAGAGATTGAGGCGCCGCGATGTAAACATTGCCGCTCCGACATTCAGGCACTTGATATTGTAGAATATTTCTACAGGAAGATTCCATGCGATGTTGAGAAATAATCCGCAAATTAGGATTATTTTTCCAATACTTGAAATCACAGCTTTCAATGCTACAATGCTAGGGCCCAATATGCCCAGAATGTCGCGCGCGTCACCACCGTACATTATACGCTACCGCGCGCGGTTTAGGAATGTCGGTCGCAACAAAAGAGCGGAGTGTGAGAGGAGAGAACAACGTCAATCTGGTTTCAATAGAAATATCGCGTAAAATGAAAGGTGAAAAGACGAACTTATTCCTGCGCGCTGCTAAAGATTATCCCCGTAAGTTTAGCCGTGGAGAAGCGCTATTTAAAAACCTTTGCGCTTCTGGATGAAGGCTCGACCATTACACTCGTAAACTGGGAAATCGTTGAGAAACTAAGTGTACATAGCAAACAGCTTGCAAATTTCTTTACAATATTTTTTGGATGAGGGAAATGAGCTCACAATTTATGAGATAATTTCGAGAATGCGATTCTTGCGATACTTATAATAACGGATAAGGACAATATTATATTTAAACAAAGTATATTTAATCGGGGATTCCGTGAAACCAATATAGCGAGAATGCATATTTCGCAGGATGTATTTTCATTGCTAGAATGGACCGTGTCGACTGTTCAGAATGTGGCTGACGGAGAATTCGAAATACAGCTCGATGAGTTGATTCAACGTTTTTAGCAATTGGATTGTGTCGGTACTTGCGCAGACGATAGTTTCAGCGACCATTCGCATTCTCACGTTATGTAAACGTTGAAAAATATTACGCGGCCTCTAACAAACTGTTGGGAAACGGGATTACTTTGGAGAGAGGCGGCTTCCAAGTTCAGAAATTTATACGACAGCAATGAAGCATTTGCTATCGCTTAAGAAAAATCTCGACTTTGACAAAGAATACCCGAACTCATATTATAAAGAAATATCGCGTCTGTTCGACCTCGGTTATGCGGGCCGCGTAGAGCTGAACAGTGAGTCTCCATGAGTTTGGTATTTGCCTCATTATGGCGTGTCAAATGTCAATAAGCCGGGTTTTTCTTCCGTTGACAGATATGAAAAATTCGATAGAGTTCTAGGTCTGATTTAGGTTACGTATAGCGACATTTTAGCTTTCAACCTAGGCTAGTAAACGTGTACCCCCGAAACGCGAGTTCTTGCAAATTGTAATATCGATGTACGACCCTCTCGAGCTCCTCACCCCGTTAATGGTTAGCCAAAAATTGATTTGTAGCACATTTGGAGAAGAGAAATTCGCTTCTGCACGTTGAGGAAGATACTGCGTGGTTAAAATCGCTCGAATTTATAAAGAGCGTACAACAATTGCGCACCTCGTGTTGTCTGTGTAAGGTACAAATATACGCGTTGGCAGACACGAGCTTACGTATGCGGTTGTGGTATACTTATAATTTGCGCGGGGTGACGATTTGGCGTACGTCGTTCTCTTCATGGACCGTACCAAGGGTGTACCATTCAAACCTATGTTCGCGCCATCGTTAGGCAGACTCCTGCACGTAAACTGTATTTGTCACGAATAGATTAGGATAAATTTTAAATATAACTAAGCTAAGTGGGGGTGGTTTCCGTTGAAGCATAACCTTGCAGATCATGCGACGCGATGCGATATAAATAATTTAGATGAAAACCATCAGTGGTTCATGGGAACCATGATCACGTAAGCCATACATTTTGAAATCGCGGATAGCCTGTCGACTAGTACTGCCATTATGATTTTCAGAAAATAGGCGAGTAAACGCGGTAGTCCAATGATACAGTACAGTGATACTGGAGCAAATTTCCATAGAGCGAGTATCGAGCTAAGGGAATTAGAGTATATGGGGAAAATGGGAGGGCTTCATTCATTCTGTAAAAACAGCTCTACACAGCATCTTATGCGAAAGTGCGCCAACCGAAGAAGTTTTGCGAACTGCTCAGGCCGAGATCGAACATTCAATTAATTCGTACCCGTTGACTCACGTCTTTCTCGGCCCGCAGAACCAGTTAGCTGTCACGCTGACACACTTCTTGATCGACTCGTTTTCGGGACAATTAAACTTAAGCATGTATCATTCCAATCATTATCCTCTAGCAAAGCAATGGAAATCAGTGCAGACGCTCGCTGACCGACTATGATCGCGTTGAATGCGAGAGTATTGGCCGACACCTCTGTCTATATCGCAATGGTAAACACGATGCGTGCCGCTTAAACGAGGCGATCTCGTTTTAATAATCGACTAAGCGGTGCCATGTAATACGTGAAAAAAGGCCTTATTTCCAAAATTTTCCTGAGAAAAGATGACCAAGTATTAGTGGTTAAAGAACACACCTAGATAATTCATTCGGGCGGGCATCGTCTGCCCGTTGTAACGTGAGCTGTCGATGTGCCGAGTGCTGGCTCCACGACCGCCAGCTGCGTAGAGAGGCACGCACGTGCGAAGGCGTGGAGCTGTGGTGCACCGCATAACTAGTAGGCGGCCTAGTGGTTCTTAGGACCCAGCAAGACATCCGACAGATGTGTTTCGCCTGCTCCGTGGTCTTATAGGCTGCGTGATAATGTGATAGGCCCCTAGGGCCGCGCAGGGAAGGTTCAAATGCGAGAGAGAGGGCGACCAGCAGGGGGGAGTGCGGCGCCTAGTTCGAGACAAAAGGAACGCGCGGGCGAGAAAGTCTCTCAGGTTGGAATAGCCCCTGGGAGAGCAACTGGGAGGCCGCGCTGCAAGTAGCGCGCCCGACAGAGAGAATCGCTCGGACGAACTAGAGAGATCGGCGCGGCAGGGGAGCGCTCGCAGTTCACTATTTATGCAAATATTTTTTCATTTGTGTACTGTTCCGAGATTCAAGCGATGAGGTAAGGACAGATGCAGAGCGGCTAATCATCGACACACTTTTAATCCAGAATTAAAAATCAATAAACTATCTTTCTCTACCGAAATGAATAGACTCCCAAGATTTTGTGACGAATAGTTCCCACGTTACGGATGACAGGGTTGATGCTGATTCAATTTTATTGCTTCCAAAAGCTAGTGTTGAAAATTACATTTAAAGATGCATTTAAAGAGTTGCATTTAAAGATTACTGCAGAAAATCTGTATGGCAGTGTTAATGCCGATCGCCGCCGCGATCGTGTTTTTACTTGCTGTGTTGCACTACCCAGTAAGCTTGTCTCGCATAATACTCCCGTCCCTCGCCTCCCTCGCCGCCGAATACTAACTCCGGGCTGATTCTTGTTTTGTTGTTGAGGCTTTAGCGAATAAGGAGTCGTCTAGGGATCGTAGGAAAAACTAGTTTGCTTTGCGCCTAACACTTTTATCTATTTTTTAATCGCTCCTAGCTCCGCGAGGAAATATCCTGTTGTTTCGCAACCTGAAACAAGAATAATTTTTGAAGATTCATTTATTTTAAGATTCATTAATTTTATGTTGGAGATGGCTTATTACACATAATTTACCATATTCTCGTTCTTTCGCTAGTGATACCCCTTGTCACGTGGCAATTTCTGGGTAGCTAATCCCCCCCCCGGGTCCCAGCCACCACGCAACTTGAAGATTTTCCGTTTTTATCCGCTTTGTACGATGAAAAAAACGTAGACTGTATAAAACCTGGTTGATTCTTTTGCAAATCAATTCAATGTGTGGTCTCCAGGTAATACCAGCGCCTAGCACAACACCAAGGCTTTTACAGTCCCAGACAAAGACACGACTGCCCCCTCCCAGAGTTCAATAGAGTTCAACCCGGTCGACTCTATATGAGAAAGGAACCTGCGAATTCCAAATAGAATCGCAGACGTCTTTCTAACATTGAGCTTCAAGGAGGCAGACGAGGCCCAGTCCGAGACCGCACGCGACGCAGCTGTTACGTGTCTGGCCCCTGCCTCGAGGTTATCCCTCGAAAAACTATGGTAAACCTAGAGATCGTCAATATATAAAACAATTTTTACACCCACATAGTCTAGGGCAGGACCAAGGTCATTAATGTAAAGGTTAAACACCAATGTCCTCAAACAGAACCTTGAGAAATACCAAGCATGGTGGAGAGGCAAGAATATTTTATGATTCTATCAGAGACACTAGTTGCTCTCTCGCAGATAAGTATGCCCATATCCACTTTAGCATCCCTTGCGAGAAGCCCATTCGCATCATGCAATTCAATAAACGAGTGGGACATATAGTGCCGAACGCCTTGCTGAAGTCAAACAATAAAAGTAACGTCACCTGTCTTTTATCTATAGCACTGCGTACGTCTTCTGTTAGTCTTAGCAAGGCAGTTTCAGTAGAATTGTTACATCTATATCCAGTTTGGAGTGGGTCGAGGATGTTGTGAGACACCAAGTATCCGTAAGCTGGTCATATACTTTTAAGTACTTTTGAAAGAAAGCAAAGCAGAAAAATTGGCCGAAAATCATCTGGTCTAGAAGGTGTTTTAGATTTGGCCAATGGCACTACATGAGCCCTCTTCCAAACCTCTGGGAAGCTGTAGCTATCAAGCAGGTGATCGTATAGACGCACTAAAAACGGACCAATAATCGGAAGAGCCTTAACGACTATACTATGCGGGATGCCATCCTCACCAACTGCCACAGACGAAAATTTAGACATTGATAAAATAATATCATTAATACTTATACTTTTGAAACAGAACCCATCATCTGCAGCACAGACAAGCACAGCATCCATCCGTCTGCCATCGATGGCATTAGACACGGAAACTTTCGCAAAGTGAGTGTTTAGCTTATCCGGTGTGAGCCCGTGCAATGACCCGCTCGCTCGCGGCAGCAACCCTAAGTTCCGTAACTCACGCCAGATTGAGGTGGAGTTTTGAGAGTCGAACAGACGATACTGAATGTATTCAGTCCTCGCCTGATTAATTTTCTCCTGAACGTGTTAGCGGAGATCGAGGTAGTCCTCAAGGAATTGCCTTCGTCCTGTTCGTCTGTACCGTTTGTATAGTGCCTCACATTTGCGGTGCAGGTCACGAGGCTCAACTCCAATCCAAGGAAGGCGATTTCTATTTAGTTTCATAACTTTCACTGGGACGAGTTCATCTATTGTCATCATTAAAATACAATTTATTGTAGTTGAGCCTCACGACTGCTGACTCAAAATCCTCCGCCAACAACGGTCCCCAATCATAGTCCACCAACAACTGCACAAGCCCCTCGCCATCATGCTCATTAATAAATTTATAATCTCATTCTCAGAGGCAACCGCATGAACCCTACTGCCCTGTCTCCATCTAATAAAGAAATTATCGCGTCGATGCCAAACGTACTTGAAGCCGAGATCGCGCGCAGTGTCTTTGCACTGCAAGAACGCACCTTATTGACCTCGACTTAACCACAAATTTATAAAAATAGTACATTGTTTGACATCAAACACCGCCACATGCGAGCGAGAAAATACAACATCCTGAGTTGATCAGGCAGTAAAGGACTGCCTGATCAATTGAATTTTCAAAGCTGAACTGCCAAAATTCAAGACTCCCGTGCTAGCACGGTCAACCACCCCCGTCACTACTAGCTCAACGGCATCACCCACTGCCGAGACGTCCCTCACATCATCCCGATGATTGCTTGAAATATGGTCGCACAACATCCTCGACCCACTCCAAACTGGATGATTTCCACTCCACTCTGCTGAGATTGACCGAAAACGTACGCAGTATATATATAAAAGACAGGTGACGTTACTGTTATTATTTGACTTCAGCAAGGCGTTCAACACTATATGTTCCACTGGTTTATTGAACTGCATGATGTGAATGGGCTTCTTGCAAGGGGTGCTAAAGTGGATATGGGCATACTTGTCTGCGAGAGAGCAACTAGCGTCTCGGATAGAACAAGAAAATATTCTTGGCTCTCCACCATGCTTGGTGTTTCTCAAGGTTCTGCCTTAGGACCATTGCTGTTCAGCCTTTACATTAATGACCTTGGTCTTGCCCTTGATTCTATTGATTCTATTGATTTTATTGATCTCTGGGAAGGGGCAGTCGTGTCTTTGTCTGGGAATATAAAAAGCCTTGTTGTTGTGCTAGACGCAGGTCTTATCTGGACACCACACATTGAATTGATTTACAAAAGAATCAACCAGGTTTTATATAGTTTACGTTTTTTCCGTAAATACACCACGGAGGCTATTCGTGCCAAACTGGTGCGTTCACTGGTCTTTCCACATTTCAATTATTGTTCCACTGTCTACTTAGATACATCCCTTGAATTAAGGACAAGGCTACAATGCTCACCGAATTCCTGTGAACGGTATGTGATGGGTACGAAGTGGGATGATCATATCACCCGCTTCAGCATCCGATTCGGCTGGATGGCAGAACGGAATATTTTATGTATTTGCAGATCTATAAAATCTCACGGCTGCGTAAGCCAGAGTACCTCGCCGATCTGTTCTCTCCTGATGCATCCGATCGGCCGGCCAGGAGTGAACTTAAAGACGTTTTTGTTCCTTGGATACGCAACGAGACCGGAATTTGATCTTTCTCTGTTCAAGGTGCTCATCTGTGGAACAGACTGCCATCCTACATGAGGAACGCGTCCTCTCTTCCTCACTTCAAGGGACTAGTGGTAGCATTTGAGGGGTTGGGACATCACAATAGATTTTCCTAGTCTAAAGTGTGTTACATCTACTTTTTATATTTTCTTATTAAAATGAATTTTCTTTATAAGTATCAATACATCAATTGCCCGTAGATTTAAATACAGCACTTTTAATTACAGCACTTGAATATACGAAATTGATCTCTACTTAACCGCAAATTTATAAATACAGTATATTGTCTGACATCCGATGCTACTGTACCCACTGGAGTAAAAACTGCTTCTTTCATAGAGAAAATAGTAAAGGCTTGCCTCATCTCTAAGATGAGACAAGCAGCTTTTCATGAAATTAACTGCACCCTAATTGAAGGTATAGCTGATTGGAGTGTTTCACCAACCCAATCAAGCATTTAACTTCTAGACGAAATATAACATTTAACTTATTTTCTAATTTGTTGAAATACTATTGACAATATTATTTTTATTATTGTTGTTCTTATTGTTATGATCACTGTCGGGCATCAGAGTGGCCAGAGTCTAAACTTTATCACCTAATTTAATTGTTAAATTTATGAAATTATGTATTATTACGCAATTATGGTAAAGGCACACGCGCCTAGACAGATTTGATAGATCAGAGATATGAGAGGAGAGAGATTTGAGAGGATAAATAGATAAATCTTAACTCCACTTATAAATATAATTGCACATAAATATAGCTTGCATTTTCGCAGGCGTCTTTCCAATATTGAATTTCAAGGACGCAGACGAGGCCCAGGCCGAGACTGCCTGGGCCGCGGCTGTTACGTATCTGGCTCCTGCTTTAATATTAACCCTAGAATACTATGTTAAATCTGGAAGTTGTCAGCATATAGAATATGTCTAATATCCACGGAGTCAAAGACAAGACCAAGGTCATTAATGTAAAGACAGAACAGCAATGATCGCAAAGGAGTTTCAGTCGAACTATGCCGTTGATACCCGGTTTGAAATGGGTTAAGAATGCCATGAGATACCAAGTACTCCATAAACCGGTCATATACAATTCTCTCAAGTACAGAGAAAAAGCAGAGCAGTGATTCCCCCTCCCACTCCAGATGACCAGAAATACAAGACTACTAAGTAAAGAAACAGTGACCACGGAACCGCCATATGAAGCTCGCGACGAGTACATGCTCATGAATAAACTAATAATCTCCTTCTCAGAAACTACAGATCACTGCCGTCATGGCATATTTTTCTTATCTTGCCGCGTGGACGATCATGGACTTGTATGGCACTTGTGCACGTGGCGCTCATTATTACAAATCAATCAATTATTTTGGTGTAGTGTCAAATCCAATAGTAAATCCAAATACTAATACGTCATAATTGATAATTTCTAATAAATGAAAATCTAAATAAAAGTTGTAACCAGTTCAGTTCAATTTGCTATTTTTACTTTGGCTGAGATATTAGACTGCCTAGAACCTGCACTCCACCTCCTAGAGCAACGGCTTGCCCTTGGGAGCGCGATCCGGAGTGGTACCTCCACAGACAAATTTAGTTCGTCACCACATTGCCTGACTGTAAGCTCGGGTAGGAAAATTGCAACTTATTATATTGAAGTTAATAATAATAAAGCCAGACGTGACGAATTTGGCTGTTCCATGTTGTTGGCGGTGCGCGGGAAATGCAAGTTTTACGCGTGGTTGAGGGAGAGAGAAAACTCCTCTCTCTCACTCGCTCTTGCGTAAAAATAACCAGCCACTAGAATCCTTAAGGCTAAGCGCACACCATTCCGACGCGACAAGTTTTGCGCGAAAAAGTGCGCGCGAAAAGAGTGTTCGCGCGGCGTGCCAATCGAATCGGCGATAACGCATGCGCAATTGGTGCGCCAGCCCTAAGCACGATAAATGCGAGGTTAGCGCGGAGCTAACGTAGAATAATTGCGAGCGCACACATGTGCGACGAACACAGTGAATTCGGAACGAATGAGAACCCGTTTCTAGAGAGCGCATGAGCAATACAAAATCGGTCCGCGCGTCGTAATTAACGATATATTTATATACGTATATACTTGTCAACAATAAATAAAAGTATTTTGAATTGATGGCACGAAGCCAATAAATAAATCTTCTATTTATTTACCCCGTCGTTGGCGAGAACCGGCATTCCCAATCTCCCTCGCCCTTTTTCTAATTCTAGACGATAAAAGCTATTCAAGGGTCCACGCACCGAGACGGGAATTAGATCTTTCTCTGTTCAAGATGCTCATCTGTGGAACGGACTGTCACCCTGTATTAGGAATGCGCTCTCTCTTTCACGTTTCAGGGGGCTCGTGATGGAGGAGTCGGTACATTACAATAGATTTTCCTAGTCAGTCATCCTCTTAATCCTGTTTTAATTTGCGCCCTAAATAAGTTGTGTATGTATGTCATAAGTATGTGTGTATTCATACGAGGTGTGTTCAAAAAATAACGAGAATTTTCGTTTTATGATAAAAATATTTATTTATTCATGAATATCTATTTTGTCCCCTTCAAAGTAATCCCCCTCGGATATAATACACTTCTGCCAACGCTTTTTTCAATCCTCGAAACACTTTTAAAACTCGATCTTTGTAATGTTCTCTTTATTTTTGGAAATAGAAAAAAGTCACATGGAGCCATATCTGGCAAATATGGAGACTGAGGCATCGTTACAGTTTTGTTTTTGACCAAAAATTCACGAACAAGCAATGACGTGTGAGCAGGTGCATTATCGTGGTCCAACAGCCATGAATTGTTTTGCCACAAATATGGGCGTTTTTTTCGGATTGCTTCACGCAAACGGCGTTGAACTTGTAGGTAGTACTCCTTATTGATTGTTTGACCTTGTGGCAAGAATTCATGATGCACTATGCCATTAAAATCGAAGAACACAGTGAGCATAACCTTCACATTCTCCTTTTTCGGTCTTGGCGATCCAGAATGCCTCCATTGAGACGATTGAGCCTTAGTTTCGACGTCATAACCGTATACCCATGTTTCGTCACCTGTTCTAACACATTTTAGTAGTTCTGCATCGTTATTAACTTCATTTAGCGACTCCTGAGAAACTTCCATTCGCCGCTGTTTTTGTTCGAAATTCAACAATTTTGGAACGAATTTTGCTGCCACATGTTTCATACCAAAAAAATCCGAAAATATTTCATAGCATGAGCCAACTGATATGCCAACATCATCAGCGACTTCTCTGATTGTCATTCGGCGATCGTTCATAACCATTTCTTTCACTTTTTTCACGTTTTCATCGGTTGTTGATGTGCTTGGGCGTCCGCGTCGTTCGTCATCTTCAATATTTTCGCGGCTATCTTCGAAACGCTTATACCACTCGTAAATCCTTGCTTTACTCGTAGCAGACTCACCATATGCCTTTGTTAACATTTTACAAACTTCACTACACTTTATTTCATTTTTTACGCAAAATTGAATACATATTCTTTGATCCATTTTTTTCACAAACGAAAATCGCCGAGCTCGAAAAAACACGTCTAATGTTAGCGGCTGCCACTTATAAAGTAAGCAATGAATATTGCTGAAATTTTATCGTACTTCAGGGGCATGTGTACCAATATAATAAAAAAAAATTTATACAGGCGGACTCTCCAAACCCGCGAAATTTAAAAATTCTCGTTACTTTTTGAACACACCTCGTACTTTCACTTGATATTGTAAATATATTCATTTCACTCTTTATATGTGGGTATGCGTGATCTCATCTCATTTCATTCATCATATGTATACACTGCCATACTTGTATTCATTGTCGGAATGTGTGTATGTATGCGACTCGACTGATAGATAATAAGGAAGATCAAGTAATATATATGTCAAAGCTGCACTTCATCAGCAAATTGACTTAGGCTGTGATACTGTGATTATATATAAGTAGACTTAAGATGTAGTGTTTATAAATGTGTGTTTTGTGCAATATTTTGTAAGTAATTTATAAATCTAATTTATCTATGTATTTCTCTTTCACCGCGGGATATTCGCGCACTACAATTAGAATAATATAAACATTACTTACTGTAGCAGCGGCAACTCTCAGCTTAGCGGGAGAAATCTCGACCGCTCAGCTGATACCTCAACCTCAAACGATTACGGCCTTCTCAACCGAAAATCGGGAGAAGTTACGCTTCTAACAAAGTTAATATGTATACTGCAATGTCATGCACGCAAAATACACCGTATGCAAAATCTCTACTATCTTGATCTCTCACGTTCTTTCTTGCTCTCTCACTTTCTTTCTCTCTAATTTTGACTATTCGAAAAATATGCGCTATGTACTCACTCTCTCTCTCTCTCTCTCTCTCTCTCTCTCTATCTATCTCTCTAAGTCTCGGGCCCTTCCACGTCCCAAGATACACTGCTGAAATCGTGTGATCGAGCCAGGATCGAGGGCCGATCATGCGCCTAATTGCCCTCTCTCCCTGATGGGTCAAGGTTTCGAGCACGCGCTTAGTACAGCGGTCATTGCGAGGAAATACTCGTCACACCCTATGTTCCAAAACAGAACATTTTGTATAGTTCTTAGTTACAAACTTCATCAGAAAAGCTTCATATATTGCATTGACTATGTGTGTAATGTACTCCCATTCCACTGCCATGTATGACGAAGAGACAAAACTAATGTTTACATCAATTGTATTATGTAAAAAATTGTATGATACGATAAAGAGACATGTATGTAGATATTATATTTAATAACTATTAAAGATTTTTCTGTAAACAATAGCATAATACATACTTAACTATCGAATTCATTCGTACACCTATTCCTAGTACAGTCAGGCAGTGTAAACAATTTTCACACGATTCACCATTATCTACTGGAAAAGTCACCTGAACAAGAAGAAATAAAATTAAATATCATCGTTCTGAATCTAAATAAATACATGAAGTTTTAGATGTCTAAATAAATTTGTGGCTAAAGAAAGTATGTAAGGGAGATGTATCTTGTGATAGTTAGACTATTGACTTGGATAGTTTCTCAATTGTTGATATTAGTACAATGTATACTACAGATTTCAACAGTATATTAGTGATTTCCATAAGAGCTTCAAAAAGGGGGGCTAAAATCTAAGATATAAATTAACGTACTAAGACATGGGATGGCCAAATAGTTGACATTAAACAAAGATCTGACTAAAAATATGCCCAAAAGGCATAATGGAAGCTATAATAAACCCGAAACTAGCTTAAGCTACCTCAGGTATAGTGAAAAGTAATTGAATAAAAAACCTCACTCCGGATCCTGTAAAGGTTGTGGCAATAAAAGAAGTATTCGATTTCAGATGAAGCTTTCCTATAGGTACGATTGAAATACTGCTAGGGATAAATTATCTTGACCTCGATATAGTGCAGATAATAGAAAAATATAGTTACAGGTTACCGTGTAACAGTTAGTATATGATTAACGAAATAGTTATACTAATATTAAAAAAGAAATAATAAATGGAGTTTCTAGTATTGATAAATGGAATAATAATATATTGTCAAGCTTTCCGATTTTCCTTGTCGGACGAACTTTCCTTTGTTTATGTCCGCCTATTGCCTCAGCCTCCTTAAACCTCAGCTCGAACTATTCCGCTCACCAGTACATCGTGAAGACCAACCGATAATCACGGCTTCAGCACACTTGCTGTCTGAACAGATGTATACTCGTAGACCATGAGGCGCATTATTCGTTAACTTCGTTGCCCAGTTTAATTCCATAAGTAACTCGTCAGAATACTACATGTGGGGTGTTACCACGAGGAAAAATTAAAAGTAATCTACCTGAAATGTTTGTTTCAAGAAGTTTCTTGTTGAATACTCAAAGGAAATTTAATGGAAATTTCTCCTGAGTACAGATCTAAAAGCTTTCATGTGACTAAATACATACTTCCCACGCATAACTAGATAAAGGTTAAATCTAGTTAATTTTAACTTCGATGTTATCTACAAATTAGGTTTGACAATCGTATTCACTGATACGCTATCTAGAAATCCCATTAACCAAAATAATTTATGCATTTCAATTCCGCGTCATTATTTTTTAAAGACAATTACTAATTATGGCAACATCGTAAAATAGATAAAATTCACGTGACATCAAGAAATAATACAACTTAATAGCATATAAATTATTAAAACATTATTAAATAAAATAAAATAATGACTGACAATAGCGACATTTTAGGTTAGTTATAAACTTCTCACTACTACTCTTTAATTTTGCTGCAGCGTTTTCATCTTACTGGCAATATCTTCGAAACAGACTTGACGAAGAGGACAAAAGTACGGATCGTCTAGAAGATCACAAACTCCAAAGTGAAGTAGCAGCATTAGATCGGGTACGAGTAAATGTACGCAGGAGCCGAATCGTAACTGCACCACCAAACATTTCGCAAGACTTTTTGGCCACTGTATAAGTACCAAAAGGTGAAGGATTGCGTAGCTGCAACTGATAGCTTAAATTTTTTTGTTTAATTTGGAATTGAATCATCGCGCGCTCACATCGTACACCCTCTTTAATCCGGCAGTTACTGCATTACCGTTTCAAGCCAGTCTTGAAGATACCGACGATATCCATACGTATTATCAGCACTAATTCTGCCGGTTACCATTTACTTCAGCGAAACTGGTGAACACCTCGAGCTACCACCATCAGCAGTAATGCAGGCATCCTCGTCACGGTCTACAAAGTCTTTGTTGCGTAAACGTGAGGCAGCGAACATGCTTGTGCTTCAAGATCATTATCTGCTCACGGCCATAAGAACAAATTACATACCGAAACGCCGGGAGGCGTATTTACTTAAACTAATCCATTTCCACGAAACTTCTGCGTCCCTTCTGGTGAGCATGGTTTTACTAGCGACCTCATAATACCTAGTTGCTCTCCCGTACTCCTATTAGATAAATGATATAATTCACATCGCTACTATCGTGCGCCAAATCGTAAAGACAGAACCACATACACGATTCGAATAGAAAGAGAATAGATAAGAGAGATAAGGACAGGAAATGAACAAGTTGTTTCTAATTTCAAGTTGATATAACTGTAAACCGAAGTGGTAGACTGAATCTGGGCTACTCTGTTTGATTCCAAGACAGTAAGCTCACTAGGATTCTTTCTCAGATAGTGTAATATAATCATCAAATTAGATGAAAAGACTATCTAAATAATTCTGAAGTCAATAGTCACAGGCCGGCCGCTAATCTCCCTGCCGCGATACCCTTGACGAACAGTTGAGGCCCGATGTTCTTTTGTTAGCAATTTCGGCAGTCGACGAATGGGCATGCGTCTAAGATTGGAAGGCGGGGCCAGACTTGCTGCACATCCTGCGGTCCCGATAGCTCCGCCCTACTCTCTTCCATTGAATAATTCCACTATATTCATTGGCTGCGCTGCAGCGAACAGGCCGCACTTTTCGGCCGCGGAGGCTGGACTTTTACCATTTTTGAAACACCTGTATCTTTGTGGTATAGCTGGAGACAAGGAATTAAAAGACAGATATATATATATATATATATATATATATATATACACTATTGTATAGAAATAGTACATAATTTAAGTAAGAAATAGGAAATTTTGATAATTTTTATATAAACCTCATAATACATATCAGTCTTGTCTTTACACCATATGGCATGATCTATTTGCAGTTGTCGCAGTAAATCATCTAAAACCTATGAATATAAAAGTTATTTAGAATTATAAATAAATAAAACTGTTAATATTAAATAATATCAAATATACAAATAGATCACATATAATAAATAATTATAAATATTGTATATTTATATTCTGGAATCTTTTTACATAAAATTTCTACCACAATTTTGAAAGTCAACTGCTCCATTTATAACAGTATGATAGATATTTTTAAATTACAAAAACATTTAGGATTAATACTCATTTAAGTATCAGTTAGCATACCAATATTGGCGTTTATGTTTTGTAGGTTTAGAGTTTATTAGTTTGCGGTTTAAATTAAAAAATTGGATACACGGGAACTAACGTTAACCAAGCACGCCGAAGTGCAGATCGTTATTCCTGGGTAACGCTAAATGTCAAAGAAGTCGACCTTGACATGACCCTTAAGGATAATGTCATGGTTGTCAATTATTTTTCATGAAAAGTTACTAGAAAGCAATCTTCTCCAAAACGATAAAAACCAAATTATAAAGTTGCTTTAAATTAATATTTACTCTAACGGCAAAAAGTTTCATTGAAATTTATAGGGTATTGCGAAACCGAATTTAGTGGTCAAAACGATACTAAATTCTCCTGAAAAAGGCATAAATAAAAAATCATGCGTGATTAAACGAAGTAAGCACAAGTTATATATAATTGATTTTTAAAAAATTCAAATTCTTTCCTTTTGTTATTTATTTCAAAATGAAAAGAAATTGCAACATTTTGTTATGTTCATAATATTTTTTGAAATAAATTAACTTTTATTTTAAGACATTTATTATATTAGTCAATTTATTAACAAATATTATATTTTTATTTATATTCAAGAAAAAGCCTATACCAAAAAATAAAATGATAGATCTGCAGGTTCCCACAGTCGTACAAAGATAGATGTGTGAATCGGAACACAGAGCATTATTCATGATATTTTAGAAAAAATTTAGTTTAGGGAAACATCTCCGTTATAGGAAGAAAGTCTTGCAATACTATTAAGTGAATATGTCGCCAATTTATCCATTTCGTTTATCATATTTATGGCCACCTTTATCATAAAATCACAAAAAATAGAGTTACAATAAAATAATTGCGATTTCATCCCTCCTACCCCATTTTCTACACAAAAATAATATAATAATAAGGGTTTTTCTAATCTTTCTCATCCCTCTCCTTTTCTTTTCCATGTTCTATACATCCTCACCTCTTCACCTCCGGTTTTCTTAGCATGAACGCCCAGAGTTTCCTAACACCCGCTTTATGATGTCGGCCTGAACTTCCAACGGAAGGTGTCTTATGCCTTTGTGATGTCTGTCCCTTGCGAGGGCGAAGGTCACACCTTCGACAAGTTAAGTCAAATTTAACCGATCGAATGTCACGTTTATAGCCTGCGCCTGAGCACACGAGCTAGGGATGAGGCTGGAAAATTTAATTCACAAAACTCGATGTTACATAAATATAAAAATTTAACTTTTGTGGACGCCTAATCGAGGGTCACGAGGGGTAGACTGATGAGATCGTCTGACCCCTGTTTTTTAAAGGGGTTTCCTGTTTCTTATAAGGAATGGCTGCTGCGCATAAGTCGTACCCTTGGTTGTTGAGCAGCCGGATAAGGTTTATTAGGGTGATTGACTGATGCCCATAGAGGAATCTCGTCCTTAGTATGACAACGCCCTGGGAGAAATGCGACATAGTGGATTCTGCGCAGAAGCAGAATCGATCCTCTATCCAGATTGTCTCAGCAACTTGAATTAGAGGAGGAATCAAAAGGAGTACAAGTCTTTACAAAATAAATGTCTGAATGATTTAGTAGAGTTAGGATATTAAAGTGATTTTTACAAATTCTTTCTTTACTTATTTTCTTTTATTATACGTCTGCGACGAACCTTGTTAATTACGAAAACTTACAACGATACTTGATAATGATGTAGAATGAATAAATGCACAGCATTGAGCTGGATTTGAACTAGTAGATCCTTCACGACACGAAGTCGATTTAAAGAGTATGTGAAATTGAAGATAGAATGCATCTTAGTATGCGCTCAAATTTATTTAGATAAAATAACTCTAAGGTGTTTGTAAATTTGTAAGATTTTTCTTTTTTTGTTATTTTTATTTAGGCAATTAGAATTAATTATGTAATATGTTCTTAATTTAATTATTTTACCACTTTTTACATTTTCATAAAAAGATATAATTTTATTTTTGGTCCAAAAAGTTTGTACGCACCTAGGTTATTTTTATCTTTACAGGATTTTTATAAAGTTCTGATTGTTGTATATGTTTTTGTATGAATATTAATATTCGCGCTTAAATCACACTAGTCCCATAAATATATAAATATATATATATATATATATTGTAACGGCGAGATCCGGGTAGAAAACTCTCCGACCCGGCCGTGTACAACATTAGCGACACAGATTGTGTCGCCCACTTTCACGTGCAATGGGGGAGTTCGCAACCAACGAAGCGCGACTGTCGGCTGGACGCTCAGCTAATGAGCTGCTATAGCAACTCCCGCGTAGGCGACGTGGGCCTTTAAACCGCTTCGGTCACGAGAAATTAAGGACAGGGAGAAACAGGACGGTTTACCGGGCGCCGACGCGGATAAATAAATAATTCACCTTAATTTTGTGGAAGGTTCGAAATTTTATTCAGTGCAAAACTTTAATTTTACAAAAATGGAAATATATCTTCTACTACGTGCGTCAATTATTCCGCCGAGTCACAAATATATCGATTCTGCGCAGAATTACAAATCTCTCGCGCGCTTAATCGCGATTTGACATTGCGCATGCGTGCACGCCGAAATTCGAATTGCGCGCCGCCTCTAGTGCGCCCTCAGCGGCGATCGTGGCGCTCCCTTGCGGTCGATTCCCGAACCGCGCGACAAGGATGCTAATACGGCGAAAGGTCAGCGCTACACCGGTGCACCCGCTCTTTTCTATTGTGAGAGAGAGATTAAATTTCTCTCTCTCTCACTCGCACGCGCAACGTCGCTGTTTACAATATGAGTGAAAGAGAAGTAATTTCTTCCTCTCTCACTCGAAATGCAATACCAAAAGTGCAACCGGCTTCGAAGGACCGGCTACACGATTGCAATTTTTATTGTAATTAGTGCCGTACCTGAGCCCTTGAGTGTTATCAAAAAGGGCGAAGTACACTGCCACAGGACTGCTTATGTCCTCGAAGGAATGCACCCGGTAGCTGGTCCAGGTGGGCGCCGAACTCTGTATTTAATCTCGGGGTCGGCGCACGCTCCTCGCTCTTTTTGTATCCTTCGAAAAAAAGTGCGACTTTCCGGGTATATCTGTATCGATATTTCTCGCGCGTCCTTCTCCGCTCAAGGCTCTCGGGAAACTGCCTTTTCCCGCCTTTCCTAGCCTCATCTTACCTTTTCCATTTTCCTACCTAACCTGTTGCGCCCTTACGGTTGGCCTTGACGGGCCCAACACTTGGCGCCCGTTATAATATATTATACATTGTATAAATTTGTTTAATCTATGTATGGCGTATTCTGTTGTATAAATATCTAATGGATTCTTTACTAATTGTTCATAATTCATTGGTATTCTACTTATTTGTAGTTATTTTGATTTTTTATATATAAAGTTGAACTTGTCTAATTTCTATTTTCTTTTGGTTGAGTTGGTAAGGTACTGTTTTTCGGATTTATTATTTATTTCAAATAATAATTTGGGAATTGATTTTGAATAGGATGGTACAATTCTTAGAAAAGATCTGCTTATGTTGCAATTTTCGGCTATAGGTGTGCCTGGCGGCGTCGGGTAGCCGTGGAAGTGCCTGCTAGGGGTGCAGTTTTTCGGTTATTGGTTCGGTGAGGGAAGTTGAGGGAAGGGGAAGGAATACCTTCTGTCGTATCTGTGGTTTTCTTACATGGTAAAGAAAGTAGCAAGAGTGCTAGCCGTTTCCTTTCATACCAATGGATGCTTTGTCGGTTACCGACTGACAGTGAGATGTCATACCTTTTATAAGGCTCAATATAGTTTCGCGGTCTGCTTACAGGGACCACGAAAAATTACCCTGTCCCTTCAATGTAAATGCTTGATTCCATTCTACAATTCATGTGGTTAATCCGGAGCAATCTTCAACATCGACTGCAAAACCATATCAATTCGACAAGAAGACAATGTGTGGTGGGACCATAGTGGTTTATTACGAGTCGTAAACCCTGGCGAAACAGTTAATACTGATTGCCAGGAAGGATACACCAAACGATAGTTGCCTCTTCTCAGACATGGCGAGGCAGCTATAAAGTATATGCCCAGTGGTTTCAATTTTCTCGTAGAAGAAGCTACAGAAAGGGTCTGTTGCTGAGCCCATTCTGCACTTGTATGCTTTTACGCTACCGTATCCTGTCACAATCACCACCAGTAGCCTAGCCTTGATTTTGTTTAGTTGAACTATGTGTTCGGACTAATCTTTTGTATTAGTTGCCTTAACGAAAATCTTTGATTGGCCACACGAGGCGTCTTTGTTCCATAAACCATGTGTCATCTTCTCTGACCATCGACTAATTTCTTCTTTGATTAGACTTTCGTTGAGGCCGATGACCGGTACTGGCCCAATGAACCTACATCTGTCTATCATTCTTGCCAGGTCTTCCGCTATCGTGTTTCCCTTGATACTATAGTGTCCAGAAATCGAAATTAGAGAGACCTTACTTATTTCGGTTAGTTTGTTTAGGGACTGATAACATCGCCAAACCAACTTAGATCTGGTCACAAAACCGTCTAGTGCTTGTAGGGCACACTTGCTGTCTGAACAGATGTATACTCATGGACCACGAAGCGCATCATTCGTTAACTCCGTAGCCTAGTTTAAAGCCAACAATTTAAACTATTTCACTGTAGTGTACGTTCCTAAAGGCAATATCCTACCACTGACATTTAGCCCACAATACACTTCAACACGACTGCCGCTATTTTTGGTTAAGTCGGTTTACCAGATGAGACCATCCTTAGGCACGTACCTCTTCGTTGCATTCCATTCCTCGCGAGGTGAGATGCTGATTCTATAGTTTTTGCCAAAGAGGAAGCAAGTATTCAGGGCGTCTGGGCACTTCCGAAGAGTAACCTTATCGTCCAATCCCCTGAGGAGATTATCTAGCCCCTCCATTCTTCCTTCATTTAACGTATTTGTGATCATATTTAGGGCTTGCAGCCACTGCCATCATGGTCACTTTGAATAGTTTGATGTCTAGAAGTAAATCCAGCGCCGCAGCAGTAGTTGTCATAATCGCGCCCGAGATGCTTTTTAAGATAACGCCTCTTAGCCTTTCCAAAAGAAGATAGTAGGTCAGTCTAGGTTTAAGTAAAGCCTCGTAAATGCATGTCATGATCTCCGGTCTTAATCCCCGGTTCTTACCGACAGTTCTTCTCAGTTGCCATAGGTTGACTGTAACTTTTTCGATTACATATTCTAGGTGTTGCTTCCAGAACAATTTACTATTCAGTATAATATCTAGGTATTTAGCCAGATCCTTTAGGCGTAATTTCTGTCCGCGTACAGTCAAATTACATCCCATTTACCATTTGTATCTTCTGGTGCACACGAGGATCTCCGTCTTCTTTGGGTTGACACTAAGCCCCGTTTTATTGCAAGGAACTGACCTCTAACTATTATTAGGATGTCATCTGCATATCCTATAGCCGTACAGCCCGCATCATTCAGTAGTCGTAGGAGCTCGTCTACCATCAGACACCATAACAAGGGTGACAGAGCACCTCCTTGGGGGAATCCAGAACCTATGGTACCTGTCACCGACGTGCTACCTTTACTGACCTCCAGCTTTCGGTTTCCCAACATGTGGTCCACCTATTTCACCAGCCCTGGGTAAACTTTATGCCTGCGCATACCGGCCCTAATTATCTCCCGTGTCGTGTGATTAAATGCTCCTTCTATATCTTTTAGTTGCGTTTCGATACTTGAGGCCACTCTATACAGTGCCGTTTGACGCAGATCAGTTTCGACGCTCCTCGGAGTACCTACATCAACGCCTTTCTAAAAGTGGTTTGGGAAGGAGTGTAGGTCAACACTTCTCTGCTGAAGAGAAGTGGATAATTGAGGATGGAACTAAAAAATAGAAAAGTTATATCTAGAAATTGGAAATGAGCCTAAGTTCAGATAAAGATCAAAGATTAGACAAAGGTCTAATAACAAGAACCTAGGTCGCGCGCCTCGCGCCAGCGGTCAAAGCCCTCAAAGCTTTGTCGCATCGCCTCGCGGTTCCGAGAAATCAAAATTAAATGGCCGGGGATTCGGCACCGTCTCCTAAGCTCGAAGGTGATCGAGGAATCGTTCTACTCATCACTGACTGGGGGCGCTGTCCTAGCCCTTCGGCAGAAGTCGGGTGATCTCGTTTCGGCTCGAGGCCTCCGCGAACCACTGAGCCAAGCGGTCATTGGTTTTTCTTTTATTTTTTATATCGGCAACTTATATACAATACATAAATTACAATAAATAAAATACATATCTTTTTTTTACGGTATAAATAAAGATAATATAACATAATATAACAAACACAATATAACAGATATAATATTATATACCTACAAAAGATTTATTCAAATGAGATAACTATAGGTACAGTGAAAATAGCGGAGGAAATTACTCCTCGTTTTGTCAGTCGCAATTATTATTTTTTAACTATGTTTTTGTAATTAGGAATACGCACGGAATAATTAGGAATTTCCTCGTGCCGCTTTCTTTGTTTTCTGGAATGCATATAAAAATATAGTCGGTCGCAGCTTAAGTCGGAAACACGGGAGGCGACACAAAATTGACCTTTTAGTCTCTCCGTTTGATCACTGATCTTTTGGGCGGGTGCGTTACGCAGGACCTAACATATGCTTTTAGAAGATTTAATCTCGCCTGAACTTTCATTGAAAGCTTTTTAATGTGTACTCATAACTCTTAGACGATAAAATGCGGTATATAATATACTTGAAATAAAATAGACTGATCAGAAACTTTTAGAAGAATCAAAAAGTATATTTTTTTGGACATGAATATGACAAAATCTGTGTCATGTTATGCATAATCAGGGCACATACTTTGGGTCGCATTTGTTTAATCACTCATTTTTAAAAAATTGGATTAAAATTCTGTTGTATTGAATTTTGATTTAATATTTTTCTCAACTGATTAAATTTAAATTAAGAATTCATGTTAGCGAATAAAAATTTATATTTTTAAAAGAACTGATATTTTTTAGTCTCCTGATAAAGCTAATAATAATAAGCAGCACTCCTGTTACAAAAACGCTTCAAATTGTAATTTTTAAAAATCAGCTGATGTATAATTTATATAAATAAACATTAAATTAACAATAATTATTTTCATATTTATTAGATAAATACATAACAATTATATTTAATATTAATTTTAAAAGTTAATGTTACTTTACTTAATAGCTTTAAGAAAAAATAATATTTATTCTAACTATAACTCCACACTATCCATGTAGTCTAGTTTAAAAAATTTTTTAGACGGCAGGTTAGTCTTGCAGAATTAAACATTTGTTCTAAGTAGCTACTATCAGATCGGTTCTGAAGAAGCTATGTAAAACTTTGAATAAATATTAATAATTGAAAAGATTTCTGCAATTATTTGAAAACCCTGTTCATTGAATGTACATTCTAGAAATAAAGAAGAGATCAATATTTAAATCTACAACTAAAAAGATTTTGCATTCATTTTGATTAGATATTCATACCTAAAAAGGTATTTCATATACGCATAATCATATATTTAACTATAGTTAATCCTAAGTGAGAGATTATCTATGAATATGAGACTTAATTAAATTTACGAAACTTTTGTATATATATTATGTATACACACACATTATTTTTAATAAGCATAGATGAAAATAATTACCATTTCCATTGAAATAAATTTATAAAGTTGTGAAGGAATAATTGATGAATAATTTTTAGTATGTTGATCAGAAAAAGCATCTTTTACTTGTATTAATTTATCATTGGAAGTTATATCTCTTTTCGATAAAGTAGACAAAAATTTAAATCTGACATCATTTTTAAGATGTAAATCAACATATTTAAGTGAATCTTCAGACTTATTTAAATTCATTCCAGAAAGATGCTTTTCGTATTTCGAAGTTGGTATATACACTACAAATATAAGTGCCCCACTCATAGTTTAAAAACTATACTGCTTGTAACTAATATTTGTGAACAGAAAGATTAACTGTGCATTTTCCATAAGTGTTTTTTCATTAAAGTTATCTATTTATACTAAGAGAATTATTCACGAAATTATTGAGATTAGGATAGCACGAAATGATGTAACAATATCATGTATAATTTATAATTACTTGTATTAAAAGATATTATTGCTTCTAATTCGGTTTGGCCTTAAAGCTTATACTGAAATATAAAAGTATATTACACATAAAATAATAAACATTTTAAAGGGGTTTATGCTAATTCTCTACTTAGACTATAAATATATGTATCAAATATAAATTAACAAATTTAAAATACGAATTTTTTTTAAAAATTAGTATGTAAAATAATAATATATAAAACGACAATAGGTCTACAAAGCTCTGGCTAATCTTATTCAACTATATTTTTAAATATAAATTTCAAAATAAAATACAAACTTCAAATTATAATATATTTTTCATTACAGATATTTAGTACAGTGAATTACTCAAGTGACATTTAATTTGTACCGTCTTTAAAGCTCTATACATTTGCCTTGCAAAACATGCCACTCGATATCAATCCAAGCAGGAAGTTTCGTTTTTAAATGTATTTGTTTCACCCGAATGCAATTTTGTATTTGCCCCGAA
Source organism: Sycophaga agraensis (assembly GCA_018906755.1). NCBI lineage: Eukaryota > Metazoa > Arthropoda > Insecta > Hymenoptera > Pteromalidae > Sycophaga > Sycophaga agraensis. The sequence continues at coordinate 20,323 of JACCIE010000104.1, read as the reverse complement.
GAGGACCCGGCTGGGCTAGCCAGTGCGGCTAGCTTCATAACGATCGCCGCTAATGGAAGTCGCGAGGCGAGAGGTAGTCTGTAAAATAAATATTCGAGCGACTTACAAGTAAATAGTCTATAAATTTATGAGCGGTGGGCGGATAATCCTTGTCTATTACAGACCACCTTCGACCGAAGCATAGTGCTTCTTCCACTTGTTGAGAAGCCCCACACACTCTGTAAAAGACAGGTGCAACCCACGCGATGCTATGCGAAGAGAAATAAGGTAGAAGGTGGCCAACTCGATGGAGGGCATCAGAACGCGGACACGACGGAAGGGGGAACGCACTATGGACTAATATCTTCGTGGGTGGGGTAGCCTTGCGTCAGAGCCTTGGTGCAGCGTCATCTCGGCGACGCAGCGGATGTCAAGCCCGGAGCTAGCAGCAAGCTATTGTCCCTAAGCATGTCCTAAACCCCGCAGGAAGCTCTACCTTGCCATAAGGGTTAATGTGTAACAGGTGGCTGATCAGGCACCTTTAGGCTGTTGATTCGGAGACCCGCGGAAACTTACGCGCCTTGCACGCTCCGCTCTTTGATGCTCCCGCCGAGGTAAGCCCTCGCAGCGCTAGAGAAACTCAGGTGTACGCTTCCCGCTCTTTTGCGACGAGCATCTAGCGGAGTTTTTTTGAAGCTCAGCTCATTTTCCGCCGATATATGGCGGAAAAGGGCCGCATGAAAGTGGGAAAGGAAGATGCGAGCGGTCACTTACGGCGACGAAGTTCAGACTTCTTGTGAAAACCGACCGAGCAGCATGCTCCTTGTTTCACCTGCTATTGCTATTATTGTTAATACACCTTCAGTTCATATACCTTCACTTGCTTCGATTCACTACCTATTCAGAAACGCCTTAGACAGCAACAGTCCATTTAGGTTCAAAAAACTGATTCCCGCGACTAAATTCGCTGATAATGTCAGGCTCGTCGTTGGAGGTGGTCTTGAGTGAATAGATCACAGTTCGATGTAATTAATTACCAACTAGATGAATCAAGATAAATTCTGAAGGAAATGGCTGGTATCTAAATCTTCCTTGGCCACACCCCTTCCCAGTTCTTCTGCCGTCCCTTAGGGTAATTATTAAAATTTTCAATTTGTTTAGGTACCCGTTTATATTATTTGCTTAGCTACTCGTTAACTTACTTTAATGTAATCTACTCTAACGTAAATGAGGGCGTGTCGGGATAGAAAAGTCAAGATCGCGAAGAGACCTTCAGCATCGATCGCAGATACGATTAAAATCAAAAATAGTGAAGTTGTATCAGTTTATGACGCATTCCTTTATGAGAGATCAAGGGAGGCCCTTGCCCCGCGACAGTCACACAATGGCGAACTCGCTGAATTTGTGCCCCTTGCTTCCTAAAGAGGTACGCTGGTCTTGGCAGGAAGGCACCGGTACGAGTTCTTCTCATCTCCTAACTTGCATAGAAATTGAAAAGGGGAAAGGGGGAGAGAAATAGCAGAGGTCCCCTGTAATTTTATTTATAGTTTGGGTATTTGTTGCCCACTTCTCGTTATAATATTTTACCCTATAATAAATCGGCGCGATCAGCGGCACGTCGCGTCCCGGTTCGCGTTATCACCCAGCGTTGTCTCGCGTCTGCGGCGGTCACCGTCTACCATCACTCGCGCAAACGCGGTCTAGCCTCCGATGCTTTATATATGATCGGTGCCATTTCTCATCTGTGGCCCACTTAGCGTCGCATCTCTTCTGAACTACTGGCTGTTGGAAGCTAGAGGACGGCGTCGGTGATGGTCGCCTATCGGATGCTAAGGGTAGCGCGACTAAACGAAGGCTGCTTCCCATCATGGCTGAGACAGGTAGCCCTCGCCAACTCTCGTCGGCGGACCTTGTGACGGGGCGACTAACATCGGCGCGCGCGCGGAACCGATCTTGCGAGGCGCCGCGGCCGCGGCGAAATGATAGATGCGCACGGGCCCATAGCGCCGAAAAGGGCGGAGCTACTGGCCCGCGGCGCAATCGACGGGCGAGAATCGATAAGCGAGTAATCTCGCGCGGGCTACGACCGCGCCTAAAAACGCCGCACGTGTGCTCCTTTTCCCCGCCACGTAAGTCCTAGCGAGAGGGAGAGAGCGAGAGAATCAGTACCGACAGTTGTAACGCCCCGGGACTCGGGGAGGCGTCGGTGCCAGCATCCCGGCCGGTCTTAGGCCGGGAGATCCATCAACCCCGCGTCGGCCAAGGTAGGCCTTTGTTATGATCGCGCGGCGCGACTAGGTCTGGACGTGGGCGCCCGTCCCAGGTGTAGGGGCTCTCCGGAGCCCGCCGCCCCAGGTGCAGGCACCCGGAGGTCCTGCTGCCGGGACCCGTGGAGGGCGACGCATAGGACTCTTCGTGAGCCCGGGCGGATGTCCTTGGCGAGCGAGCGCGCGTTACTATGCGGCGCGCCGCATATGCATATTTATATTTTTTTGTTGATGAAGGCATGCGGCGGGGAGGTGCCGTCCTCCCCGACCGCGAATAAAGTTGTTATTTTGATGCGAAAGTGCGGTTTCTCATTTATTCCGCACTCTGACATGCCCCCTCCCTCCCCCGATTACGTACCGCCGCGACCGGGTCCGCGGGAAGCCTTCTGCTTCCCGGTGGAAGCACCACGTCACAAATGCCGACCATGACAGGACGCCGGCGCGTTCGGTTAACGCCGTTCAATCATTGGCGGGGGGCGGGGGAAGGTGCCCAGTTGAGTGCACATGCCAGGACCCTGGTGTGCGAGCCCGAGGCGCTGCCGCAAGGCGCGCAGGGAGCACGCACCAGGAGGCAGTGCGACGAGGTGGTGCGCGCGAGAGCCCGAGGCACTGCCGTTCCTCGCGCAGGGAACTCATGCGCGAGGAACGGGCGGCCCGGGGGGGGGGCGCGAGGCGATAGTGCGCGAGCCTGGGGAGCGGCTACGCGGCCGCAAGGCCTGCGCGCGAAAATTTCCGCCGCCCGCGATATTCCGCTCGCCGGGATGGCTCTGAGTGGGATGGGCGCAGTCGCGCGAGCAGGAGAGAGAGTCACTGCTCGCGCGGGTTAAGCAGCATTCGGCGCGGTTAGTAGCCGGATGGCTGAGCTGCTCGGGCGTCCAGCACCTGATTATCGTGCGAGGAACTCGCGATGCGTACGGTGTCATGGTTCAGGGATGTGGGATACACGATTTAAGCATATGATTTATATGTATGACTTATAATACATTTACAGCTGTATCCAGGCTTACAAAGTATCCCTATAGTGTTCTAAACCATATTTAATGAACTTATGCTTATGTTCAAAAGCTTTGCGGACGAGCGTCCATTCTACGTCAATTCTCTCTGAGGTCCGTATTCCCGGTCATTAAGAAACCACGATTCTTCGGAAAGCTCAATCTGAGTATGAGCGCCAGCTCGAACGGAGTTTCCCCTACTATCATGTAGTGGCGGTAGTGGAGCATGCGCCGCGCCTGCGATCTGTGGAAGGTTCAGAGCAGCTGCGGCCGTACGCTTAAATAGCGACTGACGTCGCTTTCGAGAGGCTTGAATTCGTTCAGCTGATCCGATTTGTAGAATGCGTCTACGCCGCAAGGTAAACTCCACCGCCCCACAGCAAACAACCGCTCAGGAGGCATACATCGAATCCGGGCCTCGTCCGTTACCACTGACACCGTCTCCTACCATCCTGCAAAAGAAATTCTCGGCTTAGCTGGATCTCCCGCCGAGTCCCTCCTGGGATGGTACAATATCCTGGCCGAAAGAAACTACCCCCCCCCCCCTCCACGATAGAAAACCAATTAGCCCTTTTCAAAGCCCTCATACATAATACCCTGATACTCTACGTGCTATCATGACGGGATACCCACTCCTCTCTAAATGTTACATCTGCGAATATGTAAATTCATGCATCGAGGGAATTCTGCCTTCTATATATATATATATGTATATATATGTATATAAGAAAGCCTCAAAAGCCCTACTTGATGTATATATATATATATATATATATATATATACACATCAAGTAGGGCTTTTGAGGCTTTCTTATATAACGCAATATATAGCAATATAAATAATATATATGCAAATTTATCCGATATATAGCAACATAATAGCAATATATTCCTTAAAAACAATATATATTGGAAAAATATTTTGTATTAACTGTAAAAATACGAGTTCAATATCGAATGGATTTTTGAGGTTCTTTTATCAAATCGAGTATTTGAGGATGGATATATATATAAATAGATGGACATAAAATGGGCTTTTTGAGGCTTTTTTCGATATCTGCATGGAATTTTGAGGCTTTTCGCGTCATTGCTGGCTAAATCGTAGAGGCCGTTCGTGGTACAATTGTAGAATTTTTTAGGTCTTTTCAAAGCATTCTGTAAATATTTTAAATTCTTTGCAGCATATAACACTCTTAATCTGCAGTTTTATTATTTTTCTGTACTAAAATAAGGAAAACAGACTTGAAAAATTTTCGCAAAGGATGCACATTTATGATAAATAAACAAATGTACAATTTACGATTTTTGCCATATCTCCAGTTCAAAATAATTCATAAATTAATTAGAAAGAGCTGACTGGAAATTGAATGACGTCTTATACAATGTAAAAATTTAGTCAGATAATCTTATTAGATTACATAGCAGTTTATCTTTTTCTAATTAAGGCGAACGTGGCGCCCCCTCGAATTGTTTTCGTTTTTAATTTAATTATTTCTTAAATTATTTAAACTAAAAATTACTAAAATTTATTTAATTATTAATTTTAATATGATATTGTTAAGTACGTTATTGTATATTGTTAAGTAAGTTACTTATATACATAACTGAAATTTCATTTCTTTCCAAAATTTCAAAATTATACTCTTATTTCCACAAATTTTCATTCAGCACAAACTGATTAGAAATATACCGCAATTTGAGGTTATATATGAAAGTCAACGTTTAGAAATGATTAACTATATGCTAGACATATACGATCCATATTTGACTTACTCTTATATTTATATTGCAATTTTTTCAAAATTACCTAACTAACTCTTATAGCAATATCTCCAATTTGTGGATATTTGATGCAGTATCCGAAAACCTAGAGACTCATAAAATAATATACAACGATTTATCTCACTAATCTAAGATTTTCGAATACAACTGTTAGAATTGTACTGAAATTTAAGCCTAAGAGCGAAAATTAATATGTAAAGAATCTCAAATAGATGATAACCTTTTATCGTGCGAACTTGAGGTTATGTATGAAGATCTATGAATAGAGGCTCTAATGTTACTACTGTGATTAGAGTAATTCCGCGATTCTTCAATTTACAAAGTAAATCATACAATCATGAATGATCTTGACTAATTTTATAGATCAAATAATCTAAGCATAAATCTTCATACCCAACCACAAATACAAATAAAATTTTAATATTTGCAACAGAAAATCATACAATAGCCCGACAAATCAGATAACGTTACTTTAAAAATTTCCAAGCACAGATTTTTGCACCTAACCTCAAATGTCCAAAAAACTACAATATTGCTGTAAGAATTAGTCTAAAATATCTAATAAACAGCTAACATCCAGCGAATAATATCTAAGCATTGATAGTCACATATAACCTCAGATGTCCAAGAAATTGCAATATTGCTGTAAGAATTAGTCTAAAATGTGCAATAAACACCTAACATCCAGTTAACAGTATCTAACCATTGATAGTCACATATAACCTCAAATGGCCAAGAAATTGCAATATTGCTGTAAGAATTAGTCTTAAATGTGTAATAAACAGCTAACATACAGTTAAGGGTATCTAATCATTGATAGACACATATAACCTTAAATAACCAAGAAATTACAATATTGCTGTAATAGTTGATCAAATATGTCTAATAAACAGCTAACATACAGTTAAGAGTATCTAACCATTGATAGCCACATACAACCTCAAATGGCCAAGAATTTACTATATTGATGTAATAGTTGGTCAAAAATGTCTAATAAACACCTAACATCCAGTTAAGAGTATCTAACCATTGCTAGTCACATATAACCTCAGATGTCCAAGAATTTACTATATTGATGTAATAATTGGTCAAAAATGTCCAATAAACACCTAACATCCAGTTAAGGGTATCTAAGCATTGATAGTCACATATAACCTCAAATGTCCAAGAAATTGCAATATTGCTGTAATAGTTGGTCAAAAATGTGTAATAAACACCTAACATCCAGTTAAGAGTATCTAAGCATTGATAGCCACATACAACCTCAAATGGCCAAGAATTTACTATATTGATGTAATAATTGGTCAAAAATGTGTAATGAACACCTAACATCCAGCTAATAATATCTAAGCATTGATAGCCACATACAACCTCAAATGGCCAAGAATTTACTATATTGCTGTAATAGTTGGTCAAAAACGTGTAATGAACACCTAACGTCCAGTTAAGAGTATCTAAGCATTAATAGCCACATATAACCTCAAATGGCCAAGAATATACAATATTGCTGTAATAGTTGGTCAAAAATGTGTAATAAACACCTAACATCCAGTTAAGAGTATCTAAGCATTGATAGCCACATACAACCTCAACTCGCCAAGAATTTACTATATTGCTGTAATAATTGGTCAAAAATGTCTAATAAACACATAACATCCAGTTAAGGGTATCTAAGTATTGATGGTCACATATAACATTAAATGTCCAAGAAATTGCAATATTGCTGTAAAAATTGGTCAAAAATGTGTAATGAACACCTAACATCCAGTTCACAATATCTAAGAATTGATAGCCACATACAACCTCAAATGGCCAAGAATTTACTATATTGATGTAATAGTTGGTCAAAAATGTGTAAGAAACACCTAACATCCAGTTAAGAGTATCTAAGCATTGATTGTCACATATAACCTCAAATGGCCAAGAATTTACTATATTGATGTAAAAATTGGTCAAAAATGTGTAATAAACACCTAACGTCCAGTTAAGAGTATCTAAGCATTAATAGCCACATATAACCTCAAATGGCCAAGAATATACAATATTGCTGTAAGAATTAGTCTTAAATGTGTAATAAACAGCTAACATACAGTTAAGGGTATCTAATCATTGATAGACACACATATCCTTAAATAACCAAGAAATTACAATATTGCTGTAATAGTTGGTCAAATATGTCTAATAAACAGCTAACATACAGTTAAGAGTATCTAACCATTGCTAGTCACATATAACCTCAAATGTCCAAGAAATTGCAATATTGCTGTAAAAATTGGTCAAAAATGTCCAATAAACACCTAACATCCAGTTAACAGTATCTAACCATTGATAGTCACATATAACCTCAAATGTCCAAGAAATTGCAATATTGCTGTAAAAATTGGTCAAAAATGTCCAATAAACACCTAACATCCAGTTAACAGTATCTAACCATTGATAGTCACATATAACCTCAAATGTCCAAGAAATTGCAATATTGCTGTAATAGTTGGTCAAATATGTCTAATTAACAGCTAACATACAGTTAAGAGCATCTAAGCATTGATTGTCACATATAACCTCAAATGGCCAAGAATTTACTATATTGATGTAAAAATTGGTCAAAAATGTGTAATAAACACATAACGTCCAGTTAAGAGTATCCAAGCATTAATAGCCACATATAACCTTAAATATCCAAGAAATTGCAATATTGCTGTAAAAATTGGTCAAAAATGTGTAATGAACACCTAACATCCAGTTAACAATATCTAAGCATTGATAGCCACATACAACCTCAAATGGCCAAGAATTTACTATATTGATGTAATAATTGGTCAAAAATGTGTAATAAACACCTAACATCCAGTTAAGAGTATCTAAGCATTGATAGCCACATACAACCTCAAATGGCCAAGAATTTACTATATTGCTGTAATAGTTGGTCAAAAATGTCGAATAAACACCTAACATCCAGTTAAGAGTATCTAAGCATTGATAGCCACATATAACCTCAAATGGCCAAGAATTTACTATATTGCTGTAATAGTTGGTCAAAAATGTGTAATAAACACCTAACGTCCAGTTAAGAGTATCTAAGCATTGAATAGCCACATATAACCTCAAATGGCCAAGAATATACAATATTGCTGTAATATCTAATCATTGTTGGTCAAAAATGTGTAATAAACAGCTAACATACAGTTAAGGGTATCTAAGCATTGATAGCCACATACAACCTCAAATGGCCAAGAATTTACTATATTGCTGTAATAATTGGTCAAAAATGTCCAATAAACACCTAACATACAGTTAAGAGCATCTAACCAAGTCCAAGAAATCCAAAAATGTGTAATAGCCACATATAACCTCAAATGGCCAAGAATTTACTATGTTGCTGTAATAGTTGGTCAAAAATGTCCAATAAACACCTAACATCCAGTTAAGAGTATCTAACCATTGATAGTCACATATAACCTCAAATGGCCAAGAATTGCAATATTGCTGTAATAGTTGGTCAAAAATGTGTAATAAACACCTAACATCCAGTTAAGAGTATCTAAGCATTGATAGCCACATACAACCTCAAATGGCCAAGAATTTACTATATTGCTGTAATAATTGGTCAAAAATGTCCAATAAACACCTAACATCCAGTTAAGAGTATCTAAGCATTGATAGTCACATATAACCTCAAATGGCCAAGAATTTACAATATTGCTGTAATAGTTGGTCAAAAATGTGTAATAAACACCTAACATCCAGTTAAGAGTATCTAAGCATTGATAGCCACATATAACCTCAAATGGCCAAGAATTTACTATATTGCTGTAATAGTTGGTCAAAAATGTGTAATAAACACCTAACATCCAGTTAAGAGTATCTAAGCATTGATAGCCACATATAACCTCAAATGGCCAAGAATTTACAATATTGCTGTAATAGTTGGTCAAAAATGTGTAATAAACACCTAACATCCAGTTAAGAGTATCTAAGCATTGATAGCCACATATAACCTCAAATGTCCAAGAATTTACAATATTGCTGTAATAATTGGTCAAAAATGTCTAATAAACAGCTAACATACAGTTAAGAGTATCTAAGCATTGATAGTCACATATAACCTCAAATGTCCAAGAAATTGCAATATTGCTGTAATAATTGGTCAAAAATGTGTAATAAACACCTAACATCCAGTTAAGAGTATCTAAGCCATTGATAGGCACATATAACCTCAAATGTCCAAGAAATTGCAATATTGCTGTAATAATTGGTCAAAAATGTGTAATAAACACCTAACGTCCAGTTAAGAGTATCTAAGCATTTATAGCCACATATAACCTCAAATGGCCAAGAATTTACTATATTGCTGTAATAATTGGTCAAAAATGTTCAATAAACACCTAACGTCCAGTTAAGAGTATCTAAGCATTAATAGCCACATATAACCTCAAATGGCCAAGAATTTACAATATTGCTGTAATAGTTGGTCAAAAATGTGTAATAAACACCTAACATCCAGTTAAGAGTATCTAAGCATTGATAGCCACATATAACCTCAAATGGCCAAGAATTTACTATATTGCTGTAATAGTTGGTCAAAAATGTGTAATAAACACCTAACATCCAGTTAAGAGTATCTAAGCATTGATAGTCACATATAACCTCAAATGGCCAAGAATTTACTATATTGATGTAATAATTGGTCAAAAATGTCCAATAAACACCTAACATCCAGTTAAGAGTATCTAAGCATTGATAGTCACATATAACCTCAAATGTCCAAGAAATTGCAATATTGCTGTAAAAATTGGTCAAAAATGTGTAATAAACACCTAACATCCAGTTAAGAGTATCTAAGCATTGATAGCCACATATAACCTCAAATGGCCAAGAATTTACAATATTGCTGTAATAGTTGGTCAAAAATGTCTAATAAACAGCTAACATACAGTTAAGAGTATCTAAGCATTGATAGTCACATATAACCTCAAATGTCCAAGAAATTGCAATATTGCTGTAAAAATTGGTCAAAAATGTGTAATAAACACCTAACATCCAGTTAAGAGTATCTAAGCATTGATAGCCACATATAACCTCAAATGGCCAAGAATTACAATATTGCTGTAATAGTTGGTCAAAAATGTGTAATAAACACCTAACATCCAGTTAAGAGTATCTAAGCATTGATAGCCACATATAACCTCAAATGGCCAAGAATTTACTATATTGATGTAATAATTGGTCAAAAATGTCTAATAAACACCTAACATCCAGTTAAGAGTATCTAAGCATTGATAGTCACATATAACCTCAAATGTCCAAGAAATTGCAATATTGCTGTAAGAATTAGTCTAAAATGTGTAATAAACACCTAACATCCAGTTAACAGTATCTAACCATTGATAGTCACATATAACCTCAAATGGCCAAGAATTACTATATTGCTGTAATAATTGGTCAAAAATGTCCTAATAAACAGCTAACATCCAGTTAAGAGTATCTAAGCATTGATATGTCACATATAACCTCAAATGCCAAGAATTTACATATTGCTGTAATAGTTGGTGAAAAAATGTCTAATAAACACCTAACATCCAGTTAAGAGTATCTAAGCATTGATAGTCCACATATAACCTCAAATGGCCAAGAAATTAGCAATATTGCTGTAATAGTTGGTCAAAAATGTGTAATAAACACCTAACATCCAGTTAAGAGTATCTAAGCATTGATAGTCACATATAACCTCAAATGGCCAAGAATTTACAATATTGCTGTAAATAGTTGGTGAAAAATGTGTAATAACACCTAACATCAGTTAAGAGTATCTAAGCATTGATAGTCCACATATAACCTCAAATGTCCAAGAAATTGTAATATTGCTGTAATAATTGGTCAAAAATGTCTAATAAACACCTAACATCCAGTTAAGAGTATCTAAGCATTGATAGCCACATATAACCTCAAATGGCCAAGAATTACAATATTGCTGTAATAGTTGGTCAAAAATGTCTAATAAACACCTAACATCCAGTTAAGAGTATCTAAGCATTGATAGCCACATATAACCTCAAATGGCCAAGAATATACAATATTGCTGTAATAGTTGGTCAAAAATGTCTAATAAACACCTAACATCCAGTTAAGAGTATCTAAGCATTGATAGCCACATATAACCTCAAATGGCCAAGAAATTGCAATATTGCTGTAATAGTTGGTCAAAAATGTGTAATAAACACCTAACATCCAGTTAAGAGTATCTAACCATTGATAGTCACATATAACCTCAAATGTCCAAGAAATTGCAATATTGCTGTAATGAATTGGTCAAAAATGTGTAATAAACACCTAACATCCAGTTAAGAGTATCTAAGCATTGATAGCCACATATAACCTCAAATGGCCAAGAATTTACTATATTGCTGTAATAATTGGTCAAAAATGTCCAATAAACACCTAACATCCAGTTAAGAGTATCTAAGCATTGATAGTCACATATAACCTCAAATGGCCAAGAATTTACTATATTGCTGTAATAGTTGGTCAAAAATGTCGAATAAACACCTAACATCCAGTTAAGAGTATCTAAGCATTGATGGTCACATACAACCTCAAATGGCCAAAAATTTACTATATTGATGTAATAATTGGTCAAAAATGTCCAATAAACACCTAACATCCAGTTTAGGGTATCTAAGCATTGATAGTCACATATAACCTTAAATGTCCAAGAAATTGCAATATTGCTGTAAAAATTGGTCAAAAATGTGTAACGAACACCTAACATCCAGTTATCAATATCTTAGCATTGATAGCTACATACAACCTCAACTCGCCAAGAATTTACTATATTGCTGTAATAATTGGTCAAAAATGTCCAATAAACACCTAACATCCAGTTAAGAGTATCTAAGCATTGATAGTCACATATAACCTCAAATGGCCAAGAATATACAATATTGCTGTAATAGTTGGTCAAAAATGTGTAACAAACACCTAACATCGAGTTAAGAGTGTCTAACCATTGATAGTCACATTTAACCTCAGATGTCCAAGAAATTGCAATATTCCTGTAAGAATTAGTCTGAAATGTCTAATAAACACCTAACATCCAGTTAAAAGTATCTAAGCATTGATAGTCACATATAACCTCAAATGGCAAAGAAATTGCAATATTGCTGTAAAAATTGGTCAAAAATGTGTAATGAACACCTAACATCCAGTTATCAATATCTTAGCATTGATAGCCACATACAACCTCAACTCGCCAAGAATTTACTATATTGCTGTAATAATTGGTCAAAAATGTCCAATAAACACCTAACATCCAGGTAAGAGTATCTAAGCATTGATGGCCACATATAACCTCAAATGGCCAAGAAATTGCAATATTGCTGTAATAATTGGTCAAAAATGTCTAATAAACAGCTAACATAAAGTTAAGAGTATCTAAGCATTGATGGTCACATATAACCTCAAATGTCCAAGAAATTGCAATATTGCTGTAAAAATTGGTCAAAAATGTGTAATGAACACCTAACATCCAGTTCACAAAATCTAAGAATTGATAGCCACATACAACCTCAAATGGCCAAGAATTTACTATATTGATGTAATAGTTGGTCAAAAATGTGTAAGAAACACCTAACATCCAGTTAAGAGTATCTAAGCATTGATAGCCACATATAACCTCAAATGGCCAAGAATATACAATATTGTTGTAATAGTTGGTCAAAAATGTGTAATAAACACCTAACATCCAGTTAAGAGTATCTAAGCATTGATAGCCACATATAACCTCAAATGGCCAAGAATCTACAATATTGCTGTAATAGTTGGTAAAAAATGTCTAATAAACAGCTAACATAAAGTTAAGAGTATCTAAGCATTGATGGTCACATATAACATCAAATGTCCAAGAAATTGCAATATTGCTGTAATAATTGGTCAAAAATGTCTAATAAACACCTAACATCCAGTTAAGAGTATCTAAGCATTAATAGCCACATATAACCTCAAATGGCCAAGAATTTACTACATTGATGTAATAGTTGGTCAAAAATGTGTAACAAACACCTAACATCCAGTTAAGAGTATCTCAGCATTGATAGCCACATATAACCTCAAATGGCCAAGAATATACAATATTGCTGTAATAATTGGTCAAAAATGTCCAATAAACACCTAACATCCAGTTAAGAGTATCTAAGCATTGATTGTCACATACAACCTCAAATGGCCAAGAATTTACTATATTGATGTAATAGTTGGTCAAAAATGTCGAATAAACACCTAACATCCAGTTAAGAGTATCTAAGCATTGATGGTCACATACAACCTCAAATGGCCAAAAATTTACTATATTGATGTAATAATTGGTCAAAAATGTCCAATAAACACCTAACATCCAGTTTAAGGGTATCTAAGCATTGATAGTCACATATAACCTCAAATGTCCAAGAAATTGCAATATTGCTGTAAAAATTGGTCAAAAATGTGTAATGAACACCTAACATCCAGTTATCAATATCTTAGCATTGATAGCTACATACAACCTCAACTCGCCAAGAATTTACTATATTGCTGTAATAATTGGTCAAAAATGTCCAATAAACACCTAACATCCAGTTAAGAGTATCTAAGCATTGAATAGCCACATATAACCTCAAATGGCCAAGAATTTACTATATTGCTGTAATAATTGGTCAAAAATGTGTAATGAACAACAAACATCCAGTTAACAATATCTAAGCATTGATAGCCACATACAACCTCAAATGACCAAGAATTTACTATATTGCTGTAATAGTTGGTCAAAAACGTGTGAACAAAACACCCCGAGTTAAGAGTATCAAGCATTGCTAGTCACATATAACCTCAAATGGCCAAGAATATACAATATTGCTGTAATAGTTGGTCAAAAATGTCTAATAAACACCTAACATCCAGTTAAGAGTATCTAAGCATTAATAGCCACATCTAACCTCAAATGTCCAAAAAACTACAATATTGCTGTAAGAATTAGTCTAAAATGTCTAATAAACAGCTAACATAGTCAATAGCATCTAAGCATTGATAGTCACATATAACCTCAGATGTCCAAGAAATTGCAATATTGCTGTAAGAATTAGTCTAAAATGTGCAATAAACACCTAACATCCAGTTAACAGTATCTAACCATTGATAGTCACATATAACCTCAAATGGCCAAGAAATTGCAATATTGCTGTAAAAATTGGTCAAAAATGTGTAATGAACACCTAACATACAGTTAAGAGTGCCTAACCATTGATAGTCACATTTAACCTCAGATGTCCAAGAAATTGCAATATTGCTGTAATAATTGGTCAAAAATGTGTAACGAACACCTAACATCCAGTTAACAATATCTAAGCATTGATAGGCCACATATCAACCTCAAATGGCCAAGAATTACAATATTGAGGTAATAGTTGGGTCAAAATGTGTAATAAACACCTAACATCAGTTAAGAGTATCTAAGCATTGATAGTCACATATAACCTCAAATGGCCAAGAATTTACTATATTGATGTAAATAGTTGTGTCAAAATGTCTAATTAACAGCTAACATACAGTTTAAGAGTATCTAAGCATTGATTGTCACATATAACCTCAAATGTCCAAGAATTTACTATATTGCTGTAAGAATTGGTCAAAAATGTGTAATAACACCTAAACATCCAGTTAAGAGTATCTAACATTGATTAGTCACATTAACCTCAAATGTCCAAGAATTATACATATTGCTGTAATAGTTGGTGAAAAATGTGTAATAAACCCTAAACATCCAGTTAAGAGTATCTAAGCATTGATGGTCACATACAACCTCAAATGGCCAAAAATTTACTATATTGATGTAATAATTGGTCAAAAATGTCTAATAAACACCTAGCATCCAGTTAAAAGTATCTAAGCATTGATAGTCACATATAACCTCAAATGGCAAAGAAATTGCAATATTGCTGTAAAAATTAATGAAAAATGTGTAATGAACAGCTAACATACAGTTAAGAGTGTCTAACCATTGATAGTCACATTTAACCTCAGATGTCCAAGAAATTGCAATATTCCTGTAAGAATTAGTCTGAAATGTCTAATAAACACCTAACATCCAGTTAAAAGTATCTAAGCATTGATAGTCACATATAACCTCAAATGGCAAAGAAATTGCAATATTGCTGTAAAAATTGGTCAAAAATGTGTAATGAACACCTAACATCCAGTTATCAATATCTTAGCATTGATAGCCACATACAACCTCAACTCGCCAAGAATTTACTATATTGCTGTAATAATTGGTCAAAAATGTCTAATAAACACATAACATCCAGTTAAGAGTATCTAAGCATTGATGGTCACATATAACCTCAAATGTCCAAGAAATTGCAATATTGCTGTAAAAATTGGTCAAAAATGTGTAATGAACACCTAACATCCAGTTATCAATATCTAAGCATTGATAGCCACATACAACCTCAAATGGCCAAGAATTTACTATATAGCTGTAATAGTTGGCCAAAACGTGTAATGAACACCTAACGTCCAGTTAAGGGTATCTAAGCATTGCAAGTCACATATAACCTCAGATGTCCAAGAATTTACTATATTGATGTAATAATTGGTCAAAAATGTCCAATAAAGAGCTAACATCCAGTCAATAATATCTAAGCATTGATAGTCACATATAACCTCAGATGTCCAAGATATTGCAATATTGCTGTAAGAATTAGTCTAAAATGTGCAATAAACACCTAACATCCAGTTAACAGTATCTAACCATTGATAGTCACATATAACCTCAAATAGCCAAGAAATTGCAATATTGCTGTAATAGTTGGTCAAATAATGTCTAATTAACAGCCTAACATACCAGTTAAGAGCATCTAACCATTTGCTAGTCACATATAACCTCAAATGTCCAAGAAATTGCAATATTGCTGTAAAAATTGGTCAAAAATGTGTAATGAACAGCTAACATACAGTTAAGAGTGCCTAACCATTGATAGTCACATTTAACCTCAGATGTCCAAGAAATTGCAATATTCCTGTAAGAATTAGTCTGAAATGTCTAATAAACACCTAACATCCAGTTAAGAGTATCTAAGCATTGATAGTCACATATAACCTCAAATGGCCAAGAATTTACTATATTGCTGTAATAATTGGTCAAAAATGTCTAATAAACACCTAACATCCAGTTAAGAGTATCTAAGCATTGATGGTCACATATAACCTCAAATGTCCAAGAATTTACAATATTGCTGTAAAAATTGGTCAAAAATGTGTAATGAACACCTAACATCCAGTTCACAATATCTAAGAATTGATAGCCACATACAACCTCAAATGGCCAAGAATTTACTATATTGATGTAATAGTTGGTCAAAAATGTGTAAGAAACACCTAACATCCAGTTAAGAGTATCTAAGCATTGATTGTCACATATAACCTCAAATGGCCAAGAATTTACTATATTGATGTAAAAATTGGTCAAAAATGTGTAATAAACACATAACATCCAGTTAAGAGTATCTAAGCATTGATTGTCACATATAACCTCAAATGTCCAAGAATTTACTATATTGCTGTAATAGTTGGTCAAAAATGTCGAATAAACACCTAACATCCAGTTAAGAGTATCTAAGCATTGATAGTCACATATAACCTCAAATGTCCAAGAAATTGCAATATTGCTGTAAAAATTGGTCAAAAATGTCCAATAAACACCTAACATCCAGTTAAGAGTATCTAAGCATTAATAGTCACATCTAACCTCAAATGTCCAAAAAACTACAATATTGCTGTAAGAATTAGTCTAAAATGTCTAATAAACAGCTAACATCCAGTTAAGAGTATCTAAGCATTAATAGTCACATCTAACCTCAAATGTCCAAAAAACTACAATATTGCTGTAAGAATTAGTCTAAAATGTCTAATAAACAGCTAACATCCAGTCAATAATATCTAAGCATTGATAGTCACATATAACCTCAGATGTCCAAGAAATTGCAATATTGCTGTAAGAATTAGTCTAAAATGTGCAATAAACACCTAACATCCAGTTAACAGTATCTAACCATTGATAGTCACATATAACCTCAAATGGCCAAGAAATTGCAATATTGCTGTAATAGTTGGTCAAATATGTCTAATTAACAGCTAACATACAGTTAAGAGCATCTAACCATTGCTAGTCACATATAACCTCAAATGTCCAAGAAATTGCAATATTGCTGTAAAAATTGGTCAAAAATGTGTAATGAACAGCTAACATACAGTTAAGAGTGTCTAACCATTGATAGTCACATTTAACCTCAGATGTCCAAGAAATTGCAATATTGCTGTAAAAATTGGTCAAAAATGTGTAACGAACACCTAACATCCAGTTATCAATATCTTAGCATTGATAGCTACATACAACCTCAACTCGCCAAGAATTTACTATATTGCTGTAATAATTGGTCAAAAATGTCCAATAAACACCTAACATCCAGTTAAGAGTATCTAAGCATTGATAGTCACATATAACCTCAAATGTCCAAGAAATTGCAATATTGCTGTAAAAATTGGTCAAAAATGTGTAACGAACACCTAACATCCAGTTATCAATATCTTAGCATTGATAGCTACATACAACCTCAACTCGCCAAGAATTTACTATATTGCTGTAATAATTGGTCAAAAATGTCCAATAAACACCTAACATCCAGTTAAGGGTATCTAAGCATTGATAGTCACATATAACCTCAAATGTCCAAGAAATTGCAATATTGCTGTAAAAATTGGTGAAAAATGTGTAATGAACAGCTAACATACAGTCAAGAGTGTCTAACCATTGATAGTCACATTTAACCTCAGATGTCCAAGAAATTGCAATATTCCTGTAAGAATTAGTCTGAAATGCCTAATAAACACCTAGCATCCAGTTAAAAGTATCTAAGCATTGATAGTCACATATAACCTCAAATGGCAAAGAAATTGCAATATTGCTGTAAAAATTGGTCAAAAATGTGTAATGAACACCTAACATCCAGTTATCAATATCTTAGCATTGATAGCCACATACAACCTCAACTCGCCAAGAATTTACTATATTGCTGTAATAATTGGTCAAAAATGTCTAATAAACACATAACATCCAGTTAAGGGTATCTAAGTATTGATGGTCATATATAACATTAAATGTCCAAGAAATTGCAATATTGCTGTAAAAATTGGTCAAAAATGTCCAATAAACACCTAACATCCAGTTTAGGGTATCTAAGCATTGATAGTCACATATAACCTCAAATGTCCAAGAAATTGCAATATTGCTGTAAAAATTGGTCAAAAATGTGTAACGAACACCTAACATCCAGTTATCAATATCTTAGCATTGATAGCTACATACAACCTCAACTCGCCAAGAATTTACTATATTGCTGTAATAATTGGTCAAAAATGTCCAATAAACACCTAACATCCAGTTAAGAGTATCTAAGCATTAATAGCCACATATAACCTCAAATGGCCAAGAATTTACTATATTGATGTAATAATTGGTCAAAAATGTGTAATGAACAACAAACATCCAGTTAACAATATCTAAGCATTGATAGCCACATACAACCTCAAATGACCAAGAATTTACTATATTGCTGTAATAGTTGGTCAAAAACGTGTATTGAACACCTAACGTCCCGTTAAGGGTATCTAAGCATTGCTAGTCACATATAACCTCAGATGTCCAAGAATTTACTATATTGATGTAATAATTGGTCAAAAATGTCCAATAAACACCTAACATCCAGTTAAGGGTATCTAAGCATTGCTAGTCACATATAACCTCAAATGTCCAAGAATTACAATATTGCTGTAATAGTTGGTCAGAAATGTGTAATAAACACCTAACATCCAGTTAAGAGTATCTCAGCATTGATAGCCACATACAACCTCAAATGGCCAAGAATTAGCAATATTGCTGTAATAATTAGGTCAAAATGTCTAATAAACATCCTAACATCCAGTTAAGAGTATCTAAGCATTGATAGTCCACATATAACCTCAAATGGCCAAGAATTTACAATATTGCTGTAATAGTTGGTCTAAAAATGTCTAATAAACAGCTAACATCAGTTAAGAGTATCTAAGCATTGATAGTCCACATAAACCTCAAATGGCCAAGAATTACAATATTGCTGTAATAATTGGTCAAAAAATGTCTAATAACACCTAACATCCAGTTAAGAGTATCTAAGCATTGATTGTCACATACAACCTCAAATGGCCAAGAATTTACTATATTGATGTAATAGTTGGTCAAAAATGTCGAATAAACACCTAACATCCAGTTAAGAGTATCTAAGCATTGATAGCTACATACAACCTCAACTCGCCAAGAATTTACTATATTGCTGTAATAATTGGTCAAAAATGTCCAATAAACACCTAACATCCAGTTAAGAGTATCTAAGCATTGATTGTCACATACAACCTCAAATGGCCAAGAATTTACTATATTGATGTAATAGTTGGTCAAAAATGTCGAATAAACACCTAACATCCAGTTAAGAGTATCTAAGCATTGATGGTCACATACAACCTCAAATGGCCAAAAATTTACTATATTGATGTAATAATTGGTCAAAAATGTCTAATAAACACCTAGCATCCAGTTAAAAGTATCTAAGCATTGATAGTCACATATAACCTCAAATGGCAAAGAAATTGCAATATTGCTGTAAAAATTAATGAAAAATGTGTAATGAACAGCTAACATACAGTTAAGAGTGTCTAACCATTGATAGTCACATTTAACCTCAGATGGCCAAGAATTAACTAATATTGCTGTAATAGTTGGTGAAAAAATGTGTATGAAACACCTAACATCCGTTAAGAGTATCTAAGCATTGATAGTCACATATAACCTCAAATGGTCAAGAATTTACAATATTGCTGTAATAGTTGGTCAAAAATGTCTAATTAAACACCTAACATCCAGTTAAGAGTATCTAAGCATTGATAGTCACATATAACCTCAAATGCCAAGAATTTACAATATTGCTGTAATAGTTTAGGTCAAAAATGTCTATAAACAGCTAACATCAGTTAAGAGTATCTAATCCATTGATTAGTCACATATAACCTCAAATGGCTCAAGAATTTACAATATTGCTGTAATAGTTGGTCAAAAATGTCTAATAAACACCTAACATCCAGTTAAGAGTATCTAAGCATTGATAGTCACATATAACCTCAATGGCCAGAATTTACAATATTGCTGTAATAGTTGGTCAAAAATGTCCAATAACACCTAACATCCAA